>CM042434.1:20613091-21085591 GCA_023631565.1 Gymnocephalus cernua
GAGCAAACAAACAGATGGTTACATAGTCAGACATCATTTTCTAAAGGTCGAGCTGTTAAAACAAAACAACTCACTAAAAAAATGTCCATAACTACTATAGTCTGCTGCATCCCTGGCTGTGTCCGAGCCTACTGCAGGGCTACAAAGATCCACAGAAATCCCTTTAGGATTACCCAGTATGGCTGGGAGTGTATCAGTGATGCACAGTCACAGGGTGGGCTCAGTGCAGCGCAGAACTCCGAAATGGTTTTCTGCTGGCACACAGCCAGCATTTACATATGAATAAATATGAGGAAAAATCTAATAAATAAAAGGAACGCAGGGAAATATAATCCTGTTAAAGATCAAACAGCAGGCTCCCTTTCCCCTCCTCCTGCCATTCTCTCCTGCCTCAATTTTTCTCCAATTTTATATATTCCTTAGCTCGTCTATGCTCCCACTTTTCTCTCTTTTTCCTCACTTCCCTCACTGTACCTTCACTTTCAATATTCATTTCTGGTTCTGCCTCTTTCCTCCCTCTTCCCCCATCTTCCATCTACTTTTCGATTTCATGGAAGCCATATCTTTAATCTGGCTCTTCCCCTTTTCCCCCTGTCCAACGGTCCCTCGATGCCCTCCCTCCCTTCTCTCTAGTGCAGAACTAAATAGAGATTAATGAAGGGAGGAAGATGTGTCTGTCATCCAGACAGTCTGATGCAGCCACCACAGCCAGTGAAGTACTATATCTATTCATAACACACCAGGGAAAGCTAATGCACCAATACTGCTCCAACTGAGAAGAACTACAGCGTAGCCCTCCACTTCTATTTAG
This sequence comes from Gymnocephalus cernua, assembly GCA_023631565.1. Lineage (NCBI taxonomy): Eukaryota > Metazoa > Chordata > Actinopteri > Perciformes > Percidae > Gymnocephalus > Gymnocephalus cernua. The sequence continues at coordinate 20,613,903 of CM042434.1, forward strand.
ATGATTTGTAAATGCTAACCATGCATTACGTTTTACAGTGAAATACCGTATTTGGTTTTTTTTTCGCATCTCTCTCACTATTATCCTATCATTGTAGGATATTCAGAGCACACCCCAGTGTCTCATTTCCTCCCTAAGTTTAAATCCTGACAACTGACGGCCGCTCGCTGCTCACACGCCAGTCAAACTGCTCTGATAAGCCCCGCAGGAAATTGACTCGTATTTTAGAGCTTCATCTCCCACATCACATCCTTCCACCACCCATCATGCCCTTGGTTAGAGGTCAAGCAGCTTTCACTAATCTCATATGCAAATGTGTGCATGGTACAATGTGAACACGAGGGTGATGCATGAACCATGTCCATTATTCATGAGCCATTACCAGTGACAAGTTACATTTATGTTAGAACACAACTTTATACTGATGTTGGCTTTCTTAGTACAGTCAGCGCTGGGTAAAAGCACAAAATAAGTCTTAAAAGAAGCTGTCATTTGTGTATGCAGTGTGTGTGTGTGTGTGTGTGTGTGTGTGTGTGTGTGTGTGTTCAGAAATAGATGAAGGAGCCTGCTGCATGGAATATTTAGCATGGATGGCAATAAAATGCTCTGGACTTGCCTGGTCATCTTCTTAACACAGCCTAACCTTTCTCCCTTTATATTTTTCCATGATATTACCAGGCTTATTGAGATGATACATTATGTGTGTGTGTTGAGTGTGCTTGCATGAGAGAAAAGAGGAGTGCGCTTATCACAACGCACCACACAAACAGCTCGATTAAAAACAAACATTCTGATGAAAATTATGCTTTTACTCGCAAGGTAATTACAAGCATCAATTAAAACCCAATCACAACAGGCCTGTGTATGCCATGTTTAACACTACAATCAGCACACACAACACACACACACACACACACACACACACACACACACACACACACACACACACACACACACACACACACACACACACACACACACACACACACACACACACACACGTGTGGATTAGCAGCTTGTCATGTGTGCTATGTATTCATCTATCTATTGTGCTCCTTCTCTCAGCCTGGCTGGGTGGTGCTTTCATGACACAGACATCTCCTCTGGAGGTTATCTGTAGCAGTGTGTAGAGGAGCCAGGGGAACGCAGCAGGGGGACCGGGCTCATATGACTCTACTACTGCTGAGAAAGAGGCGGTAAACTGACAGGCTGGCATGCACAACTGGGACTCCAGTTAAGTCGACAGGAAGACTCCTGTGAGGCTACCGCAGAGATGCTTGGAGGAACTGGAGCTGAATTACACGAAAGCATCTGCCCACTTAAAATGGATTCCAATTTTTGCAACTGTTTCCAAAACCAAACCAGAGCTTTATCGAGTGGACTGAAACGACCTGAAATTAAAGACCGAGATTTAATTACATGTAACCAACCGAGCTTGGATAGATACTGAGCTAAAAAGCTACAGGAGGAGTCAGTGCTTCGAGGCAGGACGTGGCAGAAATTGTCCTTCTAACCTTCCATCTGTAACTAAAAAGCAGTGCTGACATTCTTGTGCTTTTGAACAGCTGGGGCCAGATGTATAACAATGTGTACGCATTTTCCCAAACAAACAGCGAGAACGTAAGCACCTCACGCGTACTCCGAACCAGGCATACACAAGGTTTTAGCTGAGATAGCTGCGGGTGATGTGGACATGGAATATAAATGAAGAGATGGGTAATATCTCACTGATTGTGTTATTATTTTTGCAGGCTAAACAGCGTACGTAATGACAGCTGCTCTGGCACTGTTTGGAGAACCTCTCCGATGCGACACTGCATACACAGTTTTAGTGTTGAATCTACACAGTTTCATGCATCCGGCCTCTGGTCTCTAATCTCTAAGCATTTTCCACCACTGTTGTATATCCTTGACCTTCCTCACATCAATAAATGAAGAAACAATGAATACGTAAGCTTTGAAAGCAAAGATCATGGAGGGACTTTCCAATGTCTCTCTCTCTCACACACACACACACACACACACACACACACACACACACACACACACACCTCCTCCTCCTCCTCCTGATTCCTTTCTCTTCAAAATGTCACGGCAAGAATTTACATCATTAATTGTCATGGAGTGATCCCTTCACGCTACATCCCCCCACCTCCTGTTCTTTTTTTCTCTACATGCCTTCATCCCTCATCCTAATCAGCCCGGGGGTAATGTCTGTGTCAGGATTACTCATCTGTGTCTTATATGGCAACTGCTGGGACCCTGAGTCCAACTCATATACTGTACGCCCACATAAACGCACGCACAGCAAGTCTGAAAGTCTACAAGCAAGTACAACAAATACAACCAACCCATACAACCATATTCGCATCGCAGTCTGGTAATGGTTGTTGGTTATGGTAAGGCTTGGCTTGAAGGCTTTACATAGCATAAGCAGATTATTCAATGGCAAACCTTGCTTAACTGACAGTTCTTTTCATAATGCTGCCGACTACTGTTGATCACAATAAGATAACAGGCGATTCAACATCATTGCTGATAGCTGGAGTGGGGTTACATCACCAAGACATATGGACTGCATCCCGGAATCCATTGGCTATCGGTTTACTACGATTTAGCCTTTGTGGGCAACTGCCAATATTTCTGGGGTTCCGGTGTAGCCAGCAGATATCCGGGCTGAGATTTCCTCTTCCGTGTGCCGGCCATTGTTTCAAATATATTTATTGTGAAACATTTAATTTAACAAAGGAGTTTGCATGGCATTTACATGTTTCCTTAAGAATAATCAAAGTAACAAAAAAAAACAGTAACAGACATCATACAAACAGTAACAAAAACAGTGACAGAAGTAATACAAATTAAAAATATATAAACAAATAAAGACTCCTCTCAGGATCCCTTTCTTCAGTTACCCGCCCCTCCCACCCCAGGAGTGTATTCTTACTCATGTTTTAAAGGCCTTCTCTGCCAAGGTAAGAGTCCAAGGGAAGCCAAACTTTCTCAAAGTCCCTAAGCTTGTCCTTCAGGATGAATCTAATTATCTCCAAATGTAGAGTATTGGTCAGGTCTGTCTGCCAGTGCTTGAAGGAGGGCACCTCTTTCTTTTTCCAAAAAAGTAAGATAAGTTTTTTCGCGATTATAGCACCATATGCCAGAAGACGCTGTTGTGCTACTCTTAACTTCCTTAACTCCTCAGATATACCCAGAACTATTAAAACAGGGTCAGGCTCTATCTGGACCTCCAAGATCATAGAGAGAAAATGAAATATGTCGCGCAAGAACTCTTTCAATTTGGGACATAAAGCGTAGCTATGAAGTAAGGTAGCATCCATGAATTCACATTTCTCACAGAGGGGTGACACTTCTGGAAATATTTTATGCAATTTTGCTTAAGAATAGTGAAGTCTGTGAAGAATTTTAAACTGTATTAAGCAATGCCGAGCATTAATGGAGCAGTCATGGATATAGTCCAAGCTCTCCTCCCAAACATTTGGTAGGATTGAGACACCTAGTTCCTTTTCCCATTCTTCTTTCGGTCCATATCTGGTAGACACATGCCTTGTAAAGTCTCATATATTTGAGAAATTATGTAACATGACTTAGCAAACAGTTGTAGGCTGGTCTCTAACTTATCTGGCTTTGCATTATTGAAATTGGAAAGATGGGCTCTGACATCTGAAGATATCTGAAAAAAATATTCTTAGTCAGGTTATGTTTCTACTGAAGTTGTTGGAAAGCAAACATCCCTCCCACATTTAGGTAGCGCACATTGCCAATCCCCACTGGCTTCCAGATGTTAAAGGTCCCATCAACAGTGGAGGGGGTAAAGGAGGGATTAGCTGCAATAGGTAGCAAAAATGACAACGCACTGAGCTTGAAATGCTTTCTAAGTTGTTTCCATATCCTTATTGTCATAAATGATAGGATTATGCTTAAAGCATGTTCTGTTGAGTCATATGGTGACTGGGAGTCATCTAACCAATGAGCAACTGAGCGTACTCCAGTGGCCCAATAATACATCATAAAGTCAGGAGTGCAAGCCCCCCCTTGGCCCTGTGCTTGCAGAGATCTTCCTTTTTAATTCTGTGAGATTTATAATTCCATATGAAGGGGAGAATGACAGCATCCAGTTTCCTGAAAAAGGATTTAGTGAGGTATATAGGTAGATTTTGGAAAAGATAAAGAATTTGAGGCAAACATTAAACATTTTAATGGCATTGATTCTACCCATCAGAGATACCTATCATCTCTTTCTATGTGTTGTTATACACTTACAGACCGTTATTCTTGACCTCCTTTTTCCCTGTCAGGTATACGTAGCCATAAGTTGAATGACACTCCACCCTCCCCCCCTCCCACCCTAAATACAATGTACAAAGAAAAAACAGCATTATCGACTTAACCAATTACACATAGTCAGATCCCTCTAACAGAGAATGAACTCCAACTCTACCAACCAACTGGTTGAACTCTTGATCTAGATGTATCCAACTAGTAGTTCTTCAATAAGTATAGAACTCTCAACCCAACCAAATTGGTCTCAAAAAATAAAATACGTATCCTCGTCATGTAAACTGTGAGGAAATACCAACTCCAGGATTTCAGTAATCCTTACGGAAATGAACAAGAGATTACAGAGCCTGTTCGAGCAAAAGGAAGGCCTCAGATTTTTTTCGTGTACATTCAGGAAACATGTAGTCCAGAATGTTTAATCAACATTACCAAATTAAATCTGCGTTCCAGCAGGGGGGCCTAGGTTAACAAAATACTCACTTTAAAAGTGAGAGGAGAGCACCAAAGCAAACAGATAGCCCTGAGGTAGACTAGAGTAAACAATTAAATAAATAATTGTCCCTGTCCCTAAATATAGTCAAATATAGTCGCCAGTTATTCCAAATTATGCCAGAATTGTAGTAGGCCTGTTCCCTTAAATGTAGTGTTTACATGAGAGTGATTATGGATGACTCTTCACACTGTTAGTCTCTCTTTAACAGTTTGTCTAGTGTTATGTATTACTTGCGGCCTCTTACACAAATGTGCCAGTCTGGCCCATGAGATGATTGATCGTCTCCTAGTTATGAATCATTGCCTTGTCCGCATACAGACGTGCCTCCTTGGGGTCCGTGAATGTGGTCTCATTCCCGTTGTGCGTCACTCGTAGCTTGGCTGGGTATAAGAGTCCGAATTTAACTCCAGGCTTGTTCCGCAGCAAATTCCTGAGTAAAAGCTGCGTGGCATTTAACTACGGTGGACGGGAAGTCCCTGAAGATCTGAATCCGCTCTACTTCATATGTGAGGCCTTTGGACTTCATAACCCTCTGCATGATGTTCTCAAACACATGGCAATAGTGTACCCTTAGGATCAGATTCCGTGGTGGTTCGCCATCACCGGGGCGAACCCGCAGAGCCCTGTGCGCTCGGTCTATCACTGTTTTTTCATCCAGGCTCAAGACATCTGCCAGAAGTTGCGCTACAAAGTCCCTGGTTTTCCGCCCACTTTCAGTCCCTTCTTTAACTCCAGCAATTCTTAAATTCTGACGTTTCGACCGAGCCTCCAGGTCTATACACTTGTCCGAAAGTTGTTCTACCTGGTCCTGTAATTGCTTCACCCTAGCTTCGAGTTCCACAACGATATCCAAGGTAGAGCTAGCCGACTCCCCTGAACTTTTCAGTGTCCCACTTGAAATGCAGTGCAAGAAATGTAGAGTAATTTTCTGATTTCAGAGCAGCTAATTCGCCTCTCAAAGTTGTACTCACTTCAGCAATCCTTTCATCTCTATTTCACCTCTCTATTTTGTTACATACGTCGGACTTAGCTTGCGACAATTCCACTTGTAAGGAGGCTATGGCTGCCAGTACCGCTTGGCTGTCCACACTCTGCACCCCCATTTCCGGCTTTCCTTCCCACTCTGGTTCGTGGCTTCAGATGGGCCTCCATCATCATTGAACTTGGCTTTCGAATTCCCTCTTTGTTTCGACATTCTATCCTTCAGGTCCTAAACTACAGATGGTATGAGCATTTTAGGTACAAAATATCCTACGTTTTTAGTTTAAATTGGCATAGGTTCAGTTTAACATGTAGTTTTAATATGAAATCTGTAGGAGCTACAGCCAGGCGCGTCCTATCTCCTCATTGCTCAGCAGCGCCCGCCCCGGCCATTGTTTACAGTCCCATTAGCAATCAGATCTAGGTCTACATGACCTTTCGGCTAATCCCTATGCACAGATATCTGGATATGAATGTATATCAATAAATAAAAAAGCTAATAAAAAGCTAAATCGTCGTCAACAATAGACAATGGGTTCCGAGTTTGCATGTCAGCAAATGCATTCTGCCACTTTTTCATGCAACCAAAGCCCGCTCAAACGTGATTGGTCAGTACTACTCAGACTAGAAATGGAAACCAAAACACTTACCAAAACTTGTCTACAGATTCTGCATTCATATATGCAGATATCTGTTTATCACAGGGCTGAAGATGGTCTTAACCCGACATTACTGTAGTTGTACTTGCACACAGATGAGTATATGAATACGGGTGCATTCCCTAATACAATTGTTCAGATAAGGTGGCTAGACTATGGATTACTTCGAAACCAGCCAAAACATTTAATCACTCTTGTTGATTGCCCCAATGAACTCCCCATATTGCAACAATGAAATTGTACAGTGTTACCATAACTGATAAGGATGGACAAAACTACAGAAGCGACACCAAGTTGAAAAATAAAAATCTGTACACTTACAAAATCATGCCACTTCTTTCTCATAAAAAGCAGGTGGCAGGTACATCGACAGACCAGTGAAAGTATCGCCTCCTGCAACACTCTTATCACCACTGTCTGTTCTCCAATTGAAGGATTAACCCAAACAAGGCCTGCTAGCTTCAGTCTTATGCATGGAATTACATTACTGCTAGCTTTATATGCAGACAGAAGATGACAACTAAGAATGCTGACAGGAAGACAGAAATGGCAGAAATGTTGCTTGATATGTCATTCATTACCTTCTATCGCGGCTCTGGCGTAAACATAGTCTGAATGCATTTCTAAACTAACTTATGAGACAGCAAGTTCAATACAGTCAAGGGGATGTTTTGTGATTACCAAAGATGAAAATGTGTCCTGACATAAAATACGTGAAATAGAAAACTGCTATCTCCTCTTTCATCTTCACTTTACTATTACCTCAGTCGTTTTTATCTCTATGCAATCATAGAGCTCCCTATCATTTTATGTATCGTAATGTTATATTTTTCCGCTATTTTGTCCTTCACTCAGCATACATTTCCATCTCATTCATATGCTAATATTCTTATTTTAATTTCTTTTTGCCCTCCCTTTTACTTGCAGTGTTCACTTTCTCATCCACCGTGCTAACATCGGCATTTCGCTTATTTCCCTCCCCCTATCCTGTTTCTCTCGTCTTCCCATCCTCTTTTGATCTGTGAGCTGAATAATTCCATCTTACCCGGGCTTTTAATTCTCTTGATTGAGCCAATTACCTTCCGGCTGGATCAATGTGGGAAAGGTAATGATTTAAATGGCTGCCGCATGAAGCCACATAACCACTTCAACTGGTGCAAAAGAGAAAGGGAGGGAGAGGGGGAGGAGGAGGAGGAGGAGGAAGAGGAGGAAAAAAGAGCAAAGGAACGTGGTTTAACAGAGGGAGGGAAATGAATATCCGCTCTTTAACACAACCGTGCATGATTCAGCATGTACGTTTAAGTGCTTCATTTTGTGTCCGTGCCTCTACCTGCTGTATGCTACAATGTAAAACCATGCAGGGGAGGCAGACTGTGCAAACCCAGTTTCCTCAGGGATTATCTAAAATGTATGGGCTCTGTGGAAACTGGGTCAGTCTGATCCTAAATGGTGCCATCGTAGCAGAAACCCACTAAGTCAACATCCTTCAGTATCTTTCGGTCCCTCACTCACTTGTCATCCTACCTCTCTAGTTCATGAAACATGTAAAACCCTGAGCATGCACACTTGCATACTGTACAACCCCAAATCAGAAAAAGTTGGGACAGTATGAAAAACACAAATAAAAAACAGAAAGTAGTGATTTCTAAATGTACTTTGACTTGTATTTCATTGCAGACAATGTGAACACAAAATATTTCATGTTTTGTCTGGTTAACCTAATTTCATTTGTAAATATACATCCTTTCCTGTCATTCAGACCTGCAACACATTCCAAAAAAGGTTGGGACAAGAGCAATTTAGGGCTAGTAATCAGGTAAATTGGTTAAATAATGATGTGATTTGAAACAGGTGATGTCAACAGGTGATTGTAATTATGATTTGGTACAAAAGCAGCATCCAAGAAAGGTCTAGTCCTTTCGGAGCAAAGATGGGCCGAGGATTGCCAGTTTGCCAACAAATATGTGAGAGAATTATTGAAATGTTTAAAAACAATGTTCCTCAAAGAAAGATAGGAAGACATTTGCTTATTTCACCTTCAACAGTGCATAACATAATTAAAAGATTCAAGGAATGTGGAGGAATTTCAGTGCGTAAAGGACAAGGGCGCAAGCCTAAGCTGAACAACCATGATCTCCGATCCCTCAGGCGGCACTGCATCAAGAATCGTCATTCATCTATAAGCGATATCACCACATGGGCTCAGGACTACTTTGGAAAACCTTTGTCAAGTACCACAATACGTAGTTACAGCCACAAATGCCAGTTAAAACTGTACTGTGCCAAAAGGAAGCCCTATGTTAACAGTGTCCAGAAGCGCCGTCGACTTCTCTGGGCTCGGAGGCATCTGGGATAGACCATCACACAGTGGAAATGTGTACTGTGGTCAGATGAATCAGTATTTCAGGTATTTTTTGGGAGAAATGGACGCCGTGTGCTCCGGACCAAAGTAGAAAAGGATCATCCAGACTGTTACCAGCCAGCCAAGTCCAAAAGCCAGGGTCTGTCATGGTATGGGGTTGTGTCAGTGCCCTTGGCAAAGGTAACTTGCACTTCTGTGATGGCACCATTAATGCTAAAAAGTACATAGAGATTTTGGAGCACAATATGCTGCCTTCAAGAAGACATCTTTTCCAGGGACGTCCATGCATATTTCAACAAGATAATGCGAAACCACATTCTGCACACATTACAAAGTCCTAGCTGCGGAGGAAGAGGACACGGGTACTTGACTGGCCTGCCTGCAGTCCCGGCCTGTCTCCAATAGAGAATGTGTGGCGCATTTTGAAGCGCAAAATGCGACAACGAAGACCCCGTACTGTTGCCCACCTTAAGACTTGTTTGCAGCAAGAATGGGACAAAATTACACCTGAAACACTTCATCACTTGGTGTCTTCAGTCTCTAAATGTCTTTTAAGTGTTGTGAAAAGGAATGGCAACATTATAAAGTGGTAAATGCTTTACTGTCCCAACTTTTTTTGAAATGTGTTGCAAGAACCAAAATAGGAATTTTGATATTTTTGAAAAAACAAAACAAACAATAGAAATCATGAGGAACACATTAAATGATGTGCTCTTGTATTGTCTGCAATGAAATACAAGTCAAAGTACATTTAGAAATCACTACTTTCTTTTTTTATTTGTGTTTTCCATACGGTCGCAACTTTTTCTGATTTGGGGTTGGACATGTGCACACACAAACGCACACTTTTTCCCGTCATTGCGACTTGTCATCTCAGTTTGAGTGAGCTGTCCCATCCTATTTGGCCTTCCTCCTTCATCCTCCTATCTATTATTGATGTAATGGAGCATTGTATCTAAATGCAGCTCTGCCTGTGACAAGCACTTCAGCCCGAAGGGATCCAGGGAAGCAGGCCAACTGGGTTCGCTCTGAGGGCGAGTCAGTGCAGAGATGGATGAATGATTGGGCAGGTGGTTATCTTGGGCTAGGACTTGGCCTGACACAGATATCTGTGGCAAAGAATTTTCTCCTCATTTGTACCATCTCAAGCCATCTTCAGACATGAAATATGTAACGTTGCTGAATTCATCAAGCTGTTGAAGTTCTGGAATTTTATAATTCCACATAGGTGTCCATTATGCATTATGTTCCATATGGCTTTATTCAGAGAGGAAAGAAAATCTACGGAAAGAGCCACAACCTGAGAGGGAGCAGAGCCACTGCAGGAAAACAGCAGTGAGTTAATTACATGAAGAAAGTCTTCTGTCTTCTCAGTCCTCTTAATTGATGACCGCTGAGAGCATGAGAGACACTTAACCTGCTTTCTCAGTGCATCCACTAAAACATTCTATCATCAATATTATCACAACATTCTGCCGACTATTTTAGAGACAGCAGTGCTCAAGCATCAAATGATAAGATCTCTATATAATATCATGCTGTATGTAAAGCCTTTTTCTTGATTTCCATAATTTCAACCATGCAGTTGGCATGAATGAAAATATAAGGCAGAAGGAAGCTGCTCTGATTATTACTGTGGTTGTTTCTCTCTCTTTTTCTACACCGTGAGATATCAAAATTTTAAGAATCTCCTCAATTGCAATCTTATAGTTGTACTGGATGAATGTGCTGCTATTTATTTGTTGATGTGTGCTTGTAGAATATGGTACTAATGCTGTTGCATGTGCATTAATGTTTTTAATGTCTGGTAGTTGTTCTGTGTGTACCTGCCCAGGGAATGCAGATGGAAATTAGTTAATAGCTAAATCTGGCATAAATCATCTCCTCTCATTTTGAGAGTGATGTTTTTTGTGCATGATGCTTGTTTGATAATAAAGACGAAAATACTAATGAGGAGAATGAGATGAGTTTAATTTCTCTCTGTGCATGTTTTACCTCGCTCTGTGGTTGCCTTTATGCTGACTCTACTGATTTTACACATTAAAATCTGTCTACAGGTCTTGGGGAGTACAACTGCACAGTGCACTTTTGTAAAAATAAGTCATATAAACATACAGAAAGAGAGCGCTTGCATTACTCCAGTTAATTATCAACCAGCACTGGAGCTGGGCAATATATTGATATTATATTGATATCGTGATATGAGACTAGATATCCTCTTTTAAATTTTGGATATCGTAGTATCGTAATATAGCATAAGTGTTCTTTTCCTGGTTTTAAAGGCTGCATTACAGTAAAGTTATGTCATTTTCTTACCAGACTGTTGTTACTGTTCTATTATTTGCCTTTACCCACTTAGTCAATATATCCATATAATCATGAATATTTTGTGAAAGCACCAATAGTCAACACAACAATATCTTTGCGGTATCGATATCAAGGTATTTGGTCAAAAATATAATGATATTTGATTTTATCCATATCTCCCAGGCCTAACCAGCACAGTGATTTAGGATATCAAAGTTTAAATATATACGAAGATTGCCTTGTTCTCTCCGAGAGCAACGTGACATCATGACTTCGCCTAAGCATACACGCCACTTTCTAAAGCCAAGTGACGTCTTATCTGTATGCATTTTGAGCTATCCGCGTGTATGTCTACGCCGTATATACACAACGGATGGGTTGCAGACTGATCTCAATAAGTCGCGTATGAATGACACGCCAATTCGTATGCCATTTTGGCGCGTTATCAAGACGCAGACATAATCGCTTTTTCGGACAGTTGGGTTTAGGAAAACAATAACAGGGTTGGGTTTAGGAGAAGAAGAAAGCAACGGTTGGGTTTAGGAAACGTGACACGCGGGACACGATCCCCGGTCTCCTGGGTGTAAGTCCTGTGTTGTTTGACCCATCCACCACCCCAACCAACCTCCTTATGCGGATTTTCGGCCTTTCATACTACTCGCTACAGCGTAAATTGACATGCAATCGCAAGGTAATGTAAGTCAATAGAGGCTAAACGGCATTGATAAACACACTAAAAAGCTATTATGCGTCTTGATAACATGCCAAAATGGCGTGTCATACATACGCCACTTATTGAGATCAGTCTGCCGAGAGGTTGTTCACAGGTTCAGTGCAGTAGTAGAGTTGCAAGTGTTTGAGACGATTAGCAGTAAAAGACAGAGGACTAATGTTTGGCCCCAAGATACACCAGGGCTAAAATAACCAATCCTTATTTAAGTAGCAATGTTTGTTTTTTTAATTACTCAAAGCAAATGCAAAGTGATTGACAGCAGTAATTAGTTTATTGTTCAGTCTCTGCTGTGTCCCTGTTGTTCTTACTCCTTTCATTTCTTGTGTAGTGTGTCTTTCTCGCTGGTAAGCCAAGAGGGCCAGAGTAAATCATTAGTTAAATGCTTCAGAGCAGCCACTTAGTCAATTCAACAAGGTGATAGTCGGCACAGACAAAGCGACCAAGACAATGAAGATGAAAAGGTTTGAGGCTCTAGGTTTGGGATTTGTTCCATCTCAATTACTATTTTCTTCTTCTTTTGTCATCCAAAAGAGACCACATTAAACAGCACTACTGTATACTTAATAAATGTCCCTTTCGTCTCTCTGTGTTAGGAAATCCAACTGGAATTCTTTCCCTGTTTTCTGATCACACAGCAGCCAAAGTGCAGCACCTTCGTGGGCTATTTGAAGTCCAAAGTCCATCTGAGCCACTTAACTGAGGACAAGAAGGCCAACGGCAGATTTGGTTGCCACAGCAACTAGAGACCGGTTCTGTCTGGGAGGTCAGTGGTGATCGGTTCCCTTCAGGGGAGATGATGTTGAAGAGTCAGTGGAGGCTCAGGATCAGCCAGAGTATAACAGCCTCCCCAAACCCTTAAATCTCTATCTGTGCTGAACAGGACTCACCATTTTTTCTGTCCAGCTATATAATAGAACTAAGTTCACCTCAATACAATCTCTCTCCTTTAATTTTCCCTCTCATATTCCAACTCTATCTCTCTATGTTAAAACAGTTCAGTTTTTTTGTTAGAAATCTAAACATTCAAAAACAGCTAACAGTAATAGTATAGATCCAAACACTAATGAGGTGATTGTGTAACATAAAAATGTACACTGCACAGTTCTGCATTTATGGGAGCAAGAATGAGATGTACAGCTCATTCTTGCTCCCATTTCTTTCTCCTGCTATCATGGAAATTAATAAATATCTGCAATATCTGCATAGATATAACTCTCAGCATACCTTCAGTATACGTCTAACATGCATTGATAACTTCAGCATTTTGTCATCCCTGGACCAAGCAGCTATTATTATGTATTCTCCCTATATGGAACAGCAAGAACATTTTTTTTAGCATTTGCATGACTAGATAAATCAGACCACGTTTAAGTAAAGTATGTATTTCCTTGGAAAGCAAATTGCTCTACACTGAATCATAAATAGCTCTTATGGCGCTTTTGTACTTCACTGGTATTTAACATTTTAAATCTTTTATTAGGTTTGATTCTATTATATATATCATATTGATATACAACTTTTATTTGTGTTTTATATGCATCACCCTGTCCTGTGTTTTACAAAATGTTGCACTTTGAAATTGTTTGCATCAAAATCAAACGTTTCTGTTAAATGCCTTTACCTTTAATAAGTTTTGTCATGAAGCAGTTTAGGCTGCATTTCTTATATGAAAGATGCTATGTAAACAAAGGCTTGATAGAGAGAATTTTCGGCATTACCAACTTGATTATAGGACTCCATTTGCAAAGCTAAGCTGAATGGATAAAACAAACAACAAAGACTTAAACCAGTCACGTTACAGGGATCATGTTAGCACATCTGCGCCAAGGATAAGTGAGACCCCACCAGGTCCAGGCATGAGACAGCAAAGGTGGTGTTTGAGGATGATCAAGACAAGTACTTGCAAACCGACGTGTAATAGACAAAGATCAGTATATGGCAGTGGTGATAGATGTCGTTCCAACTGAAAGGCCCTCCAAGAAGAATAAATATAACATTCTGGAAAATAGTTCATAGGGGCAAGAAGGAAGAGCTAATGGCAAAAGGGGTCCAAGTAGAGGGTGAATCCTTTGGAGATGTACTGTAATTCCCTAGTTGGGAAAATTGTTCCAGATTTTAGGAACAACATCAAAGCTCTCTGGCCAAACTCACTTTCCTACGGTCTTTTAATGCAGCATTGAACAGGTATACGGTAACAGTGAGATCAGGCTACAATAAGTGAGTAAATGTAGGCTATTGATTTTAAATTTGTTGTTGTGAGATAACAGCACCAGGAGAGAGACAGACTTCCCAGAAAGCCCACTTATGGCACAATTTTACTTTCCTTGTTACCAAACACACCACCTGACAGGTTTATGCAAAAAAAGCAATAGAAAGCATTCTGACAGCTCACATCTCAAACTGATATGGCTCACAGGATTCAGTGAAACTGAACCTATACTGCACAAGAGCACTGTTGTTACCAAGTTAAACACAACATTAGGTGGTCTTGAACCAAAATATGAGAGGCCAGGATGATGTGTACATCGTTTCAAACTTTAAACAATGTTTTGTACAAAAAAGAATTTGAGGAAAATAATCTGCAGATAAATCGATTATGAAAACAATTGTTAGTTGCAGCTCTAATCTGAATATGTGAATTTTTTTTTCACACTTATTAATTAATAAGTGTGTTAATAGTTCTATGCCCTAAATATAGAGTTGACAGTGTGACCAGAGAATGTATATTTAAATCTACTTCCTCTTTGTGGCAATCTTTGGTAAAACATAAAAGATGGATGTCTTGCCAAGAAGGTATTTCAAATTTCAATCTACAGGAGTTTGTGAGTATACTACCCAACAATAGCCTGTGACCTCTGCAGGACCATCAATGCCTCACTCCAGCATGTTCTGTCGGGCTGCAAAACAGCACTGACACAGGGTCGGCTCAGATGGCAGCACGACCAAGTGCTCAGGAAACTGGCAGAGGTGCTGGAGAAAAGTCGGCAGGAGGCAAACAACCAGAATCCATCGGAGAGCCAATGCAGGATCCACTTCCTCAGGCAGGGGGAACCTGCAATGCATACCAGCAAGAGACCACCCACCAAGCTATTAACAACAGGGGCGGTTTGGAAGATGGAAGTGGACCTGGGTAGGCAGCTCCGGTTCCCACAGGAGATATGCAGCACCACCTTAAGACCAGACGTGGTGCTGTGGTCTGCAGCTGTGAAGTCAGCAATACTGATCGAGCTGCCATGGGAGGAGGGACTGGAAGCTGCCTTCGAGAGAAAGAAGGCGAAGTATGCAGACTTGGTCGCAGAGAAAGTGGATGGAGTGCGAGGCTGTACCCGGTGGAGGTGGGTGCCAGAGGCTTTGTGGGCAGATCAACATCACGCCTGCTCAAGGACCTGGGACTACGTGGAGCCACACTGAGCAGATCCACCAAAGAGCTCTCTGAGGAAGCTGAGAAAGCAAGCCACTGGCTCTGGCTGAAACGACGAGATAAGGCTTGGGGAGTAACATCTAATTAGGTTTTGCTGCAGGGGGTGTCAGGGAGACGTCCCTGTTCACTGCCCCGCCACCAGGAGATGTTCTGGGTTTAAGGGGCGAAACGTCAATGAGTGGTGGTCCCCAGCTGAAGACCCTGCAGCAAAACCTTGCGGTACGCGGTCAGGTGTAGGCCTGCCTCAGGGAAGAGGATGCCTCTGCCATGCATAGTCCACCACAGGCACCGTTGGAGGTGCGACAGGCCTAATGCCCAGCAGAAAGACCACCTAGCTGTAACGAATCAAGCTTTTCTTCTTACATGTGCACACATTCATCTGTTTTCTTTCATTCATTCAGGATAATTTTCTGTTGTACATAATCCTGTTTCGTCTGCACCCAACCTCTCAATATTCTGTTCACTCTGCAATTTCAGGCTGAATTGCACTCTTTTAGCAAACCCTTTTCTCTACTCAGCATCCAATCATTCTGCAGTACACCTTCTCACCTGCCTGCTTCCCAGTTTTGCATTTTACCACACTTTCCAGCTTGCCCCTCTCTCCTTGTCAGCTCCTGCCACTCGCCCTCAAATGGCATAATCCCTGTCATATTGTCACATTACAGAGTTCAGATGCTAATGGCTGCACTGCTAATCCAGCTGCCGGCAAACCTGGACCAGTGCCTATACCCGCTCTGCCCAGCTCCGTAACAGCTGCGCCTTGCTCAGTCATGCCAATGATGCACCAGGGATCACGGACGCAGGAGCAGTCAAGCTGGTGGTGGGAGGACTAGATGCTAACGTGGACATTACAAGGGAGAAGGGCAGGAGGATTGAGATATGGTTAGGACCGCAGAGACCAGAGAATCTGTATCCATATGTGCTGACAGAGCTGAGGGTACAAGCTGCAGGTCTAAAACTGAAAACTAACTTGAAGTTCATTGTGCAAAGGCTCCTTTGGGTGCAAAAAGATGGAAGTTGTGGCTGTACACTAAACTAACATTTGAAAGCTTTGACTAATAAAACAGAGAAAGTCCGGATTCACTAGAGGGAAGCACATATAAACAGTAGCTTATTGAGCTGTGGACGTGAATGAGCCTTGGTCGGCAATAATGGCCATTACTGTCTCTTACAATCATTCTGAAATAGAAATTTCCCATTCTATGGGAGGCAGGGAATGTAGTGAAGCTCCAGAGCATTCAGTGTTTGTTGTGAAGTTGTTCCAACAGCTCTCTCATCCATTTGAGGAGGACAATCAGTTTGCCTATAATCTAAGTATAACACCACTTATCAAAAATTTTAAGTGAATTAAAACCTCCTTTTCAATAAAACATCTGCCCGAAAGCACCGCCCCATTAGTGAAAAGCAGGCATTCAGCTACTTCAAAATAATGTAGCTAATTTGGCTGAAACCTCTGGACTCAATTATTATTGGGACACAGAAGCGGACTGAATACATGATCATGGATTTGAGGGCTCTTTTAGGAGGGGTGGTGAAAGCGTCTCCTGCTCTGACACGAACAAATTTGTGTGTGTGTGTGTGTGTGTGTGTGTGTGTGTGTGTGTGCGTGCGTGCATGCGTGCGTGCGTGCGTTCTGGGGGGAGTGCTTCAGTCATATGATGGATGGCAGTATCAGACAAATGTCCTGTTAATAGATGATTATAGTACACCAAGATCGACTCCAAATCACAGTGAGCTATGATACAGGCTGAACTGCTCTGTTAATTTGATTGCTGTGTTTTGGGGCGAAATTAAACCTAAACCAGGGATGGCCAAATCAAATTCCAAGTTAGAAACAGAATTATCACATATCATCAAAATCAGGAAACAGAGGCTTGCAATGTCTGATTTTAAAAGTCGCAGAGAGAAGAGACACAGACCTCGCATGAACACACAAACTCTCATTTCAACCTTGCAGTGTGTAAACAGGGTGCCCTTTGACCCCCATACTCAAACAGAGCAACGTTTGGAGAGTGGATGCAGAGTCTGTTTACTCAGCTCTTGTGCACACAGTAGTTCGCTTCCCGTCTGTGTGTTCATGCTGTTTACCTTTCATTAAGACTAGGTGATGTGTATATTACAGTAGAAGCCCTTAAGTTATCGTAGTATTCACTTATCATAATTTACTCCGCACTTCCCAGATTAAAACATCTAACAGGACACAAAAAAAGTACAATGTCAGTCCTAATTTGGACAGACAGATGATATACTTGTAGAGTTTAGAAATGTTGCTGTCATCTTTCTTTTTTATTTCTGACAAAGGTACATCATGTTAAGAGTAAAATATGTGGTAATGTGTCATTCAAAAGCCTCTGTAAGACTGTATAAGATGTCTGTATTTTAAAAGAATAGACAAAGAGAATCTTGTAACAACTGGTGGCTGAGTACACTATATTCTCCTCTAAATTCACCATTATAATAACAGCGCTTCATTACATCACTATAAAGCATATATTACAAGGAGACTGCAGTATGTAGCAGCTGGCTTAAATGAACATTCTTTGAGGAAATGAGCCGTTTCTGATGTGCTCACTTTCTTTTGTTCCCTCCCACTGTTGCTCTGGACTGAAGAGAGGGCCTTGAGCTCAAGGGTGACAAGTTCAGCCAACACACAGCACCAACGTGTGTGTGTGTGTGTGTGTGTGTGTGTGTGTGTGTGTGTGTGTGTGTGTGTGTGTGTGTGTGTGTGTGTGTGTGTGTGTGTGTGTGTGTGTGTGTGTGTGTGAGAGATTCAAAAGTTTTTTTTAAATAGAAAATTTAAATGAAAAGAAGAATCTGAAAGAAGACAAATAGGGAAACTTGAGTCCTTTCCTGTTACTGTTCAGTCTTTATTCCTGGTTTAAAAGGAGGGTCTCGAGGTCAGAGTGGTTGGGAATGTGCACCGAGAGGGTTGAAAGGAGGAAATGCCGTCCGTGATTGCCTGAGATTCCCAGAGGAAAATCGGTGACGCTTGAGGAAGCCTCTGAGGCTAATCTATCATTAGCATTCTGAAGGAACTACTGGAACTTGGACAGAAAGACACACACACACCCATACATACATAAGCCTGATTGCCACATTTATGAATATTTGCACAAAAGCAAACGCACACAAATGTGAACAAACATTATGCTGCAACAGTGCTCCAAAAAAGAGACATCTGAATGAGTAAGTTCCCCATTCAACCCATGGTGAACACATAGAAGACTGGTGGCATAATAAAATACATTTGAAGACATCGCCTTGGGCTGTGGGAAATTGGGAAAGAAATGTTTCACCCTTTTAAGATGTTTTCTTGAAGCAAACGATAAATCAAGAAAAAAATAATCATCACTTGCAGCCCGAATTCAATCAATATAAACTAAACCCAGAGAAAATATACTCAAACTAAAATAAGACTACATTTGTTAACGAGTCTGTAACACTGTGAATACAGCAAATTGAAGACATGAAACAGCAAATAGTCTGAACGGAGGATGTAGACAAAAAAAATCATGTAGGGGCAACAGGAGGGGGCTCAAACTAAGATACCGTATTATGCACAAAAACACACACAAGCGGACAAATACACATAAACAGAGTTTGTTCTCAGTAGTCCACAGTGAGGTCTGTCCCAATAATGAGGGAACCCAGGGCTGTATTGATCATCTGCAGTGGATCAGAAGACGTCTGTCAGTCCCTCAGGGCCCACTTTATACAGCCAGAGAACCCAACACAACCCCCCTTCTCATTTACCACTTTACATCTCTCTCTCTCACCCATCCTGCCTCTGCGTTGCAACTAGTCCTCTTTATCCATTTCAGAGGTTCTCTTCCCCCCTCCCCCATTTACTTTTGTTGCCTCATCTCCTCTCTTCTTTGCCTTCTCTTTCTTTCTGCTTCCATGTATCAACCTCCTTATTTATGTAAATCCATTTGCTGTGAGAATGAAGCTTGTCTAATGTCCTGAACACTGCTGGATTTCATGCCATTTCTTCCCGGTAACGTTAGAATAATGAAAATGTAAATAGCGTTAAGCTGGGTAGCTTAAGACAACCTCTTAATGAAGGGGGAGAGAGAGAGAGAGAGAGACAGAGAGAGAGAGAGAGAGAGAGAGAGAGAAGGCATTTTTCAGCTTCAAAAGAGTCCTGACGTCCCAGGCTACAACATCACATACAGCAAGCCACTGAAGCATGCGTATGGGAGCCAGCTAGAGAACGGACATTATAGGAATTCAAGATGTGTTGTAAGAGCTGCCTTAGAATAAAGCCTTAAAAGAATATCCTTTCAAGTGACATTTCAAGTGTTATGTGTTTGTGTCTTCAGGATTTGCCAGTCAATCTTGAGGGAACAATCCCGGGCTGCGATCGGTGGAGAAGATGTTAATCAGGCTTTCGTTTTCGCCTCACTATGAAGAAGCTGTGCAGTAGCGGGATAAACCTAATATTTTGTGAGTAGTGATGTTATCAATATTCCCTATGCCTCCAACACTGTGTGAGGGGGAGGCGGTTATGTAAGAAGGTATCCAGAAGGGTTTCCCTTGAGCTTTGCAGAGAAAGTAAGGAAAGAACCAGGGAGAGAAACACATCCGTATATATAAATGAAAAAAAAACAACACAGGAAATGGGGCAGAGGTGAACAAAGGTAACCTCTCATATGCTGCTGATGAAAAGATTGAGTCAGGAAAAGGAGAGAGGGAAGAACACAGAACAACCCAGAATAATTAGTGATTTCAAACAGTGATTAAACGACAGAGAGACAGGCAAAGGGAAACAATAGAGGCATAGGAAATAATTAAAATGCAAGATGAATTAAACTGAAGGAGAGGTTTTGCTTTTGTTTCAGGAATACTTTCTCAACAAAGATAAGTGGTTGCTGTCAACTTTATGAATGTCCTGTGCCTCTATAAAGATTGTGGATCTACATAGACCGCAAAACAGCATGTGTGTCCTTCCTATGCTGCTCAACCTTGGGATAACTCTGCATTAGCACATCAGTCTGTTAAGTCAATCCCAGAGCTACTCAGCCAAACAGTCCATTGGCTTGATCTTTGATTGTAAAAGCCTGCCAGGATGGCAAGTTAATCCTGAAGCGTAGTAGGCCAATCAAGTTGTCAGGCCAGGCTCAATGTCAATAATAGATTTAGGTCAAACACAATGGCATGGGGAAGACCTGATCTTCTAAAGACATACCTCCACCAAATCTGATATAAATCTCAAACAGTATAAGTATCTATATACAGTATATGTATGTCCAAAAAAGAATGCCATTAAAAGCTCTTTTTATTTAAAAAAAAAAAAAAAAGTATAAAATCTATACAGGCTCGGGGAGATCGCTGCATAACTTGTTATAGCTGCCTTTTTTATTGATCGCCATCTGAGCTCAGGCACTTGACAACGTGAAGCAGGAGAAAGGTTACTGTGCAGTCACCAGAACCACCCACATCTGCAGTGGCACAGAAAAATGAACTCTGAGCAGAACAACTTAACAGGAGTGGAAGGAACGGCGGCGATGAAGGACGAGGGAGGTGCTGTGGCAACAAGGAGTGGAAGGAAGGCGAGAAATGCAGAAAAAAGAAACGAAATAAAGAGTGATGGAGAGAAACAGAGAAAGAAAGAGACAGAGGCAGACAGGGAGACAGCACTATTTACGGTAGATTAGTTGTTATGGTGATAAGCAGAACGGAAAGGAAGGATGTAGTTGTCAGGGTGATGGGGCTGCACTGGGCGACTAATGATATGTAAAAATAACTGCGCTTAGATTTTGCCCTACCTTTGCAAAAAAACAAAACACACACAAAGATGCTCAGATGAATACACAGAAAGACAAAGCAGTCTGTTGGAGCAGGCTCCTCTCATTAGCATTTGGAGATGTACTAAGATTCCTCCCCCACATTCTCAGCATGGAGCTCACTTTTTTGTAAGTTTTTGCTTAATGAGGGATGGTAGATAGTTACACACAAACACTGGGGATGCGCGCGCGCGTGTGTGTGTGTGTGTGTGCGTGCGTGCGTGCGTGCGTGCGTGCGTGCGTGCGTGTGTGTGTGTGTAAGTAACGCTTGTAGCTCTGTGCTTCTAAAGTTCTGACAACAGCAACTGAGAGCATATTACTTTGGAGATGGAGATGGCAGAGGTCTGTGGATAAAAGTAGTTTAAATGGCCTGACGGGATTTCTAGAATGCTGGTGTTTGTAGTTTTACTGCCTGCGGTGTAACCTCTAGGTTTTCCAAAGGTATCTGATGTAAACACTGTCAAATAATCATCAAACACACCTCCATGCCAGGTGCCAACAAATAAGATCTCAGTTATGTCAATAAGTACGCACACTGTATGTTGTGGTGGAATGTCACTAAATGCAGTTACTCAAGTACTCTACAATTGGAGAAACTTGTACTTTTGCTAATTACATGTACAAGTATTTACAATATATGCTAAATGAGACTTCTACTCCACTACATTTTGGAGGGGCATATTATACTTTTAACTGTCCTACATTGATATGACAGCTAAAGTTACTAGTTGATTTGCAGTTTCCGATTTTACTTAACAAACATCTTATGAAATGTGATGCATTATTAATTTAAGAACCGGACATTATACAGTTAAAAAAACAAATAGCCTTGATCAGCTACAATGTAACAATGCTGTTTACACGGTAATGAATCTGTACTAATAATCTTACAATATAATATAAAACTAGAATGGCACCCGGAGAGCGCAGACCTCAGCCAAGGTCAGGGGTGCATTCACGCGCTCCTTGGATGGTCCCAATTCCCAAGTTGGGAAGTCGTTCTTCGTAACGTAATGTCGAAACATCATGGACGCTACAAATAAGTTGTGTTGTATTATTGCTCAGAGTGTTTAAACAACAAGTTGATAGTTGTTTCCAAATTTGCCAATATCATGAAAATCGGCCCAGTAGTTTTTCTGTAATCCTGCTGAGAGACAAACAAGCCAACAAACAGACAGACAAACAACAGATTTTGCTGCTAATACTTTTGTGCTTTTACTGAAATAGCATTTAGGATGCAGAGCTTGTATTTCAGTGTATTTCTACACTGTAGTATTCCTTTTTTTGGAATACTTCTTCCACCACTTGTGTCCAATATTAGAGAAAACACAAATGGAGAATTTTAAACCGACCAGGATCAGCATAGGAATTGCATTTTCATGCTGATTAGTGAGCCAACATAGATATCACGACACACTTACACACAGAGCAAACACCTTTCCACTAGATCACAACCATTTAATGTGGAGTAAATTGCCTTGATGCCTATAAAGGTATCTAGTGGCACTTCTCATTTACCGACATTTAATTACCTGGAAGTCTATATTTGAAGTATATATAAACCCACTCACTTAAACGCACACACACACACACACACACACACACACACACACACACACACACACACACACACACACACACACACACACACACACACACACACACACACACACACACACACACACACACAATGTTACAATACATTGACTTGTGCCACAAACATGAATGATTCTGCAGCATAATTGCTTCATTATCAGTGAAAACCAGCACACATATCAAAACCAAACGTCTCTCTAATCATGTGTTCACTTTGGAATATACAACCTCCCTCCTCCACACACCACACCCATCACACACAAACACACATACATGCAATATCCCTGAGCATACATTAACGAGAGGGGATAATATCCCCAGCTATAAAGGTCTTCAAATGGAACCGTTAGAGGGGATTTGAAGACCTACTGTATAAAAAAATACCTACTGTGATGTGGCTTTCTCAAGTGTAACCCTCTACCAGGCCCTTAACAAAAGTCTTACTCTTAGTGTGCATCTGAAACACATCATACTGAAAAAATGCCCTCCATTATTTGAAGTACTCTTGCCAACACACTGGCTTACAACAGAGGCACAAACTGTCCACTACTATAATAATTCCAATCTTTGATTGATATCAACTTCCTTGTTCTTTACTTTAGTCAGCAAAATAATGATGCAGTAAAATGCAACCCTCTATCTTCCTAAAAAAAATCAATGCATTGTTGCTTGATTGCCTGCATATGCTGGTATATCTTAAGGCTGTGCAGCTGTTGTGAACTGAGCAAAGAGAACAGTTTTCCTATCTAGACAATGCACCATCCAGGGGCAGTCTGGCTCTCCACAGGAAAGCCATTTAATCTCCAGTAGTCTGCATGTGATCAATCTCCCGGCACAGTGTTACTGCAGCGCAGGCCATTCCTCATCATTTAGAGAGAGAGGTATTGACCAGGCCAAGACAGCCTCCGTAGTGCATTTGTGTGTGTTGTTAGCCAACGGGATAGAATTAACAAAATTGGCCAGTGTATACAACACATCCTGCGTTTGTTCCTCTACTGTGTACGTGCTTTTGTAAAAAGTGAATGTGACTATATCAGAAGGGCAAAAACAGCAGGATAACAAACATGTATATGTTTATAGTTGGATTGTTTGCATATTGATGTCTTGTGGGCTGATACAGCTGGCCATATTCTCTATTTATCAATACATCGTTCAAAATCCGATATTGCTATATATTGGCCGATATATATACACAGTATAAAAAAAATAATCCAGGAACACATAACAAAACATAAACAGATTTACCTTTACATTAGTTATTTGTAGTTATTTATGAGTCCTCACTAAAATAATAATTTAATAATAATAATAATAATAATAATAATAATAATTTCTTTATTGTCACAACAGAACAGAGGGAACATCAAAATAAATTAAAGTTCTGATAAATTAAATGTACAAAAATACAAACTTAAGATATAAAACTTAAAGGGTTAAACAAGAGTGTCGCCAACAGGGACATTGTAGAGCGCCCTCTGGTGGACAAACTATGCAACGCCAACACTCAGAACATGGTTGAAGGGTGTTTCGTCCCTTTTTATTTTATTTATTAAACATTCATTTATCGGCCATTATAAATGCCGATACCGATAGTTTGGAAAATGCCTAATATGGGCCGATAATATCCTTAGATATTCCTGCTAAGTGGCTCATATAAAAAACAGGCACCAAGGATGAGCACAGCATTGTTAATGAACATCAAATGCAATTGACTTAGCACGGTGATGCAAAAAGAAAGACAAGGCGGGGGCTGAAACTACTCTTAGATGGGGAGCATAATTTTAGACATGTCAAGTTAAAGGTTCAGGGTGATTAATTGTGTACTGGCTGCAGTCATGTATTAGTGTGTACAGATGTCAATGTGGACAGTTGATCTGTCAATAAGCTGTTACACTCTTTTCCTGCACAAGCATCTAGGAAGCCTCGAGGGTATGAGACAGGCATGACAAGTAGAGACAAGGTCTCACTACATCTTACTTGTGTGGGTCATTTAGCCCATCTGCTTGACAGGGAAAATGTATAGACAGACACATTTCAGCTTTCAAGTGTCAGGGAAATTGCAGCAGTATGATTTGTGAAATGAAGGAGAGCGCCTTGACAAATAAATTAACTGACTGGCTTTTGTGTTCCTGTCCCCGCACTTATCGTGAGGTTATTCAGGCGTCAGCTCCATGGACTTCATCCCCCACACTGCCTTGGGGCCATGTCAGATTTACAGTTATCCATGACGGTCTCTTATCAGGGATTTGGAGCGAGACTTTGCAGAGTCATCTAGAATATTGGCTGTATCGTTTTCATCCCCACTCAGAGAAACAGCAAGAGGCCAAGGTTGGAATATCACAAGTCACACACGGAGCAACTTTCAGATGAATTCTCACACACACACACACACACACACACACACACACACACACACACACACACACACACACACACACACACACACACACACACACACACACACACACACACACACACACACACACACACACACACACACACACCTCTGACATATCCTGCTGGGATCATTGGATAGCAATGCCCTGTCATATCAGAGTATGTAAACAGTAAGCTGACTGCAATGGCTTTTGGGACACCACGCTACATTAGACCAGCAGTCACAGCTGGTACAACTGTTTATTGCCATTTTCACAAACAGACTAGATGTTAACAAACCTTAAACACATTAATAAGTAAGATTTAGTTGTGTCCAGGATTAGTCCTTGTATTAAAATACATATTAAAAGGTATAGTGGAGGATTTTCTTTTTCCGGGTGGATCATCAAGACTATTGGTCCTCCTAGTTGTCAATCATTCTGGGATATGTTTACGTAAGGCTGTTGTACGTGCCGTGCAGGTCGGCGAGCAGACGGCCACGGACTCCGACCATAGACAGTATATTAAAGCCTCCGACCGCGCGGCGCTGCCTCCCCGCTAGCTTGTTTGTTGGCCTGTAGCATGCTAAAGTTAGCTATAGAGATGCTTGTTTTAAATAGATTTCCACTTACCGGTGGCAAGTCTGACATGGTGGAAAAAGTGCAAATCTTCTTTTGGAAAGTAGGCTTGTAGAGCCATGCCGACAGCAACTTGTAAACAGATCGTGCCCGAGGAGAACTATGCTCGTGCATGCTCTCTCGTGCACACGTTTTAATAGGCGTTCACTGTCGGGAGCAGGTAGGGTTTTGCGCATGTGCATTTTTTCAAAAAGTGGAGAGGGCGGTTCTTTTCTAAAATTCGGGAAAATCCTCCATTACACCTTTAAAATAAATGACAATGACCAATTTCAGAGTGTAAGCATGTTCCATTTTAGTGTATTTTGTTGGAGAGAGGCTCTGCGTTTTACTTACATTGTACCTTTAAAGTGGAGTAAAAAATTACATTAAAGGCAGTTGCATCAAGTCAAGCACTCCGCATATTTACTAGATAGTGCCTCTACTGGGTTGGGCTACTAAATGTGTTAGACATAGCAAAGCTCCCATTCTTGCATCTGAGCCGAGTGCAGAGTGTTGTTTTCCACTGCAGCATGTTCACTCATCCCTGCAGGCTGTGTTTAAGAGCCATTATTCGAGCTAACAGACCGGTCAGCAGGCTTGGATGTGTTTAGTGATGTGTATTCTCTCATGACATTTGGAGTGCATAAATGAACAAAGTGTTCATGTGGCGCTTTATTTTTTGTCTCTGTATGGGACAGCAGAGGCTATGATAGCGCAGTTGCAGCTGTGAGCAATTCATAATCAGGGCTATTGTCTGTTTATGTCCTGGCATTGAGTCAGGGGCAAAAGGAAACACACACTGGGCGCCTGTTGACCATTCTCATGATGCTACACTACATGCAGCCTTTGACCAGGTGACACTGATTGATGGGCAGGTAGTCCCAGCACAGTGCTCACCCTTTGTACATGGTGAGTACATGGAAACGATGTAGGTTACTCACCATATCCCCATGGATTTAACCAAGGGTGTGGGAAACCCACTACTGTATCACAGCTCACATTTTATACCATTCTGAGGTGAGATGTCAAAAAGGTGGAAGATTAAAACCGTTCCTACAGTAAGTGTGTTTGTATTTAGTTAGTGATCTTGGTGTGACTGCTGGGCTTACGTAGCTTGCTAGGTTGATAAGCTTTATGGTACTGCCTATGATAACAACATCAGACAGGAATCTCATTCTGCCATTTTCTGATCTAACCAGACCTATTAAGGCTTATAACTCTCCCTACTACAAAATTACTTAAAGGTATAGTGGAGGATTTTCTTTTTCCGGGTTGATCATCAAGACTATTGGTCCTCCTAGTTGTCAATCATTCTGCTGATATGTTTACGTAAGGCCGTCGTACGTGCTCGTCCCTAGGTAGTTTTCGCTTTCTGCGGCCTCTGGCCCGACCGCTGCCTCCCCCTCTCTCACGCTCTCGGCTGGTGCTGGCTCTTGCGCCCCCGCCCCGACCTTGTCTCCCTCGGCCTGTAGGCGCACCCCCCCCCCTCCTGGATCTTGGTCGGGATGAACAGGGCACGGGCTCGTAGTCAATATCACATCCCACAAGACTCTCTTCTTGAAAGCTCTAAACGCACCCGCAATAAAATAAAAAAACAACAACTTAGATGCTAGACGATAGCTTGTTTGTTGGCCTGTAGCATGCTAAAGTTAGCTATAGAGATGCTTGTCGTAAATAGATTTTCACTTACCGGTGGCGAGTCTGAAATAGTGGAAAATGTGCAAATCTTTTGGAAACATGTAAACAGAGCGTGCACGAGGAGAACTAGGCGTGTGTATGCGCTCTCGTGCACACGTTTAATAGGCGTTCCCTCTCGGGAGCAGGTAGAGTGTTGTGCATGTGCATTTTTTCAAAAAGTGGAGATGGCGGTTCTTTTTCTAAAATTCGGGAAAATCCTCCACTATACCTTTAAGAAGTGACAGGCTTTTTTTTGGTCACATGGCAGAATGTTAACACATTTCATTTCAGGTTATACAATGGAGATTCGAGAGACATTAGCCTCCAGAACAAGTGCTGGGTTGTTTGGGGATTTTGGCATACTGGCCACAGCCATAATTGCTGGTCATGTGCCCCCCCCCCCCCAAAAAAAAAAACATATCAAAGAAACAGCTGTAAAACAATGACTATTTTTAAGCCTCAAAAAGCTATACCAATGGATTGTTTCATGCGTTTCATATGTGCAGGGACACCAATCTGCAGGATCGATAGCTGGTGATGAGGTGGTCTTGCTGTAAAAGTTACATTGCTTCACTGGTGAGGACATCTAAATGGCAAAACACAGCGCAGCGTAGGATGTGCCAAAACCCACGCATCCTTTGTTTTCAATGTAAGCCCACCCACCGGCGATGTCTTGATATATATATCATTGTGGGTTGACGCACATCAACTGGTAAGGATATCCCACTGTCTTGTTTCCCAGCGTGTTGTGTAGAATTCAATTTCCCTCATCAACCACCTTTGTCCATTTGCTTTTTTATCCTGTATACCAGCACAACATTGTAAACTATTACAGTATGGTCCTTCTTAATTAATCCGTTGTTTGTTTTTCAATCAATTTACAATCTTGCTTTTTACATTAGAGATCCCTATGTGAAGTACAAAATAGTGCCTTCAAATATTTTATTTTGTGTTAGAGCAGCCACAAAAATATAAATCATTCAATTGACTCAGACATCTAATCAAGGAAAGAAGTCACTGTCAAATATGCTGACAGTTTTACTTGATAACAGACTGACTGATCTAAATTGTAGACTCATTTTCTGTTGATTATCCTTTCAGAAATACTTTTAAACACCTTTTTTGTATATTGTTCTTGATCCCCTCATCTTGCTCTTAACAATGTTTGACATATAATTGTGTTGTGGTGTGAAGACCACCAGGTTTTGTTTTGTTCTTACCCATATTTCACATTATTCAATGTGGCTCACAGCCTCCTATTGGGTTTTCCGAGCAGACAGAGACCCCAGTTAAAGAGTCCCTGTCTTGTCTGATTAAAGGCTGTGTCTTTATGGGCTCTCCAGCAGAGAGGCTGGAATGGGCCTGCTCAGGTCTGACTGAGCTGGGTCAGACCAAGAAGGAGACAATTTGAGTCGGATGGATGGACCCTGACAGCTTGTCCCTGTCAGAGACCTGCTCAGAGTCCCTGCGAGTAAATCTCACGCAGTGTCAGCATGGCCTTGGTCAGCCCACTGCACAATCACATCAAGGTGAGAAGACATACTGAGCAGAGTGCCTGGAGTAAAAACCCTCATTTTCAGCAGCACGGCATACACACTCCAAGATGTGGGTCAAAAACGTCCTGTCTACGAAGACCTAATACATCCACAGATGTGTGTGCGCACACAACAAAAATCACAATCCAAAAACAGCAATTTTTTCAAAATGATATCCAATGCTGTGGAGCTTGACTGGTCATTAAAACCATGAGCAGTGCCAAGCGTGGCGCAAATAATAAGGGAACAGAGACACATGCAGCCTCCACACCTCTGGGAAACTCATTAGTCCAGGTCACACAAACCCAAGCAGACCCCACATTAAATAATTATAGGATTTCAGAGAGCTACAAACTCTGGGAATAATGTCCGGACATTGGGAGGGAAAATCAATTGAACAGCTGCTTTATCCAGTGTCTCTTGAGGGCTAATCAAGCCCTCATAGCTGATCCCTTACCCATAACTGTTCAAGGTTGTGGAGTCAAATTCCCTACTCTTCCCACAATCCTATAGAGTATTCCCATCTGATACTGAATGCCCAATAAACAATTCATCAGAACAATAATCCAAACACAAAAGTCTCTTTCTTTGTCTCCAATTTCCTTTTCCTCCCTCCAAGAAAGTTGTGTTAAAATGTCTGGTTTGGACTCAATAATTACAACCTATAAATGACTTTGACCTAGGTGCTAGTAAGAAACCAGAGGTGGTCATTTGAAGTTAATTTAATAGCAGTCATGAGAGTCCCACTGCTCTGTCTCTTTCATGCCCAGCATATGAAGACAAATATCACAAACCTTTGAACCAGAAAACAATCATCCACCAGGGACTTTATCAGCCAATTAATCTCCTTTACAACCGCATTTCATCTGTAACAGACACCAAACCTTCATGTTGCTCAATTTGTCAGAGACTAGTTCTGGAGAGAAGTATAGAGAAAAGAAGAAAAAAAAGGCAGAAACAATAATTTTTTCATTTTTTTCATTGCAATTACAATTTTCAACAAAAAAAGGTCAGGTATATTACTGTTGTATTTATTCAATTTAACAGGAGTTGTGTATGTCTGCATCAGCCAATTATATTGGAGTAGCTTTAAATTACTGGAATTGTTGTGACTATAATCTTTGTAAATTATAGAGTTTGGTCTATACATACTCTATCTGTAAAGTGTCTTGAGATAACTCTTATGATTTGATACTATAAATACAATTGAATTGAATTAAATTAGAGGGCAACATCATTTAATAAAATATAAAATACAAAATATTGAAGACAAACACTTGCAATGTCTACATTGACAAAAGGCGGTGGTACTTTGTTGCACATCTAAAAGAACAGATGTCATTGTTCTTGTTACATGTTATTTAGTCCCTCCAGAAAAATTGTTTAGTCCCTCCAGTGATTGTTGCGGGCAAAAATCCTTGATTATGCGGCACGTTTTCTTAAAAAATGCGATGGAATATGCGGGATATTTATGCCATTTTATGCGATGAAAATGCGGGAACTTGCAAAAATTGTGGGAACTTGCGGGAACTTGCAAAAACTGCGGTTTGATGAAAAAGAGAAAAGAAGTGATTCCCCCAACACAGTGTTCTCAGTAGGTGAAATTACGTCACTTCATAATGTTCCCATGGCAACAGGGGAAAATGGCTGCTCTTGTGTGAAGTAAACGCAACATTTTTCAACTTTCTGCTGAGATATATGTGTCTTTTTTGCAACGAAAATGCGAGGATTATGAAATCATGCAAGCCCCGCATATTTTGCGCGGAAATCGGCAATTTATGCGGCGAAAGTGCGGCGTATTTGAAAAAATGCGGCCCCCGCATTAATATGCGGACTTTGGCTGATTATGCATTGAATTCTGCGATTGCATAATCGCGTTTTTCTGGAGGGACTGGTTATTTAGTAAGATAACTAAATACTAAATCAAACTTTGATTTCATGCAGACAGCTTATTGACATTAGCATTTCAGGCTGCAAACTAGGATGCACTTTTTTCAAACAAAGATGAAAAAGAAACAATGCAGGGATGTATTTATGTGTATGTAAATGTACATGTGTGTGGCCACAGATATGTTCGTTGGTACGTGCTTTTAGGCCTGTGTGTGTGTGTGTGTGTGTGTGTGTGTGTGTGTGTGTGTGTGTGTGTGTGTGTGTGTGTGTGTGTGTGTGTAAGACAGAGATAGAGAAAGCGACAGTGTCCATGTCCCAGATTACAAGTTTAATGTGAGCTTGTCTGATTTCCACCATGACTCCATTAATAATCTTCCAAGCAGACAGAGAAGCCTTTCAAAGTGCCATTAAAAAGTCAAACACTCCATCACCTTTGACCCCTCAGTTGGGGGCTCACATTGATTTAACTGCTATCAATATTCGACCAAAGGACCCAGAGGACCCACTTGATTGATCTGATGGGCTATCTATATGGAAATCCTGCACGGACCAAAGCGTACAACCACACAGGTGCTCATGTGTGTACACTAGCAGTCAATTGCCTATTGAGGGCAACTCAATAGATAAAATACATTTTAGTTAAATTCCATCAAATTCCTCTTATTTTGTTACTGTATTCTACAAGTATAGGAGAAAAAGCTTGTCATGACAGGTAAATGACTTAATCATTGTGCAATAGATTTTCCGACTATAAAATTGTTGAATCAATTATATTTCATTGATCTTAAGGGCCTGATCAGGCTAATAGAAAGATTTCACTGATATGAGCTTAGCCTTGTCCAGACACTTGGAGAATTTGACAACATAGATTTACAACATGCAAGTACATAGGTCAACTCTAATCCAGTTTTTTATTAGTAGCTGGAAGTTAAAGTGCCCATATTATGAAATTATGAAAATGGGATTTGGGATGTTATTTTGTGTCTCTGGTGCTTCCACACACATACAAACTTGGAAAAAAACAACAACATCCATGCTGTTTTGAGTGAGATGCGAGTTTCTGAATGTATCCTGCCTTCAGTCTCTGGGTGAGCTGGTCAAAATCGGCAGGGCCGTCTACGTAATTGGCCAAAACATTTGGCGTGTGCTAACCGATTTAGCTAATACCACATCAGCTAGCTGTTTCTCCAACTTCAGTCAGTACATGCAGGAATACCTGCAGACGAGGGACATGTAAGTAGTTCTATATAATTTATTTTGTAGATTAGGGTGAACTTGTGTGTGTTGTAGCAGTGTTTTGCCATTGAGAACGAGGTGGCTAACCGCTAGCAGCGGTAGCTTCTAGCTAGTAGTCCTTACCTAGCTACTGCGCATGTGCGACGCCCAACAAAGATGGGATAGAAGTGTGATGCCTCACTCTGTAGCTAAAACAGAGAGCTCAACACAGCAGGGTTGCCCGCAGCACTTTTGCAGTTAAGGTGGCCGCCTAAGCAACACACACCTGCCGCCTTAACTCCGTCGTCAAAAAAAAAAAAAAAAGTGAATGAATCTAATGAAGCACAAACGCTTAATGTCGGATAACACCCATAATAATTGGACTTTAGTTTAGAGTTTGGGACCGTTTTCAGTAGTTATGAGGCGCAATATGAGAGAGAAATTTGGTGATCATTAATCATTGATTAGGTACATTAAACCACGTTAAGCTTTTTCATGTTAGGACTTATAAAGCCCATGAGAACCGCGGGGAGTCAACCCACAGCCGCTCCGCTGCCCTGCTGAAAATGTGAAGCAGAAACGCTTAATGTCAGATAACGTCTATAATAATTGGACTTTGGGTTCAATTTTTTTGACAGTTTTTAGTGGTTATGAGGAGCAATATGTTGTTTATTCACATTTAAGAAGGGATAAATTGCCATTTCACCATCGCGTGCATCGTTGTTTGTGAGAGTTTGTCAACAAATGTGCGGGCAGCTGGGGCATGCCCGAGCAGAGACGGGGGAAGTGGACTTACCGGAGCGTTGGCATATGGCAGGCAGAGAGCATTTGCCGGTATATATGTATCTCTGTCCTGTTCTTCACATCAGTGAGGCTTTCTTCTCTTGTTTCAACGAAGTGAATACATGACGAAGTGACTGGAACTATCCATCACATCTCGCGCGTGGATTCTCAACGTCCTGACCTGGTCTTTGAGACACAGCCGTTGTCTGTTTTTTCATCATTACACGCTATTCCGGTTAGTTAACGTAGTTAAACACTACACACAGTGAAACTATGTGTCCTGTTTTTATTTCACGCATACTATCTGCTTTGAATGAGTGAAGCTATGGGCTGAGCTCTGTTATCTCAGAGCCGTTTGTTTTGGAGAAGAGTTGTCAGGTGAAGTGGAAGAGAGCGTGTCACGGTGGATAATGGGAGCCATGCGAGTAACACTGTTGTAGCACATTTTTGTAAATAGTTTTACAAGCCCCCCCCCCCCCGGTCACTTTGCTACCTTGACCAAGCAAGCTGCCCTGACTGGGCTGATCTTTGAGGGAACGGAAAAACTAAGAGTCCAAAATGGAGGAAGCTATCCTGGCTTTTTAGCATATTGCACCATCCAGTTTTATTTAAGATCCTCTGTCAGAGTATATACTGCTCCAGAAAAGAGGAATGGTTTGCAGACAGTTATGAGACAGGAGTCGATAATACGTCTTTTAAATAAGCCCTATGAACTTACTGTACCGTTAGTGACTGAGCTAATGAGCTTGCTAACTGACAGACAGAAAGCCTGCTAATTTGGAGAGCTGTTGTCCTCCTTCAGTAAGTCTTTATTGAGCAAAATGACATTCATTCCTGACACGGTACTTTAGCTACAGTACAGCTACTGTACAGTACTTAACCAACTAGCCCCCGCTAACACATCACAGTATATTTTTAAGTTTGCTTCCTGGGTGTGTGTTATTTCTGTTTAGTACTGTAGGTGTATGGGTTAGTGTGTTTGTATTCTGTGTCATTCACCATCTTCTTTGCGGGTTAAAGCACATTACTCATTGATAAGTTGCCCTTCTACTCTGTGTGTCTCTGTCTAGTGGGGGTGCTTCCTTAAATATAAAACATTTATCTAAAAGGTCAGTCCTTAAATCTTCAGACATGCCCGCTCATGTCTGCAGTACAAACTCGGAGAGACAAAAAACCCAGTATGTCTCACACACACACACACACACACACACACACACACACACACACACACACACACACACACACACACACACACACACACACACACACACACCTGAATGCAACCAATGGTTTTTAGGGACAGCAAAACATAAGTCTTATCTTGCATGATTTTCCCTGCCAAGTGATGTTTTTAACAAACCAAATACTAGTATTAAAGTGAATACAGAATGCAAAAAAGTGCATACAGTTTTTTACAATCACTTTGCTTCTAATTTCAGAACCTTGACGTCATTTTTCAAAACTCTAGACACAAAACTCACAACCAATGATCAAAATACACATTTTTCAAAACTCTAACACTTTTTCCAATTGCTTGGATACAATACATATAAACCAAAGATCATTTGTTCATTTAAGAAAGATAGATTAGATGAGAACCTGCGGCCAAATCTACAAGACAGAGTTGATAAATATGTAGATGTACAGTAATCACTTCTTTGTTTTACTTTTTACAGTACAAGGAAGTTGGTGAACACTGCATTTGATGTTTTACAGTACTGTCTTTTCTTTTCTATTTTGTAGCTACTGCAATAATTTAGCTTTGATTCAAATAAACCTATGTTGTGATCATACTGTATTGTTTTTCATCAATACATTTCAGGTTTTGTTCAATGATTCCACTATGTAGTATTATCTCTACTACTGCAGTACTTTTACAGGGATGTATTTGCATCTAGTACAATAATGAAACATGTATCACCTATTTTGTACTACAATATTTAATGATTGTACGAACGATGACCCAGTGAAACTATGGGTAGCTTGTGTGTGGGTGATCTAAAGTAACGTTTCAATGGTATTTCACAATATATTTGTTTTTTGAACCAATGATTGTGCAAGTGCAAGATTTATTTAAAGATATGAATGCACAATGCAATGTTGTGAACATTGGACAGTCTGTGTTACAAGTGCTGATTGTTTTGAGTTTTGTGTCTAGAGTTTTGAAAAATGACGTCAAGGTTCTGAAATTAGTAGCAAAGTGATTGTAAAAAACTGTAATAATGCACAAGGCGTATTTTTTCTCTGTAGTGGCAGCTTGTCTTCACAGTGTTTTAACTGACTACCTGAATCCCTATATGTATTCCTGTCATGAAGACCTTCTACCTTCAATCTTTTTGCTCTCCATTTTCTCTTTTGACCTTTGCATTTGTTCACAATTGATGCTCAATTTGCTGGCATTTAGAGCCAAAATGAGTTTTGCAGTAACCCTTGGTGACCCAGTCAATGAGCAATTGGATCATTTGGTAGCTGTCAATCTTTATAGTTTAAGGTTGGTCTAGCTAATTTTAAGAAGTAGAGTGTATATCTTTTCATGCATTCACATTCACATTCACAAAAAGCTGTACTTATATCTAAATTGCTCAACAGCGCTTCCATTGTCTTGTGTGAGTCATTCTCACACAGAAGTGGGAAGAGCATCATCCCTTGCAATTACCTCCCTATCGTCTTTTTAAAGCATGTAACACACACACACAAACACAAGTATTTCCTAGTAGCATCTAAAGCCTGCAGAACAAGCTGTTTATGACAACAATAAACAATAATTAAAGATTGTTCACCAGCTCACCACAATCCAACAGTGGCAATCATTGTGATGTATGGTCTAGACTATTTAAATTTAGTGTAGACAGAAGTTCATAAAATAAAAATAAAGTTTATGTCAGTGAAATTTACCAGAAGCCTCCGAATTACATTAATGACAGCGTCAGCCATTGGTGGTTGGCAACTACCATAAAATGCATGGAACACACAGGCATGCACAGGCTTCAGACATACAAGAGAAGAGGTGCGTTAAATACCTGAGCCTCTCTTGGAGACCACCTTTACACTCTTGGACAGCGTGATGTACAGCAGGATCAGCAGAGGGCTGGGAGGTCTCATCTTCCCCCCCGTCCTCACAGCCTGAAGGAGACGAG
Organism: Gymnocephalus cernua; assembly: GCA_023631565.1. Classification (NCBI taxonomy): domain Eukaryota; kingdom Metazoa; phylum Chordata; class Actinopteri; order Perciformes; family Percidae; genus Gymnocephalus; species Gymnocephalus cernua. Next base: position 20,649,764 of record CM042434.1, read on the forward strand.
ACATGGACAGGGAGAAGGAGGGATGACAGGAGGGAGAAAAAGGGAAAAGAGAGTGATAAGTCACTGTTTGTACATAAGATCAAGTACCTCCTTGTTGCTACTAGACAGGAGTAAGTGTCAGTTTGGACACACACACACACACACACACACACACACACACACACACACACACACACACACACACACACACACACACACACAGGGGGTCTTACTTGTAATGATTTCCTCTCATGACTGAAATTGAGACAGCTTATCATAGCGGGATTTCACGAGAAACCATTCCCTAAGATGCTGACGAATCAATGAAGAAATAATTACATGTGTAAGAAAGACCACTTTACGTTGCCCACTTCATTAAAAAAAAGGGAAAACCTTGAAGGGGATTTCAAATCATCACCTTGTGACTCGCAGAGATGCGGCAAATATCCCACCCATATCCCTTATCGACTCATATATCATAAGAATTGATGGAGTTGAGTCATTCTCCATTCCTCATCTTCTCGGAGTAAATGACATAATCTAACATGTAGTAATTACCCTCTAATAGCCAGCTCCTGAAATAGAGCCAGTGCTGCTGTATAAATTTGATGTTAAATTAAAAAAAAGAACACACTCATCAAAGTAACAGTTTATAAGCTTACAGTGCTAGATGGAAATGCCCTTTAAATCAACCATACACTGTAATAGAAGATTTACAAAATAAGACACAAATTAAAAACATAAGAATGCAAAACTACTACTGAAATGTTACATGTGACATGTTAAAAGAAAAGTTCTACATTTTTTGGAAGTACTGTAGGCTTATTCGTTTTCTTGCCGAATGCTGGATGAGAAGATTGATGGCACTCTCACGTTTCATCGTTGAAGCTACTACCAGCAGCTGTTTAGCTTAGCATAGCCTAAAGACTGGACACAGGAAGCCTAGCTCTGTCCGAAAGGTAACAAAATCCCCATACCAGCACCTCTAAAGCTCAATAATTAAACTCAACTATATCTTGATCGGGAACAGTAAAGTGTAGACACTGGTTGCCTGGCAACTGGTCCTGGGCAAGAAATAGTTTTTACACTTCAGTTTTGTACGGATTAAACAAACGAGATATAACATGTTAATTAGTGAGCTCTAGTAGTGCTGACAGGCAGTTTTTGTTAACAGGGCTAGCTGTTTGCCTGTTTCCAGTCTTTGTGGTAAACTAAGTTAGGGGGCTGCTGCTGTTAGTATGTTCATATTTATTAATTGCAATGCTGATATGTGTGTGGTATCTTCTCAAATAACTCTCTCTTTCAAAATGTCGAACTTTTCCTTTGAGTCGGGTAGAGAGCCATTTCCTTGTTTCATTTTAAGCACAGACAGCAACAGAGAAGCAAAAGGTGACAGATGTGGCACAATCAGAGCCCTCACTCTACTAAAGATGCCAGTCTGGGTAGTTGTATGTGTCAGAGGTACCAGACAACCAAACAGAATAAGGTGATTGAATGAGAGGAGCAGATTCACATCCAGCCGGATCCATGTTTCTGTCAGTGTGACTAGGAGTAGGAGAGCACAGCAACACACAGCAAATTAGCCCAATGAACCAGAAAGGAGAAGACATGGGACCTGGCCTTTGGAGACAGAAACTAATGGCGCAGAGAGCCAGAGCCAGGAGGGACCCCGGAGTCTGTGGCAAGTCACATGCACTCCAGATTAGCATATCTAATGAAAGGAGCCTCTCTCAGTGTGTGTTTACATGATACTCGCAAGGCCCGCTCTGAAAAGAAGCCTTTCTCTCCTCCTCGATCACATTCTCCTAGGAAACAACGTTCAGTCGATAAACACCGCTCTGCCAATAACATTTTGGCAAATGCCACAGCTGAAGGATTGGCTCCTCTTTGTTCGGATAAAAGGCCTTTAAAAACACTTGCAGATAAGCTGGTCGGTTCTAATTGTGTGTTTGTAGCTGCAGCGGTAACCCCACGTTCAGTTTATAGCTTAAGAGGTCATTTCAGATTTCAATTCAGATAAGAGACCTTAATCTGAATGACCATGATATCTCTTTAAAATATTCTACGACCATTGCAGCAGTACTGTCCAACAAATGAAGCTACAGTATAAGTTCAGTCAAGAAGACCATACTTTTGCATCGTTAGGCCTTTTTTTATTTTCACACATCTGCATTCAATCCTCACACACATGCTCACTCATTATTCCTTACTGTCCTGCCTGGGGCTGTCAATTATCTTATCAGCTGGTCAGCTGATTTTATCCATCCAACTGCTCAGCAACACGCCTAAATTGTAAGCCTATCATCCTGCTGCTGCCTCGGTTTAAAAAATGATTCTCTCTCTGCCTTTAGTACATTAATGCTGCGATTGTGTGCGTGGTACGGTCACAGCTGTCACGCTATTTAAAGCTGTTCTCTTCTCCGTTGTTTACAGCTTTTCATTTCAAATATTCCCAAATGGCAATGTGCCCCTCTGGCTCCCCATCACCACCAGTCTTCGCAGATTCTTTAGCCCATCAGCTTCATCATCTTCGCCAACACCACCACCACCACCACTACTACCAGTGTCTGGACTTCATGGGGGGATTTATCTTGCTGTTGCTCAGGGCAGACACCCCTTAGTTACAAATCTCCCTGTAGAGTCGAAGTGCCTAAGACTTTCTTTCAAGACTTAAATATCAAATATCACCTGTTGTAATAAACTTTCATCTTTACTGCATTCACTTGTCTCTTCTGATTGAAATGTAACAAGACAAGCATAATGGAGGGACTTGCAGCTGTGGCAAGAGTAAAAAAATTGAAAGGTCAAGAAACATTGGGGAATTTCTTAGACCAATCGCTCGCTCGCACGCATACACACACACACACACACACACACACACACACACACACACACACACACACACACACACACACACACACACACACACACACACACACACACACACACACACACACACACACACAATTGTAGCTGCATGATAATAAGTTCTTCATTGCTACGTACTGAAAAACACTAGCGCACAATGTTAAATCCTGCTCTTCAAAATTCTTACAAAATCATAACATATCACTTTAAAACATTGGAAAAAACATCCATATCATCACACAATTTAAATTAGGATCATTTGATCTAGATGCGCACTATAGTATAACCACAACATCCCCAGTTTGATTCTGGCTGCAGACCTTTGTTGCATGTCTCATACTGTCTATATCTTGTGTCTACATCTACTGTAAGCTGTCCAATAATGCCAAAACAACTCACTTCATTCCAAGGTTTTGATACAAGTTGATTTAACATAACCAAATGATTGGCAGGTTGTGTTTCTTTAGCTGCAGGATTGGGAGCTGCCCTCCGTCACAGCCTGATTTAATAGAACAATGCCAGTGACACTCCTCTGTGTCCCAATCATGTCACGCCTTCACAAGCTTTGGGGGGCTTTGGGTCCCGCCAGCCATGACATCACCAGCCTGCCATCCTCACACACAGAGGGGCATTGTACCGCCCCCCCAAAAAAAAGCCATCTTCCCTCACCTCTCCTCTCTTTCCACTCTCCCTCCATTCTCACCACAAATGAGCTGAAACTGCTGTACAAAAAAAAACACTCAATAAGTAACTTCTAAGAACACAGTGGTCTTCCCAAAACCTTTAAAAGCAAAATCAAACACATAAAACTTGTGGGTAACAATATATTTATATATGGATTTTAAAGTACTGCACTACAGTAGGAAGTGGTACAGATACATACTACAGATACATACTTACATAGATAGATAGATACATAGATACATACAGATACATACTTAACTATAATACGACATTCTGCCGTTGCTTGTATGGTTAAATAAAGCCAAGCTGTCTTCTCTGAGGCGTAAGGAGCAGGTGTGTTTGAGGAGGCACACACAGAGGCCTGGCGTGATGTCCATGCTTCAGCGATGCATGAAGCATGCACACATCATCACACACAGTAGCACAAAAGCCGTTTGCCTGCTGCTTTTTATACCAGAAAACGAGGGGCATGGCCCTGCACCGCCTGCTGCCTCGTCCTGACAAAAGCAGCAGAGGAATTTACTTTCTCTTGCCATTGTTATGGAACTGTATCTCCCAGGATAGCTGTATCTCCTCATATCTTTGAATGTTTCCCAAATTCAATTACCTCACACTATTTGTTGTGAGCACACTCCCTCTGCTGTGTGCATGTGGTGTGTGTCTGTGGCTACACACATATTAAAATTTTGATCCCTCGAGACCGAACAGAATACACACATTCACAAATTGCAAGCAGAACCTAAAACCACAAACACTTTAATTTCCAGCTCTGTTACTGTTGCTATAGCATGCAGTTGTGCCATCTTAAGACAGAGAAAGAAACCTCCACCATCTTGGCACAGCAAACTGTGGATGATTGATCATGTGATTTAGGGATTTAATCCAATTTGAAGGCAGCCTGCGCTGTGGTCTTAGGTAAAGTACATTTTCATAGCATTTAATAGACGCAGCTCTGTGCACCGACAGGACTAAAAATGCTGACAGTGAAAATGGGCATCTGAATTTTTTTTTATCTGAAACATCTCGCCGTTTCCTTGGAGTCATGATGCTTCATCTGATTTAAAAATATACAATATGTTTACTGTAATACATAAATCGGATTACTGCATGTAAAGCTGTATTTTTCTTAAGAACTGATGAATAAAAACCTGACATCCTCATCACTGTTGAAAAGATTATAAATGAGTACTATTTAGTATCTAAATGGACAAATACAGGTCTGGTCTGTTTAATCAACAAATTATGAGGCTCATTAGGAGTGCTTGAGGAGAATACATGAAGGCCTGTGTTTCAGCCATCTCTGCTAGCAAGGTCACAGAAGTAAGGATTGTACCCCTGAATAAGCCCAAGATACAAGGAAATAAACTTTCACACACACACACACACTACAAGACCAGTAGTGGTTTTTGATCAATATTACATGAGTAATGTAACCGCACAGTAACTGCTGAATATTAAATGAGAATTCAGCAGGTGGAAAAATACTCTTCAGCTGCATTCAGATCATTAGCCTGGTGTCATGAGATGAGAATATGTATATATGGTATATGTATACCATCCTCCATTCTAGGAACACTACATTATTCATATGCTTGAGCAGCTACTGACTGTACAGTGTAACCTTTAAAGCTATGCAGTAAGAGACAGCGAAATGGCTGATAATGTGGAGCCGGTTCAGTACTGGAGTCAAGCACAGCAATTGAAAAAGGGTGAAGTCAGAATTATTTAAAATTTAAGATAGTCTGTGTGCAGATGCAACTCTCTCACATTCACTGCCATTTTCTCTTTGATTGTACAACCCCAAATCAGAAAAAGTTGGGACAGTATGAAAAAGAAAAAAGAAAGTAGTGATTTCTAAATGTACTTTGACTTGTATTTCATTGCAGACAATGTGAACACAAAATATTTCATGTTTTGTCCGGTCAACTTAAATTTCATTTGTAAATATACATCCTTTCCTGTCATTCTGACCTGCAACACATTCCAAAAAAGGTTGGGACAGGAGCAATTAAGGGCTAGTAATCAGGTAAATTGGTTAAATAATGATGTGATTTGAAACAGGTGATGTCAACAGGTGATTGTAATTATGATTTGGTACAAAAGCAGCATCCAAGAAAGGTCTAGTCCTTTAGGAGCAAAGATGGGCCGAGGATCGCCAGTTTGCCAACAAATACGTGAGAAAATTATTGAAATGTTTAAAAACACAGTGGAAACGTGTATTGTGGTCAGATCAATCAGTATTTCAGGTATTTTTTGGGGAGAAATGGACGCCGTGTGCTCCGGACCAAAGAAGAAAAGGATCATCCAGACTGTTACCAGCAACAAGTCCAAAAGCCAGGGTCGGTCATGGTATGGGGTTGTGCCAGTGCCCTTGGCAAAGGTAACTTGCACTTCTGTGATGGCACCATTAATGCTGAAAAGTACATAGAGATTTTGGAGCACAATATGCCGCCTTCAAGAAGACATCTTTTCCAGGGACGTCCATGCATATTTCAACAAGATAATGCAAAACCACATTCTGCACACATTACAAAGTCCTGGCTGCGGATGAAGAGGATACGGGTACTTGACTGGCCTGCCTGCAGTCCAGACCTGTCTCCAATAGAGAATGTGTGGCGCATTTTGAAGGGCAAAATGCGACAACGAAGACCCCGTACTGTTGCCCACCTTAAGACTTGTTTGCAGCAAGAATGGGACAAAATTACACCTGAAACACTTCATCACTTGGTGTCTTCAGTCCCTAAACGTCTTTTAAGTGTTGTGAAAAGGAATGGCAACATTACAAAGTGGTAAATGCTTTACTGTTCCAACTTTTTTTGAAATGTGTTGCAAGAACCAAAATAGGAATTTGTTTTTTTTGAAAAAAAAAAAAAAAAGAATCATGAGGAACATGTGTTGTATAAGTGCTGTTGTATTGTCTGCAATGAAATACAAGTCAAAGTACATTTAGAAATCACTACTTTCTTTTTTTGTGTTTTCCATACTGTCCCAACTTTTTCTGATTTGGGGTTGTAGTTTTACAGTAGCTATGTCAACATCAAATGTGACACCAACATGCAGAGCAGCCAATAACAAAGACAAAGAAGAGTAGCATAAGCACAGAAAGCACACACACACACACACACACTGAGTGAGTCAGATGCGTTCTGTGTATTACCGTGTCAAAGAGATTCATGCTGGGATTGCTAATAAATGGCATAGAACACTGCATCTATGCTTACTGTATTGTCTACCTGTTCCTTCATCTGTGCCATGTGGCATGCGTGTGTGTGTGTGCGCGCGCTTGTCAGTGTGAGTCAGGTCCTATGAGTATTATTCTGCAGCAGTGACATGAATCATTGCCTCAGAATAAAAAAATAAGCTCTGGTAGTAGGCTGGGTGAGCATTCGTTAAAACACATTTGACCCCTTTTGACCATGGGCAGCCCTCGTTAATCTCCAGAGGCTGGCCATAGGTGGTTAGAGTTAACGAGGAAGGTGCGGTGAGCTATGCCCCGCCACAGTCCCAACATGCACCTCTTCACTGAGTGAGATTAATTACCACACGATTCTGAGCCAATCCGAACCTCTGCTGTTCTCTGTAGACACACAGATACTGTACATGCACTGAAAGAGTAGATTTGAGCGCATAGAATGCAACACCGTGTGCATAATTAATTAAAAGAGCTTCAAGGCCAACTAAAGCCATTTGCACATGATCAGTCAAGAGCAGAGCTGTGGGTTGCTGTGAGTGAGTTCAGACACATTCCACCAGCAGTGAAGCATTTTCCTCCAGTGGTTGTTGATTGCTTTCAGCTATATCCCCCCCGTGCTCAGGCCCATTGTCAGCTGTCCAAGGATGACTGGCTGCAGAGACACTCTCATGCTTCCAGTTTGCTCCCTTTGATAGAGAGCAGTGGCCAGCACTCTCCTCACCCATTTAGTGAACACACCCCACTGGGAGCAGCCAAACAACCACTGACACACTGATAGACTAAAAATACTGTCACGCATGCACGCGTATATATTTTACAACTAGTGATAGTGATGACTGTTTAGTGTGCATGTGTATGAAAGTTAACAGTATACAATTACAGTCATACAGTTTTATTGTAAAGCACACTTACAGTAAGGCTCTTACTATAAAATATAGTTCAAGTAAAAGAGTGATAAATGGGCAAAAAAAGGGTTTTGTAAAAGTACATAAAATGTTTAACAACGTTGTGTGTAATACAAAAAAGGGCATCAAGTCAGTAATGGACCAGTCCCTGATGTCGCTTTGGTTTGGATATAAATAATAAATAAAATAAGATGCACCTGTTCCTCATCAATCATGTAGCCAAGCAACAGAGCCGGGCATTGTTGTACATTTGCTAAATTGCATTCTTCATCAACTTAAGTAAATAAAAATACCACCAAATGGTTATTGATTGGTTTAAATAGATACCAGGCGTAGAACATAATGCCCTTAATTTGCCAAATTGCAGTCTGATATTGACAGCGGCTATTAGAGGGCATCCAAGTGTTCAGTGTAATGCCAACACAGTTGTCTAAATGTGTAACTGTCGTTTCCTGCAGTGAGAGACAACGTGAGATCAAATACATCCTCCTCAGACAATGTTAAAGAGGAAACTTCTTAATTTTTGAATGAAATTATGTTGTTTTGGTTTAAACTAAGGGTGTGTGTATCCCTCTTGCACCTCAGTGCTCCTACTGCATGTGCTCTGGTGCATCACATTGTTTTCCCTCTCATGCACCTGCTCGCTACCAGACTCCAAGATTTGTTTTAGGATAATGTCAGTGTAAATGATATTTCCAAATTTAAGTTATTTTTTCTTCATGTATACATATTAAGAAAAAAACCTGTACGCTTGAGGGGAACTGTGTGGTTCTGGGGGCCCTGTAACACAACCAAGTGGATCTTTCAACTTTTATCAACCGAGTTTGGTCACCACATATTGCGCTGTCTAGGATAAACGATAGCTGAAATTGCAGAAGCTCTCCTGAAACCTTTCAATCCCAAAAAGAAAGAGGACTGTGATTGTCTTTGCACACTTGAGCACATAGACATACAGCTGCTATAGAGGAGCACAGTCCCCTGATGCGGAATCAGCAGACACTGTTTACAGTAGAGACACATTGCCATATGTTGCAGACTGCACAAAAAAAAAACTGATGAAAAAGTGAAGGTGGCATGCAGTATATGGAAGAAAGAAAACAATACATTTGCAATATTCCCTATTCTATTTAGCCTACAGCTGTGAAATGTGCTGGATGTGCCTATATTAGTGGTGTGTGGAGAGGCACTGCGGTCCATCCTCTCAAAGTGACAGGGGACTCTTGAAACAAAAATCCCTTAAGACAGGAAATGCTGGCCTGAGCGGTTTTCAGCTGGAATGTGCATTTATGCCTTGGTATCCATGACAGAGTCTATCCTATTGTCTAAATGAGGATAATAATGGTTCTCTGCTCGGTCCCCAGAGTCTTGCCTGTTTAAAAATCGATTCTCTGCTTGATTAGGGACAGGCTGGGAATAGAGAGAACTGAAAAAAAATGGAGAGAAAAGTGTTGGAAAGCTGAAGCTGGTAACACAGATTACAAAAGATAAGGAAGATACCACAAGAGAGAATCCAGCCCCATGTCAATTATCAACTTGTTGCTATCAGTGCATCGTGACACACATGTTAATGTGACAAACATAAAGTACAAATCTAGGTTGATTTCTTAATTCCCTTCATGCCTTCAGGGCTCGACAGTAACCAGATTGAGTCAATAGGCAACTGTTTCGTGGCCTCTGGGCGCCCCCCTTTGGCAATCTTATTTCAAAAGAAGTCTATATTTTATTTGGTTGTTTCCGTAAAGTTTAAACACTACATTCGTGCACAACACAACAGCTGTTGTGCAACCGCTTTCCACACACGCGTGATTGCCGTGAAAAGATACAGACAACGCAATTTTCTGTTCACGTTAACGCTGCATGTTAAAATCCGGTGCAAATATGGCACCGGTGCCCGGTATCTACTGAACGGAATAGCAACGCGGATTACGGTGCCACTTAAATGTCAGCGCTGCTCTCTGATGCTCTGAAACAGACATTAGAGGCAACAGAAACATCACTGCATGTCACGCTAGTAAACACTAATAACACGAAGCAGGTAACGTTACCATACCATACCTACCATTAGCTAAAGTAGTAAGCTAAAGTAGTTAAATGGTGTAGCGTGACTGTATTTCACTGTAGAGGATTCCAACAGCGGGACGTACAACAGTCTGCCGCTAAAGCTATGAGCTTAAAGACACAAACTAGCACTACAGTCACTGCTGTTGTCAGAAAAACAAGACAAATGTAAATAAAGGTTGCGTTTACTTGAAACTGGTAAACCTCGTGGTGCATTCAAAGTTATTGTAAAATACCCTTTTCTCATCTGTTTTTGTCTTTTAACATCAATTTACTGGTAAAAGAAGTAGTTATTGTTAAAATTAATTGTTATTACATTTTTAACAATTATTTAAATTCAACCCTTTTTTGTGCTGATCCGAAGATTTATCCGATCCGTGACTCAAAACCATGATCCGATCAGTGAATTTTGTGATCCGTTGCACCCCTATTTATTAATAATTATATTGCAACAAGCCCTTATCTCATGGTTTCATTATTAAAATGCGTGGTATAGTTATATAAGAAATTATCTGCGCCAAATATAGGCAGTTTAAAACACGGCAATCGTATTGTCAATTTTGGCAACCATAAGCTGATGCCTGGTTGCCAAGCCAGCAACCACTTAAAAAAAAGTTTACGTGGAGCCCTGGCCTTGACTATTTTATGACTTTAGATTGTTTTTTCTGTGTTTATATCATGTTACTTTATGTCATGTAGGCTAATATTTGCTTGTCCTGTTTTTCAGAAGGAAATATTTCAATCAAAAAAATATAAAAAGAATCCTCACGAAAACAATTCCCCTGAACCGTACAAGTCCTATAAACTGTATCAATGTTTTTCACGGACAGATAAACAAAGTAACTTCTGCATATACTGTACAGTGCAATATTGTATTAACCGCACAGTAGTTATTTTAAAAAACTTTGCACTGACAGATGCTCTCGACCTATTTGTACCAAACCGTCAATCAGACCAGCTATATATAGATCTATCTCTTCTATGCCTACTTGCCTGTACATATAAGCTATATCTTAATGTTTCTTTAGCTGTTATTGTTTTTGGCTTTTTGGGTTGAGAGATACAACCGTAGAAAAAAAAATGTGTCCACTTTAAGTCATAGCTGTGAAAAAAGAGTTTTCCACCTCTTTTAATTCTCTGGATTACAGTTTGTTGCTTTGGATTGTATGTTGCCTGTCCAGTCTGGGTTACGACTAACAGCAGGCAGGTCCTTAAGTAACCGCAGATAATGTTAACTGTTTGTTGGTTTGTTTATTATGTAAGGTTTATTTCTTGGCAAAAGACACGGAAATCAAAGAATCAGGAAGCAGAAGATGGGACGCCGGCTCATCTCAGCTCTCACAATGCTCCAGAGTGTGCACATTAATATAAAACAGTGACTGAAACTTTATGATCAATCTGATGGCGACAACTGACTCCTAATGATGGGTGACAAAGAAATAATCATTTAAAAAATGATCACTGTGGGGCGGCCTCTAGCTCGCCCAGTAAGAGCGTTCGCCCCATGTTGGCTGAATCCTGCAGCGGCACGGGTTTGAATCTGACCTGCTGCCCTTTGCTGCGTGTCATCCCCCATCTCTTTCTTCCCCTTTAATGCCTATCCACTGACTCTGTAATAAAAGGGAAAATGCCCCCCAAAAAAGATCACTGTTTTGGTGAAAATGAGCCCAAGCAGTTTCACAGAGCTAATTGCAATAATATCTTAAGGCATGCACTTTACACCATGGAGATGCACTTTACAGTTTTGTAACAAGAAGTCTCACCCTTCATACCGGAAACTACACCCACCTCAAAACAGCATAGCAACTTACCAAAGAGAAGGTAAACCTGTCACAGAATTGCAGTGAGGTGGAAAAGTCTTCTCCCCTACTTTGCTGCCAACGCAGACCCAGAGATGCTGTCAGTTTTGGCAGAGAAAGATATATGGGCTTCATCAGCTACTGGACCAGTGTGAGCAACTTGTGGGTGGTGCAGAATAGCCACAGCCAACCGAAAGCCAGCCACACACACACAGTGCATGCACGCACGCACACACCCTGGGGGGTCTTACTTGTAATGATTTCTCTCATGACTGCAATTGAGACACACGTGTGTGTGTGTGTGTGTGTGTGTGTGTGTGTGTGTGTGTGTGTGTGTGTGTGTGTGTGTGTGAGAAAGCCCTATTAAACAGATGAGATCTTATTGAGCGGTTGGTATTATACACTCGCTGGGGACGAGGGGGGAGGATGGGGGAATGGATCGAGGGAGGATGGAGAATCAGAGAATGTTTTATTCAAAATGTGCTCACCTCTTTATCTGTTGCTCATATTTACACCACCCCTCCACCGCCTCTCACTTCAGCTCTGCTGTGTGAACTACATTCTTTCAGCACGTCTTAGTGACCTTCAACTGTCTCCAATACTCTCACCTGTTCGTCTCAACCCAACCCTTGTGTGCACTTCACTGTTTGACACAAGAGGACTCCTAACCTATTCTCCAAATATGGTACCCCCGAGGACACAGCTCAACTACAATAGACAATTAACGCTTTTAGATTTCTTCTTTCTTTGCACGAATGATGCAGCCGTACTGTAGGGCACATGATATGATGAGTATGTTTAACTATCATTAAAAGTCCAATTGCCACATCTTCCATGTATAATGATGCATTGTGTTATTGTCAAATACTGATCTATGCAATCATATCTGTAGCTACAGACTATGTAGCAATTAATGTGTTGTAAATGTACATGCACCACCAATGTGATACTATTATAATACTGTCAAAGATATCAGATGGATAGTTTATTTGTTCTTTAGTTTTACACAAATATGTTGAAAATGATGCTTTAACCACACACACACACACACACACACACACACACACACACACACACACACACACACACACACACACACACACACACACACACACACACACACACACACACACACCCGCACACACACAATTGATTGTTCTCCAACCACTGCTGTATCCATTCCACAGTGCAGCTGCTGTGGGTCTCAGAGAGGGGAAAAGGCCCTGCGGGGAGCAGTCCAGTTATCTTAGATGGAATCTTATTATAGGATTTATGTGAACAGAAACAGGACTGTAAGACAGGGAGAGAGAGTGTGTGTGTGTGTGTGTGTGTGTATATATGTATGTGTGTGTGTGTGTGTGTGTGTGTGTGTGTGTGTGTGTGTGTGTGTGTGTGTGTGTGTGTGTGTGTGTGTGTGTGTGTGTGTGTGTGTGTGTGTCCCTGCTGTGAGGTTATCCAAGGTTTTGCCAAAGGAATATGGATAGGGCTTTGACGATTGCTATCCTGGCCCGTGAACAGCCACAGCTCTTCATAGGCCATGTGTTCAGTATCTTTTGTGTGGCATATTATAGGTACATAGTGCTGCCATATAACCGTCATATAATAGCAAAGTGCTGCTAAGAGAGCCAGAAATGAGGAGGCATACGGGGAGAGACTGGGTAAGTCAGCTCCCTTTCTCTTTTTTCTGACACCCTGCAAGGCCTGGACAGGCTGATCTGCACTTGTGTGTGGATGGAGGGAGAAAAGATGGATGATGGGGAGGAGGAGGAGGAGAAGGAGGAGAGGCAGCAGGAGAGAGAGGGAGAGGGGGGAGGAAGGCATGGCAGGGGCTGCAGGACTAGGAGAAGCGCCAGACCACTGCTGGAGCCAAGAACAGGACTGGGCTTGTGTGTCGGATCAGTGTGCACAGACATACAGACACACATGCAAACACACAAGCATATGCAGGATGGGCAGACACATAGATGTCACTGACCCTCGACAAACAATACAATGTCACAGCTCCAACAAACAGACACCCACACTTAGTGATCATCTTGTAAAGATCCACCAATATATGTACTTAAAGAGTACTTAAAGTTTGCCATGTTTGTGTTTATGTTCAAGAAGGTCAGATTTTAGCTATCCTCTAACAAGGAGGGCATCTGCTCCTGCGTGAACTCGACTGGATTAGACGAGTGTTGAAAGACTTTAATAGTTGGCTGGGACTCGGTACCCACTCAATACTGACCGATGCCACTAATAGCCAGCATCCTGTACACAATGTGAGCCTACATCAGAGACGGCTGTTCCACGCAGTGCAATGTTTATGGCCGTCCCTACTCCCTGGGGACTCATTGCACCATAACACAGACCACTGCAGCTGACAAAATAACAAGGCAGAGTGTTCTAGCTTTAGGAAACAGTAGGAACACCTCTCGTTCTCCCTTTGCTTCGTACCGCTTCTTTCTGTCTCTCGCATGACCTTGTCTGTGTTTTTGTCTTTCCGTCTTTATAGCTCAGAGCTGGGGCCTTCCGAGTGGATTTCAGAGACAAGTTGACAAGCCAACCAACAGAAAATTGAGATAAAGTCCCTTCTCTCTCTCCGTCTCTTTTTTGTGGTCCAGTCCACCGAGAGATCACGGCTTACAATTTCACTGTTGTGAGCAAATCTGATCTTGGAAATTCTGACATCTTTCTCACAAGTGACTGCCAGCTCTGAGATTTTCAACATCTTATGTCTCCAAGGAATGCTACAACGGTGATTCACTTTCCGCACCAATTCTGCAAAAAAAGAAAACTATTAAATTACACCTCTAAATGCAATTTCATCCTGTAAGACAAGGCAATTTGCCCAGACTAATCTTCTGTGTGTAAATGTATGTGTCAGACAGAAAGACGGAGGATGCATTTCTACATTGCTGCACTCTTTTCATTTCTGTGTACTCTATGTGCACGTGTTGGAGCAGTTCATATCTCATCTCTTACACGTTTGCCCATGGGACATTGGCAAGATTTTACAAGAACCAATGCAAAGTGACAGCTGAGAGAATGTCTACATACAGCTGGTTCGGTCTACCCTCCCTGTGTTATGACAAAGCTGATGGCAACATGTGGACATATACTTGAAAAGAATAAAGTCAGAAGTAAGATCTATTCAAGCTTGTTCCCATGACAGGCATGATCATGTGTGAAATAATCAACATTGTTCAGTCCAGTTTTTTCTCCTGGGACGAGCTGTCACACCAGCAGAAGAGAGGGCCTGAAACCTGCAACATGTTCTCCACACTTAATGACAAAACAGGTTATTTGGCATTGCCTCCCATTAGGAGTGTTTTCTGATCTCCCACCTCTATGACAAAGGTTTGGTAAGGTTTAAGCAACTACAACTACTTGACTAAGATTAGAAGAAGGTCACTGTCGTGGTTAGGTTAGGAAAAGGGTTGAAAAGGGTTAAAAGGAAACAACATTGACTGTTGTGAGGGGAGATTGTTCTAAAGCATCTAAAAACTTGGTTTCAAATCTTGAGTATTTCTCTTTAATTATCCACTAAAAAGCAACCCAACAACGGTCATTGCATTTTGATTTAAATATTGCTAAATCCTGACTGGTGTACAGACGTACGTCACGTGGCCCTTTTCCCAAAAGAACAACAACAACAACAACAAAAAAATACAGGAGTACCAGTACATCTGGTTACTCATAGTAAGAAGCTGAAAAGCTGACTATAGAAAAATCTATCAGTAGTTCAAAAAAATCAATTTAATATTGCAGTGTTTGGATAAACAAGTCCTCCAAGTTAAACAACAAAATATGTTGCTGTTCCATACCCTCCACAACAACATTTTATTTACAGTTGTTTTCTGATTTCTGGTTAGGTTTAGGCACAAAAATATCTTGGTTAGGGAAAGCTTTGTTAAGGATAGGAGACCTTTGCCGTCTTGGTTACAATAATAATTAATTAGTTACAGTAAGGAACGATCATGACATCAACGGCGCTGACTGTAAGTAGGATACAGGAAACCAACACCTGTCATCTGTGTTAAAGTCTGCCATTTTGTTGACCCGTCCATCCATCCACCCCAACTTTCTCCCTCTGTGGCCTTTACGGCTCCATAGTTACATCACACTACTTCCTCCTTTGTTCTACACGGATATTAACCATAATTACAATTTTTTACCAAAAAATGAAGAGGACCAAACATTCTAGAGCCCTTATCCCAATTCCCAGATTGTGCATCCCCGATTCCTCTCCTCGCGTCTTAGTCCTCTCCATAGGAGATCCGAGCCAAGGAGTCGAGGAAGAGCCTCGAGGAGAGAGGAGTCGAGGCAACAGGCATTTAATAAACATGAGACATCTCTGCTTCGGAGCCGTCATTAAAAGCTACGTCAATTAAATATGACGAGCAGCACCACTGCATCAGCTGTCTATTGTTCTGTCATACGCCGCAAATTATGATCTCTGAGAGAGGAGCACAAACGTGTTCATGACAACTTCTATATATTTACTTAGAGTTCAATTCACAACGTGGCAAAATGTGCTAAGAACGTACAGGGTCATACATTTAAATTTTTTATTTGTTGCATTTAATACACATAGGCATATATATATTTAGAATAGAATATAGCCTACATACAGTACATACAGTATGTCTATAGCCTTTAAAGGCTATTTTAGTGTAAAACACTACAAATGTTTGTATGAAAAGAACTATACAAATATAAAGGCTAGGCCTACATTATATACATACAAACACAAACGCACTCTATTATTAATGCGTAGATCGGCTCTTTATCCAAATCTGCCTGTAAGCTTAACATCTTCCACCCACCTGAATTAATAATTTTCTCCGATTTAGAGATCCGCATGGACGGTTAACTGGCCCTCGGCAGTCCCTGCAGGACTTTTTAAATGATGTAGGCTGTTGTATTGATGTAGTCTATGAATGTTTTCTGTAACGACTTACCTTAATGATTAGAGATGCTGCTTGTAAACATTGCCATGCGCACAGAAATGTCACTGCAGCGGATATCGTCGGATATTTAAGCAGCAAAAGTAACTGTAGTCATGAGCTGGACAGAGGAAACAGAACTAGACCTTTAGATTCTGAAATAATCCTAATGATGTCGCTGCTGTTTCTCAAGCGTCTCTCAGACGCACTTACAAATGAAGCTGTCTGTCCGACAGCAGCTCTGCTATGTTCACATTTTAGAGAACGTTAAAGGGATACTTCACAGATTAGCATTAAGCTTTGTATCAGTAGAAACCCGGTAGTATTTTCGAATGACCGTGCTTCCCTCCCTCATGTCCCCCCCTGATACGAGAGATCGCTGTATCGTGTGTCTGGAAAACAACCTCTGATGATGCAAAAACCATCATTTTGCGTCATCGGAGGCTTTTTTATGCATTTATTTTTTTTTACTTTTTTTTGGGGCTGTAGTCTCTGGCCTCTGGGCAAAAAAGCCTCTGATGATGCAAAATGACGATTTTTTTTTCATCATCAGAGGTTTTTTCCTTCCAATTATAAACTCCTCCAAGGAGTCTCCTCGATGCTCAATCCTCACTCCTCAATGTGCATTTTAGGAATTGGGACTTCCTTCAACATGGCGCGCTGAGAAGGATTTCCAGGTTACAAGCCGGAGGATCGAGGATCGAGGATCGAGGAGTCAAGGAGTCAAGGAGGTACAAATTTGGGAATTGGGAAAAGCCCTAATAGTCTCCTGTCAGAATGATAATTCCCTCTGCACAATTTGAATTGTGTTAAAATAGGCTATAGTGATTTTCATATCTTTCTTTCTATTAAAACAATGAACAATAAAAGAAAATGTCATTAAAAAAATGACTGTAGACTGTAGCGTATGCGATAAAGACTACATGTCGCGTTCTCGCTCCGACTGAATGCTGGAGTAGACTGACGTAGGTTTACAAACTACAAATGGCGACATGCAAGCGGGAAAGTCAAAGCCCAAGCCATGGCGAAACAGGGAAATATTGCAAATTACTTTATAAAACCAAGCGGCGCCCGGTCTAACGTAAATCAAGCCAAGGAATTGCCAGCGAGGACTAGTCGGCACCAGCTAGCCCCTCTCATTTATGCCACAAACGCGCATCGAGATGCCATCCCTATGATGACAGCTCTCCGCGGTTATGGAGGCTTGACTTTCTCAACAGCCTGCAAAGTTCTTATTGCGATTACGGTGAAATCTATCCGCAGTGGGTTAAACTGGCCAAGGTAGCATGCATAATTCCCATCTCAGTGTGCCTTGACCAGTAAAAATGAAACTCTTGTATTTCTCATGAGGACTGCCTTGTTTGGATACAATGATTTGTGATTAAAATAGCATGACATTCGTTTTTGCATCCAGCATTATGGAAGTGAAGTTCTTACATTCACATTTTCTAGTTTCTTCACTCCTCTATGACAGTAAACTGAATATCTTGGAGTTGTGGACAAAACGAGACATTTGAAGA
This sequence comes from Gymnocephalus cernua, assembly GCA_023631565.1. Taxonomy (NCBI): domain Eukaryota; kingdom Metazoa; phylum Chordata; class Actinopteri; order Perciformes; family Percidae; genus Gymnocephalus; species Gymnocephalus cernua. The sequence goes on from CM042434.1 coordinate 20,667,701, forward strand.
TGTCATGTTGGGCTTTGGGAAACACTGATCAACATTTGTCATCATGTGACATTTTACAGACTAAACAATCGATGCATCAAGAAAATGATCGACAAGTTAATCAAAAATTAAAATAATCATTGATTTAGACACACTGGCCGTTTTGCATGAAAGCTCTGCATAAATGTCTATAAAGTTTCACCTGGTAAGTAAAGCAAAAATCAACATCACTTTAGTGACTGCTGACAGGTATGTCTTTCAAATAACAGAAAAAGCTCAACCTCTTGAAAGTGACTTTGACTGGCCTCCAGGTAGGAAATCTTGGCAGAAGTATGACAGAAAATATAAGAAACACAAGAAGAAAGGGAGCATATCTCTGCTCTGTGCTGAGAGAGCGATGGTGTCAGAGGTTATCAGTGAGGAGATATAAGTGGAGTTGAGTTCAAGCATCTATTGTCAAGTATCCTGTGGTCTCCTGCTGAGTCTAAAAAACATTAGTCATCTGATTTGACTGTTAACAGTATTTTCTGTGCCTATCCTGTTCTCCACCTTTGTGATAAAAAGCAGTCATTATAGCTGATATTTCAGGTAAGCTAGCAAGCACGTTTTTGTATTTGCTTATTCGTAGGGGACCACTGCACATTAATCAACATTGGCATATAGCAACATCATTGCAAGTATGCTGAGTTTAGCTCAACAGCTACTTTGCACCCATGGTCCTAATACAACTGATTAATGGATAAAAAGCATCATACATAGTTGAGTTGTATTTTTTTTTTTTTTTTGAAAAGGTAGGGGGAAAAACTGGAGGTATCACATCACTAACACAAAAAAAGGATAAAACACTAGAAACAAATTGGGGTCAATCTTTAGATGATTAATGAGTACACACCTGAGTAGATTTAAACCCTAATTTATTTTAAAGATTAAGTTTGACTATACTACAGCAATTACCATTATAGCTATAACTGATCTGACGATGCAGTTACATGAATTGAACGTCCTTCTTCCGATTAATAATACCCCTACATTACGATTGGGGTAAAACTCAAGTAAAATCACGTATGTTTAAATGTCTTACTCACATTCAACCGGATCTTGCAGATCACCCCAGTGCTTTACACCAGGGGTTCCCAACCAGCAGTCTGTGGACTGGTACTGGGCACACTGTAAGAATATACCATGATTTGCCAAAACAAAAGCTGAATAACACAGTGGAACTTTGTCTGTCTGTGCTGCATCTCTTACCTCACCCCTCCATGTTACTCCCACAATAGGATATACATGTTAAACTAAAGAAGGTCATTAGTACTTGAGGTCATTATTCCATCATCAACCAATTAGTAGGCAGTGATCTGCGTGTGCGGAGCTAATGGTGTTTTGACTACCTGGATAACATGAGTAAAGAAAAATTTTACAAAAGGATGTAGGAGAAATAAAAAGCCTAACAACCTCCAACTGGCTGCAAAAAAATTTGGGGATCCCTGCCCATACACAACATTTAATTAATAGTTCATGATTTACAGGGATTTGAGAAAATACATCCTGGAAACAAATTTCAGACAGACAGTCTACACCTGACAGTTGTGTGACCCAAACTGAAATCTCATATTGTTTTGTTTTTCTAACCCTTCCCAAAACCATCCTCCCCATTTCAAACTCAAACACTGTTTACAGATATAGTATTGACAGTAGAAGAAGATCAAAATAATATTAGTGCTCTAACATCTGTATCTGACCATCGGTCAGACCTCTAAGCGCCAAAGCCTTAAGACTTCAAGCTTAAAGGTCTTCAAACCAGCATCTAAATGCTGTCGTCCTAATTTGTGAGATGGAAACCAGATTTATTGCACATTTTGAAGGGCAGTTAAACAAGCAGTATTCTCTCTGCATTGTTTATTGTTCCTTCATTGTCAATCGATGTGAAAAGGGGGAGATGGTCTTTTAAAGCACGAGCCTCCTCCAAATATAAATTCCAATTGTTCAGTGATGAAAAAAATGTGCATGACATGTAAGAGTGTGTGTGTGTGTGTGTGTGTGTGTGTGTGTGTGTGTGTGTGTGTGTGTGTGTGTGTGTGTGTGTGTGTGTGTGTGTGTGTGTGTGTGTGTGTGTGTGTGTGTGTGTGTGTGTGTGTGTGTGTCCGCAGGAGGGTGAATTAATGAATGCTCTCAACCGCAACCTATCCTCAACCTTTTCTGAAAAAGGGACACAAATCACTGACCTGTCCTTTCCGCTGTGATCTAAGGGCCTTCATGACGGACAGGCTAAAAGCTTCTATTTCCAGACACTGCTCTGTATTCTACATTGTGTCATTATTGTGCGATTGTGTGCATTATTGAACATTTTGAACCCTTGAGCCAATATGCCTCAAATGAATCCTCAACACCCACATCAAAATGATTATTTCTGAACAAACCGTGTTTAATCGACTGCATGCCTCCGCGGCACTCTCCATCTGGAGGATGCTGTGTGACAGCTTCCCTTAAATTACAAATATCAATCTGCCACAGTGGGAGCTCAGCTGCCAGTGGCCTCATGGGGGTCCGCGTCAAAGCAACCAGCCTTCAAAAACAAAGCCATCATAACACTGCGCTTGTTATACTGTATGCTTTGTTAACCCACATTCGCCACCTGATCACAGTTCAACTGAAAGGACCGAATAACTCGATAGCAAGGGCTTGTGGCTTCTGATAATTAAAAGAAGGTAACGGCTAAACTGAGCTGGATTCTGTAAGGAAGCCCGGTCCCAGGCCCAGCGTGTGGCCATGGGACAGCTCTGTGTGGCTCCACCCCTCTCTCCCTTCACGGCGGGGACTGACAGACGCCAGCACCAAGGGCTCCCAATCTGCTGTGTGATCAGTGGTACTCTCCCTAAGCGCGTTACCCCTCCTCATCACCGGCTGTCTACCCGCAGCAACACAACTACTTACACTCCATCCACCCGCTTATTGATACACTTCACCGCAGGATCGCCTTCGGGTGCTCCTTGGGAAAGCAATGGGTCTGCAGGGCGGCCTAATTCAATCAATGTTAGGGAAAAACACACAGATCATTCATCACCAACACAGAATCAGTCCGGGAAGACTCTCTACCAGCTCTTTTTTATACTAGATGACCATTAACACACAAACAGATTGCCTTGCTGTGGTCCCACTGATACCTAATAGGGGTTATCATACATTTGGCATGTAAAGATATTAAAATATGCACTGGATTATGAAAATACATAGATATTGAGCAAAGGTAATCACCGAAAAGCAATGCAATCAACTATTAGCCGCACATTAGACATCATGTCTCTCCCAGGGTTAATTTGATTTCCACTTGGGCCCCCAACTGTGTATATAGCAGACATGATGTGTGCCCTGTGCATTAGAACAGGCACAATTGGGTGTTTAACCCTGTGGAATCCAAATAGAAACTGCAGCAAGAGAAATGCTTTTTAAAGCGCAATCGTCAGTATTTCAAATGTGGAGTCTCAATGGCACTTTGCTGTAAGACACATTCATAAACTGTAACAGCGAGTATGATTCGTGGCCCTTTTTATTTTCCAGGAATGCAACGGCTGAGAGAGAGAAAAAATCCCGGAATTCAACATTGGCAATACCAACAAAAGTATAATGTTCTGTATCTTATTGTAGTTTATTGTAGCACGTGTTGTACATTTTACACAAAATAAAATAAAAATGTATTCTGGGATTGCATTTGCATTTATTACTTGCATGAAAGACTGAGAAGAGGTAGTACTTTCGATAGTGTTGATAGGTTTCATTTTCACAAAAACAATTGTCGCATGGCCAAGCACCAATTCATGATGATCAGCTAATTGATTTTAATATCACTCAGTGCACGTGATGATGCCATTTAAAGCAAACACTGTAATGCAAGGTAATGCTCATTACAGAGACTCGATGCTGTCTTATGAATGCCAGTCCCTCCAGAAAAACGCGATTATGCGATCGCAGAATTCAATGCATAATCAGCCAATGTCCGCATATTAATGCGGGGGCCGCATTTTTTCAAATACGCCGCACTTTCGCCGCATAAATTGCCGATTTCCGCGCAAAATATGCGGGGCTTGCATGATTTCACAATCCCCGCATTTTCGTTGCAAAAAAGTCACATATATCTATGGTTGGGTACCGAAACTCGGTGCCAATAGGCCCCCGGATCCGACGTAAACGGTAGTAACGAGACCGAATAGGAAACGAAGATTTCGGTGCCTTGTTTTGGTGCCTGACTTTACACTACAACCGACAGCAGGTAACGTTAGCCTAGCTTTAGCGTTAAACAGTGTAAAGTGTGACTGTATATCAACAGTCTGCTCTGCAGCGCAGCAGCTGCCGACGTCGGAGAAACACAGACGGTGCATTCACTGGTAACATACATCCTCGCGGTGCATTCGTAGTTATTGTAAAATACCCTTTTCCCATCTGGTTGCTGTTTTTGTCGTCCAACAGCAATTTAGGCCTACTGGTGACCCTACATATATCTCAGCAGAAAGTTAAAAAAATGTTGTGTTTACTTCACACAAGAGCAGCCATTTTCCCCTGTTGCCATGAGAACGTTATGAAGTGATGTAATTTTACCTAGTGAGAACACGGTGTTGGGGAATCACTTTTTTTCTCTTTTTCATCAAACCGCAATTTTTGCAAGTTCCCGCAATTTCATCGCATAAAATGGCATAAATATCCCGCATATTCCATCGCATTTTTTAAGAAAACGTGCCGCATAATCAAGGATTTTTGCCCGCAACAATCACAAAAAAACTCCGCGTTTTTCTGGAGGGACTGGAATGCACTCCTATCCCATAGGTTTATTTGTGACATGCTCACATTGGCATACCAGATGCGGCTCTGCGGCTGCTCAAATATTTAAACATAAATTGTAAGTGAAGCCAACGAGAGTCAGTGCAGTCAGCCACTGAGCATTTTAACTCAAAATCAGCCCAGAGTTGAACAAAGGAGCTGTCTGTTTCAGCACCACGGACAGTTCCTGTCATCTTCCCTATGAGGAGGCGCTGCTGGCAGCAGCCAGGCCTGCCAGTTTCATCTGCTGCACTTTGTAACATCAGACAGAAGTGACTTTAGGAATTCATTAATGCAAGGCCCCGTGCTCAGAAGAATTACACTAAAGATCGAGAGTGACACACAGACATATTCTTTTGTGACTTTCTATTGTTTAACAATGTGAATTGGAGACGTGGCTCACCTCCAACTGGCCTCTGGCATGTCCTCTCTGCCAGCACAAATACAGGTAGATATAGTTTACCTGACAAACTAAAAAAAAACAAAAAAAAAAACTGATTTATGGAGTAAAAGACCAGGCAGGTGTCTTCTCAAAATGCAGACCAGCCATACAGCAATGGTTGGATTTAATTGTGTTTCAAGAAACACAGGTTATTAATCACATGTCCTTGGTAATCACACAGGGCACACAACATGGTGATGGACAGCGTGTGTGTGCGTGTGTGTGCGTGTGTGTGTGTGTGTGTGTGTGTGTGTGTGTGTGAGAGAGAGAGAGAGAAAAAAAAAACAGAGAGACAGCCTACCTTGACACAAGCATGCTCTCACTGACAGCACATGTTCAAGATGAGCCGAACAGCCACTAACCGACAGACCACAGACAATCTCTTTTGTAGCAGGGTTGCGCAAACATAACAAAAAAAAAACCTAACGATGACAATTCCTGAGAGTTGCCACTAAGGCTCAAAGTGGTTCCGGGCGCACTTCCAGAAATCATCAAACATCTCTCAGACTCCTGCGTCATGCGTCGGTATTCGCGCGGTTCCACCCTAGGGAGCGCGCTGTTTGTCCTCACGGGAAACTCGTACAGTAGGTTGAAATGGCCCACATCTGTTATAATACACGCTGTCAACACATAAAGCTGTACAGTTAAATGACAAAAAAAAAATGACAGCGTGTGCGCGAGTTTTGGCATCTCGTGTTTTATGTCTCGAATTTGGACTCTGCAACTACAGTGACGCACTCGCACACACAAGAATTTCAAACTTAATCACTTTGAGTGTGTGCGTGAAACACACACAAACACAGAGAGAGAGAGAGAGAGAGAGAGAGAGAGAGAGAGAGAGAGAGAGAGAATGAATGAATGAGTGAATGAATAAGTTATTTTTCTGGCGCAACCATTAAAAAAAACTTGGATCTATTTCATTGTCAAATCGCTGCCTCAGTACAACCAACAACCTATATCCTCCTTATAAAGATAGGATTGTGCGTCTAAGAAGGCTTACTGGTGGACTGCCTTCAGGGAAAGCTGCCGCTTCGTTTACACCTTTATCTAAATCCTCTCCTTAGTGAGCTCCAGTGAGCCCGGCGGGCCGGTGTGCGAGACTGCACTGCAGAGGGCTCCTCCGGAATCTCCATCAGAGAGAGATTCCCTCTCACAGTGCGACACATACCAGGAGTTTAATTATGCATCTATTGCTTTTTTGATTGGTTTAATCGTTTTTCGATTTCATCTAATTGCTGCAACAGTGGTAGATGCTGAACTTCTCCGCTCAGAGCCTTTTTAAACTGGTGAATATCACATCTCCATCACCGGGTTTTTTCTTCTAGTATAACTGCTGCATCTGTTCAACAGAAGCCCAGAGTCATAGGCGGTCAATTCATTGTGGCAATAATCGAAGGGCCAATAAAATTGAGGTCTGCGAACTTTATGAAAACATTATGAAAAACCTTCTTATGTCGGCATGCCAAGAAAAACTGGCCTACCTTCAACTCGATTCCAAAATGGTACGACGCCGTTTGTCAGTCAGTAGGGAAGGCTTTGGACATCACAACTCCAGGTCAATAGAGAAAACACGTTTCCATAAAATGGGTGCAAGCCAGTGATAGTCTGTGTCTCAGCGAGGTCACCCATTCAGCCAATCGTCCGGTTTAAATCCAAACAGAATAATGGAGATCTTGTCTCTGTCCTTTGGAGAAGAAGTGCGCAAAGCGCTCTCCTACGCAGATGTGACTTGGCGCGCTTGAAATATAACGGATGCTAGGTAGAAATGATAAAAGAAATAGGCTACTACTACAACCAACACAAAAATGTATATCAAAACGAGTGGGAGCAAAACTGCCAAATGATCAACCCCCCCCCTTCCAAAACCTGACAGCTGACTTTTACGCAAATCGTGCTTAATTAGCCTACTAATCCTCTCCTGGGTGCTTCGCCAACCCAGACGCACTGGTTGGTGCGATCCCCACTCAGCTGCGCCGCGTTGGAGATGGTAAAAAGAAATGTATGGATATAATGGCCAGATCCGATGGGGGGGTTTCCTCCACTGCTCCGCTCTGTAGTTGCAATGCACACGACGAGAAGGATCTCTCCCCGGTCCTAGTGCACCACACACCGTCCCCTGCTGGCTCTAACACACGCCCCAGCTGCACCTGCACTCTGTCATTTTCATCGAGTTAAACAGTGAAATGGATGAGGGGGAAATAAATTACAGTAGACACCTATAACTCAACTCAAAGCTACAAAGCTGAACAGAACGGGATGTGCAATAGGGTCCTCACTTGTTGGCAGAGGGGGGGAGAGATAAAAGAGAGAAGGGAGGTATAAAAGGAGTCGGTCCCGTATACTGCTCATGTCCCAGGCTTTTATGAGAGGAGAGCATGAAATAAAGTCTGAATTCAAAGTCTCATTCGTGTTAAATGTCCGTGCAAATCCGCCGTGCATGACAGGATGGGGTCCTATTAAATGGCATCATGCTTTTGGGATGAATACATTTGTAGTGATAAAGAAAAATAGAGAACATCGTGAGCAATATGGAAATCAAGCAAGTGGAATCTTTGAATCATACAGCTAGAAAGTGATCAAAGGAGCATGGCAAAAAGTAGTTTGTGGTGTTTATGAAAGTGGCCTGGATCTTTCAACTTAATGTGGCCGCTTTTCACCCGAATTATCTTGCACATGACTTTAAGCAATTCACAGAGATTGCAGCCTGCTGTTATAGGACCCGAGTTATGTATTTTTTTCTTCTTCCAATTTGGTCACTGCAGACACTGACAGACCGGCTCACTCGACTGATCTGGAGAATGTTAGTGGAATGTCTTCAGCTCTTTAAATGCTGGGAGTAGCTCTGTACAGTGGAGGAGAATGAGCCAGTAGTAGTTACAAACATTCAGCTGCACAAATATCAGAAAATTAAAAAGGGAGAAATGTATCTATTTATGTATTTCGTTTCATAATCCCCCCCGCCCAAAACACACACACACACACACACACACACACACACACACACACACACACACACACACACACACACACACGCGTTAGTCTGTAGATGGAGAACTTGTTTCAGTACATCCAATCCAAATCGTTGCATAAAGCAGTAACGCCATTGTTCCAACATAGGCGTTACAGTGACTATCACCCAGACAACAGCCTGCTACACAACACAAGAGCAGCATACTTTGAACAGCCACCAAGTTTCCTTCTTATCCAACTTAGAAACATGAGCACACGTCCTGTACTTATAGCTTGTTGAACGTGCCACCAAACAATCTTGCACCGGGGGGAAAGTGCTCTGCACAGCATCAGACAGTAGGCTAAATACAGAAGCTAATTAGCTAGCAGGTCAGCTCCAGCAAATTAAACATCATTTAAAACTTACCTGCAAATGTCATTTCGGTCCGTTTAGATGCTAACGTGGTCCTCACGCTGAAGTAGGCTACCACTGTCTGCCAATGACTTGTTCCCTGCAAGTAAACTTTAAGTAGCTACTCTTTACTTTGTCTCGTTACCATGCTGCACCTCTTGTATCCAGGTCTGTCTCCCCTTCCAATAGGCCCAGTGTTTCCCTCCATTAAAATGATGTTTCCCGTGGAGCCCCCTATAGGGATTAGGTTAGGAGTTAGTTGGATGGTGGTTAAATTGAAGGGAAATAATACGTGCCAATTCACTTAATTGCATCTCCGTTTACCTCACTTCCGTCTTCTCCTTGCACCTTTAGTCCCTCCTACTGAAGACGCAAGGAGAGATGCAAAGAAAGAGAGAGGGGAATCAAGAATACACGTTTTTAGAGAAATTAGATGTCCTATCCCTCTTTATGTTCTTCCTTAAAATAAACTGACAAACATCTGCTCATTTATTAACCTGTAGTCTATTCTGTATTTTGACTGTGAACAGACCAGTAACTGTTCAAATGCTGAATTAACTTGAGACATTTCTACTGGCAAAATGCTTTTTCCCTTCTTTTTTAAATTTAATATTTGTGCCTGTGTTTATTAATATTGTTTGTAAATTCATTATTTAATAATATAGGTTTTATTATTATTATTATTATTATTAGTAGTAGTAGTAGTAGTAGTAGTAGTAGTATTATAAGCCCAAATGTTTTAGAGAAAGTTCCAGATTATGTAAATATCTTACACTGAACTATAGTGTCTGTATGAAACACTGGGATTTTCTGCCTCACATGTGACTGAATGGAAATGACAATTGAAATGTGTTTATTGTTGAACAACATCTGATTCTCCTCCTCTCCCTGGTTATCATATTTCTCATGATACAGATTAAAAAGGTAAATTACCAAATTATGAAGAGATAAATACGTCTAATGAATGAAGACCCACAGATCCTTCGTTTTCAACTGCATGGTGGATCAATCCGAATCCTACATGTTGAGTAAGTTCTGTTATTTGTGTGTACACTTCGGTTTAAAACTGCATTATTGTTGCTGTGATCAGTCCGATCAGCTGCAGCGTCCAATCACTTACAGAGTTCCAATAAAGGAGCAAAGGCTGGTCTCGTGTATCCTTCCTCCTCACTCCGCAGAGCAGAAATAAGAGCATTGGAGCGGCCTTCATGATGGCGGACCGGAACGATTTCAGTGGTCAAGTGAGGAGCGAGGAATGATCAAACAAGATAATTGGCATGTACCCATTGACAGGGAAACAGACTGATATACTATGAGAAGGGTCCATCACCAATACATCAATGAGAAGGGGCAAGAGTGTGCAGGATTTTTTGTTTTTATTTGGAAAGGGAAAGAAACTTCGACAACACCTGTACCGGAGCATAGCCTTCCAGCTACTGTCAATCAAACACAGGCAGAGAAATGTCCCATCAAGGCGGCTGAGCCAAAAAAGACCTACTTCTGATATTTCTCCAAATACCTTTTTTCTTCCTTTCAATAGTATAAAACTATTTCCAATACATTTAAAAACATGTTGACATTATTGTTGACTCTAAAGGCCCCGTAATTGAGTACACACTAACGATAATCCCACACAGGTGATTTAAATATTTTGGCTAATTAGACCTCTTCTCAGAACTGTGTGGGAGTGTACAGACAGGTGCAACAAAACTAACAGGGAATGTCATTCAAGCATTGTTAGGGTGGGACAAGTGACACCTTTATCATTCTTTTCAGTACATTGAGTCCAATGACGTCACATGATGCCCAGCATAGCTCTGCCACTTTCTGCCTGACTTAAAGGAGAACTCCTGGCAATTCTTACATTAATCTTGATCGCTATACGTATGTGAGTACTGTCAATAGCAAAAAAATCGGGCCGAATCGGTGCTAGCAACACGGAGCTGCTGCAGCTATGTGTAGAGCTCCCACTCTGCCAAAACGTCAATTATGGGGGCATAAGATAAAGAGTGCCTTTGTGCCTCTTAACAGACACAAAATGCAATTAAAATGTCTGTGCAACATGAACGAGGCACTTACCTGACAACAAGATGTGTTTTCAAATCAGATATCCTTCCGCTGGCTCGCCCTGCTACCTGCTAGCTGCCGTCCGGGAGTGGGTTCAGCCAGGCTTCTGTGTAACCATCACGCAGCAGTTCCGTGTGTATTTGTAGATCATATTCATATCATCTATTGTGTGTGACATCGATCTGGCGTTGGTGAGTAGGAGTCTTGGATTGGCGATCTGTGTGGTAGTTTCTTTAACCGGGCTAGCAGACCCGACCGGCATCCTTCTGATTCCTCCTCGCCTTCCTCGCCTGCCGCGGCCGACAGCAATCCAACCAGCGTCCACTGGTCCGGTGGATGTCCTCCGGAGGACAAGTCATGCCTTCGTGGCAAAATAGGTAATTGAGTACTGTAGTGGTCATAACCATATCAGTGACTATGTAACTAATGAAATGGGCCAAATGATGATGATGATAAAGGAAATATTAGTAATGTTCAAGCACCTCAAATTTGTACTTTTTTGCAGTACTTGAGTAAAAGCTGAGTTACTTTGCACCAATGGACATCACCTCCCACTTCAACCATTCACATAAACAGTTTTTGTGTAAAGAACAGATCTATTACAACTGATAAAAGTCATAACTCATTCATGTAAAACAGCTACTCCACCCACACACCCCAGTGCAGCCTTTTGATTTTGACTTTTGAGGATTTTCTTGCTCTCCTTGGCATTTTGTTAAATATATCGTATTGCTTTGTATTAATTATGAGCTGTTGATGCATGAAAGCTGCTTAAAGCCACTTTTAACAGAGTCAAGTCAGTGAACAGTGATATTTTTTACAACCTAAAATGAAAGCTGATAGAGAATATCCATCACTTCAGAACACATCAATCCTTTTCAAATCATCTTCATTATAAGGATTATTAGCAGGTTTACACATTATCCTTAATATGTAAATTACCCTCAGACAACAGCAATGATGTTACAAAAAAGGTTTCTATAGACCATAGACTATAAAATGAATGAATGTTTGTTGTTTTCATGAGCCTAACAGCTCAAGGACATACAGGAGAAGTGCACTCCGAATGTACCTTTGTGTTTGTGTGTCAACATGAGGACACCTCTCTTTATCAAATCCCATCAGGATCTAGATGGGAAGGAAGAGGGCTGGCTTGTATAAGCACACTTGCCCGGGGCTCAGGAAACTCGTCACAGACGTATCTGCCTCCACAGTTTTTCATTTCAGAGCATGAGTAGGTACCTGACCGTTATCCGTCACGCAGATAATATAGAGCCTGACCGTCATGACATGAATCCTCCTCTTCATTCTCTTTGAAAAAAAACTCACCCACTCACTTGCTCACCCACTCTTACTCCCTCCCTCCCTCCCTCCCTCACTCACTCACTCACTCACTCACTCACTCACTCACTCACTCACTCACTCACTCACTCACTCACTCACTCACTCACTCACTCACTCACTCACTCACTCACTCACTCACTCACACCTGCTGAATATTCAGTAGATACACTGTGCATGAGTGATGCCATAGAAACTGCTGACAGATCACAGGACCCCATCACATCCTACTCCCACACTTCTTTCTTTCCCCTGCTACCATCGTCCAGTCTCCTTCCAATAAACAGCTCTCCACAGCAGCTTCTTTGACAATACAGTAACAGCTCCGTATAAAAGCTCAGTTATTTAAAAAAAAAACAGAAACCAACTTTGCTTTAAAGAGCAATATCTTGAATTAGCATCATGTCCCACTTTCACGCTGAGACAGAAATAGATGTTGCATTAGAATGCAATCTGATAAAGAAACAATTAATTCCTTGGTTCAAATTGAAAATAAGAAAAAATAATTGCGTGCATTCTCATTGGGACACAGGCTGTAGCAGAACAGATATAGTCGTAGCTTGTGAATCACAGACAAATTGATCCCAACATGAAAGTCCACAGTCTATTTATTTCTTCTTGAAATTTTTTTGAAGTTTTGATCTAACTGGATAAAGACTTTTCTTCACACCACGGTGAGTGGCATTCAATGCATTTAATTCCACTAGTAAATACTAATGAAGAGTGCATTAATGCATACGTGGGTGTTTAAGGCAAATAAGAACTCTTAACCTTCAGTCGGACATTAAACTTGTGTTAATTGTTGTTTTTTACCTACCTGGTGGCAGCTTAGCAAACTGTAAACACAACATTGACATATTATATCACTCATATAAATGACATATTTTTACTAATACAGCAGACACAGAGCAACATCAGCCACTGACCCCGGAGGAAATATCTGGCTTTTTAGCTGCTAAATGCTCCACGTTCTGCACAAGCTAATGGATAATTTACTCTCTTTGCTGATTGATGAGTGTGCGGGTGGTGTACTGTTGGTTTATGGAGCGTTTTTATCTGAAAACAGCCGCCTGCAGTGTCTGGAAACTACCAAAACAATAAGCTGAAAGCTGCTAAAATGCTCAGTACTGTAGATACTGGGGTGATAATTGTCTGTGGTGGTGTCACATTACAGATTGTCATTTTACCCTTTTTTAATATAAGAAATTTTGACATAAACAGCTTTAAATTGTTCTTAAGTGGGAAGCCAGTGAGGGATCATGTCCAAGCTATTCCTACTGGTTATTCGGCGCACATGCACAGACAAAGGTGGGATATCAAGGTGACAGCATAACACATTTAAAAAGCCAGTCTCACACTAATTATTGTCAAAAAGAACTGAGCTAATGAATTTACATGTCAGTATGACAGAATTTCTTATCACTCTGTTACCTTTCACTTCTGTTTCCACACACACACACACACACACACACACACACACACACACACACACACACACACACACACACACACACACGCACACACGCACACACACAACCACACACACACACACAACCACATACACACACACACACACACACACAAGACAAGCAGATGTTTCACAGATTGTGCTGACTGATACATGCCCATTGCCTAATTGCAGGTTTATAAAATCTGCAGGTTGTGGGTGCCAAGCAGTTTCCAAACGGATGCCAAGCGGTTGCTGTGACAGCAGGTCATGACCTTCCTGTAATTGTAGAGATGATGCCATTTCCCCTGCTCATCGGGCATGCACATCTGTGCCAGCACAAGACCACTGACAGCCTGAGCTCACAATTGAAACAATACCAATACATCAGAATGAGAGTCAGTGTATTGTTATCAGTCTCTCTGGGGTCTACTTTTCAAAATGTTTATTCATTTCTCCAAATTTTACCTTTATGTCTGATTTGCTCCATCAGTAATTGATACTGATACTGCCAACGTGAACATCTGTTGCATAAAAGAAATGGGATATTTGGAGACATTTTCGTGTTGCCATTTCATCCCCTTGATGTTGTGATCACCTCCCTTTGCAACCGGCATACAGCTTTCCTGATGAGAGTGGCATGTTGGAATATCACAGTACCACAACCATCGAGCTGGACTGTCCAGTACAGCAGCTGTCTGATGCTGTAGTGGAAAATGGCATTTATAATATGAATTTGAAAGAAATCAAAGGTGGAAAGAGGAGAGCGTTAGAGAGAGGAAGTTTAGGACACATATAGGTGGTAGATTCAGAACAACTTGTCTGTCTGGGCTTTTACGAAAATGTTCCACCCACTGTGGATGTTCACAATCTCACCATATATATATAACAGCTATTGTGGCACTATGTTCAGATTACACATACAGTCTTGGAAAAGAAAGTCAGCCTAAACGTTTGATATTTAATGTAACATTTTTAATGTTTAGCCAAAAATAAAAATAAATACACAACTATGAATGTTTTCTTCTGCCTAAAGGGGCTAATATCTATGAACATATGACCTCCTGGTCAGACACCCACTCTCTGTTTCTTTTCTAAAATTGTTTGTTTTGTAACAGAACATTGCAGAAATTATCACTGTTTCAGTCCAGGCTTTTACACTGTCTTGTTATTTCACTTTGTGCTGAGAGGTTGTGAGAAGCTAACAACGTAACAGTCATTGCATTGTACAGCTTAGCTTCTTTCCACATGCTGAGTACTGCTAAATATTTCAACAGGGAACTAGATTTTCTCCCTCTGCAGCTCACCAACAAACCATCTCCAACCCACAGAAATTATCATAACTAAAAAACAGTGAAAGCAGACTCTCCTCACAACTGTGAGGAAAAGAGGAAAGAGCCCAGAGAGTAGCACTCTGAAAACTCTGCTATGAACATTACATTTGTGAGTGCATGCAGTGGAAAAGCTGAGACACTGGCATATTTTGAGTTACAGTTTTTTACGATTGCTAAACCACAGTGGGCACAACTGGAGTCACATGTGCAAAACTCTAACTACAGTCTGCACTACCAACAGTCACCTGAGCTAAACAGTTCACATCACCTGCAAAACTCACTCCAAGCAACAAAACTCTTAACACATGGCTCAAAACAGGCTCAGTGCAGCCAAACACTACACACAACCCTCACTGAGATAACACACACTGGCACTCACAACACACTGACAGTAAAAACACTAGCATCAAACACCAATTCAGAAAATACTAACTTTTTATCTTTACAGTTTGAACAATTTCAGTCACTTCATACAAAGTAATATTTTCTTCAAAGAAAAGAGTGACATTCTTTCACATAATTTATAAATTTTTTAGAACATAAAAATTATTTAAGGTAAATGAAAATCAGCAGTAGTAATTTACAGAATTACAGTAATGAGAAAACAAAAGGTAGAAACTAAAAGTACATACTGTATAATTCAAACAAACAATTGAGGGGCTAATCCTGCCTCTCTCTCGCATCAGGCCATAGGTTTTCATCAACATCACATCTAATGTTCTCTCTTGCCATGCACCTGGGGAAGAACCTTCTGGAGTGCCTTATCCATCCCTGGCAGTCCTCTGGACTCGTGTCCTCACATCCAGCACGCATGGCTTCCAAAAGAGACATTTGGTCATGTGGGTGGTGACCAAACACTTTCCACCTCCAGGCAGAGAAAAACTCCTCTATTGGGTTGAGGAAAGGTGAATATGCAGGCAGGTACAAAACCATAAATCTATGATGTGCTGCAAACCAATCTGTGACCGCTGCAGAGTGGTGAAAAGCAACGTTATCGCAAACTATGACAAAAACTTGGGGGTTTCTTACTGGCTCCCCCTGTTCTGCTGGCACCAGCTGAGCATAGAGCTGTTCTAGGAAAGCTAAAAGCCTTTCTGTGTTGTATGAGCCAATGAGTTGTGTTGAGAAGCAAACCATCATTGGACATTGCAGCACACATGGTGATATTTCCCCCCCTTTGGCCTGGAACCTCCACAGTGGCCCTTTGACCTATAACATTCCTTCCTCTGCGCCGTGTTTTGGCAAGGTTAAATCCAGCTTCATCGATAAATATAAATGAATGTGGTGTTTCCAGTGCTTCCACCTCCATTACTCTCTGAAAAACAGTAAGTAAACAGTTTTACTGTTGTAATGCTAGTGTTTTTTTTACTGTAATTTTTTTTTATAGCCGTGTATGTAACCTCAGACGTCTTACCTGGACATATTGGTATCTTTGCTCTTTTACCCGTTCACTGTTTCTCTCGAACGGTACAGTGTATACCTGTTTCATTGTAACTCTGTGTTTCTGTAAGACTCGAGCAATAGTTGTTGTGCTGACAGAATGAACATTTTCAAATATATAATTATCAGCCAGTACTCTCTCTTGAATCTCCCGCAGTTTTATTGCATTGTTGACAACAACCATGTCAACAATAGCATTTTCCTGCGCATTTGAAAATATTTTTACTCTTCCTCCTGTTGGGGGCAGCCTTTGGGTCCTGTTGTAAAAAATATATTTTACAGTCAAACTTACTGTAATATATCTGTGTAAATATTCTATCATTGGAATACAAAATAAATTCCTGTAATGTTTTCATTTACTGTAAAGATGTAACTCTCACCTGTTTGTATGATGGAAAATTTGCATTACAGATGCCACTGTGGATCTCTGCAGATTGGGTTGCACCCTCAACCCTGCCTCTCTCAATGAGAGACCATGGTTCACAACATGGTCGATAAGTGTAGCCCTTATTTCATCTGAAATAACAGCTCTTTGTCTTCTATGTCTTCCTCCACGCATCCGCCCTCTCCCTGCCACCCTTCTCCCTCCACGAACCCGTCTTCCTTGATCCATTTCCAAAATTAGTCTTTCTGAGCTCTACCTATATATATATATATATATATATATATATGTATATATATGTGTGTGTGTGTTCACTAACAAGTCTAAAACAATACACCTGCTTAGCCTTTTAGCTGAAATTGCAATCAGCAGTGTTTGAAAGGCACAAAGCTGAAATCTATTATGTTCTGAATGTGTGGTTCACAGTTTTGACAGCAGTGTGTTAGCAATTGATAAAAGTGCTGTAAATCCACAGTGTTGTGCAGGTTGTGGTCAAAGTCATGGGATAAGTGTGTAGAGTTTTGAAAACTGTGTTCTAACAATGAAAAACGATCTAGAGTTTGGTCCACATGAACTGCTGCTGTGCAGACTGTAGTTAGAGTTTTGCACATGTGACTCCAGTTCTGCCCCACTGTTGTTTAGCAATCGAAAAAAACTGTAACATACATTAAAACTGCAATAGCTAATTTTTTCGCCACTTGGAGGCAGCGAAAACAAATTGTGAACACAACATTGACATACCGTCACCATTAAGTTGATATGGCAAACCCGTTAGCAAACAGTTGCTTATGTACACAGGAGCAACGTTATCCTTCATTTGGAGTTGTGTTTGTGTCCAATATTCACTCTCTTTCAGCTCTGTTTTTGGTCTCTCCCAACTCCTGAGGGAATTATCTGGCTCTTGAGCTGCTAAGTGCTCCACTATGTTCACCAGCTAGTCGCAAGCTATACTGCTCAGATGTTTTGGCGTTGAGCAGGTAGTGTACAGTGGGTTTTTAGAGTATCAGTGAAAACAGCTGCCTGCTGCAGGTGACAACAACACTATGAGAGCGATAAGATTGAACCAAAACAGTCAAGTTGTGGGCCAGACAGCTAATCAATGAGCTGAAGCTTAAAGTTCTGGTGTACAATATATGAGTATGGTAATCATTTCTAAACATTTTGACCTCGAGAAAGTCTATCTAAATGAATTTGAGGTATGGAGTGAGAGTTCAACCGTTGCTCTTTTCATCAACGCTGAGACACTTGTCAACATCATTAGCCAGTCTCATTAATGTCTCCCATCTAACCTGAATTATACATCAAGCAGCCAATCAAGAGCGTCCATCCAGAGCTGTCATAGGAGCATTCCTGATGATTCTCAATTGAAGCTTTTCCTTTTCATCAGACGCTTGGAGCAGGATCAGCGTTTTCCATCTAAAGAAATACAGGGAAAGGTAGAACGAGAGAGATAGAGGAAGACAGGGGAGAAAAGAGAAAGAGAGAGGTGGGGTGAAGGAATCCCACAGGTGCAGCAATGTAAAGCTTCACGTGTACTCTATCCATGTGCTTTTCCTGGGTTGTGCATGGTGGGGTTTATAAAAGAACATTCAAAACATGGTTATTTACTTTGGTCCACTTTTATGTATGTGTTCCTTCCCCCAAATTGTAAAGAAAAATACAAAGTAAACAGATGGTTCAGATGTTGGCAGAATGGGAAGAACAGGAAAACTTCACATTATTCCGACATGGGAGACTTTATACTCCAATACTGCACATTGTACGAAGATGGTCACCCCCACTGCTAGCCTTGTAGTCTCATCATTCAAACAGCACAAAGGCTGTAACCCTAACCTTAACCCTAACATTTGCCTAATCCTAGTGCCTTCCAGGCAGCGCTGCCTGGAAGACGACGTTGGAGGCTTAAAACACCAAACACAAATGAAAAATAAGGAACAGCTGAGTTAAGGAACATCAATCACAAGGAACACAATATAGTCACAATAACATGAGTCCATTGAGTATTATTGCGACTGCGTCTGTTGAGGGCAGTGATGACAGAGGGCATAAAGCTCTTACCGTGGTGTGCTTTCTTACAGATCAGAGATCTGTATCTGTGGCTGTATGGGAGAAGAGTGAAGCATGAGTCCAGGGGGTGGCTGGGGTTGTGTGCTATGGTAAGTGTCGGTAGTGTAATGATCAAAACTGAGTTAATTCGAACGGTGATTCCAAGGTACTTGAGGCTCTCCACCATCTCACCTGGTTCACTGTTGGTGGTGTTGTGGCAGTGGGGGGGGGGCACTGGGTTTATTGCGGGTTTCAACGAAGAGTTCCCTAGTCTTGGAGACATTCAGGAGTAGGTAGTTCTCTGTGCACCACTGAATGAAGTGGGAGATGGAGTGCTGATAGGCCATGATGGAGTTATTGTCCTTGAGAAGTGCACGTATGGCTGAAGAGTGCAGACTGTGCCGTCGCAGCAGAGCATGTGCTGAAGCAGCAGATGTGAAATCAAGCAAAAACACAGTAGCCTAATAAAAGTGAAGCATTTGCGGACATTTCCTATCTTGTGTCTTGTTTATATCTCTCTCTTTTAACACAAGGTTACTAAACAGTCTTTTAATCACGTAACTCCTCCTCGGAACATCAACTTTGTCTGAAAACAATTTTCCCCTCCCTGTCCCTCCCCATCGCCTCTAGTGTTCATTAACATAGAAATTGACGAGCTACAATTGATGCTCTAAAGCAAAGTTCAGACAGCAAGGTCAGCCAAGAATCAGTAATTAAGCCAGTCCTTAAAGTGTGGCAGATATGCTTATTAGTAGTGCAGGCTAAGATTCATCCACATAGAACTGAAAATGGAAATAAAATCCATCTCATTCCTGGAAAAGCCCGCAGGACATCAGCACCCAGCGTGTAAAACAATTACATACTATTACGTAGGGCATAGAGGGTTGAAAGTGGACTTTGTCTCCTTGCCTCTAACTGTCTTTTGAAAGATAGAAAGGCCGTCTCATATTATGTGTGTAAATATGTGTCTGAATCTGTCTAAAGTTTTCATACAATGACAGCTCCATCAGTCCTAAGAGAGAAAAGTCGTATCTAATGGTGTATAAATGTCCTTAGAGAAGATGTGAAGGAGATCACCTGCTGCAGACTCAAAGCAACAGGAAATCCATGACCCTTTGCCCCCAGTCAGAGCAAGGTCTGGCTTCCGATATGCTACTCAGATATGCCAAATTACTTGTCATTTTAAGGCCAATTTGGCCCAAATGGGGGGGAAAGAGACTAGAGCTACATCCTCTACTATAGTTTCCCTTCTACTGGGTTTCTCTTCCCTCAGCTCTCTCACATTAAACAGCCATAACAGCAAGTGTTTGAATGGTTGAAGGACAAAAGGGGTGCTTTTAAGTACAGCAGAGATGATTTATTCATTGCTTTAAACTCCATTGTATCAGAGGCCCTACCGCAGGTGGTAGAGGCAGGCTAGATCTGCACTTAAATTGTCTGACAGAGGCGTAGGCAGGAGTGCTGCAGTCACTCTTTTACTCTGTGTGTATCTTTAACTCTTCCTCTGTCTCTGGCATGGCAGTGTTGTTCAATGCTGCAGTTTGAGCAGTTGAACATGATGGCCATGAGCATGTCCTGTATGTAACTGGTGTTTTTCATAACATACGTCTGCATTAATTCAGGTTTTAGGCCCAGTGGCAAGTGATTTGTCGGTTCTCCTGTCGATTATGATTTAATCCACTGTGACCCTTTGCGTAATGCAAGAAGGATAAACATGAAGACTGTGAATTATTTAGCTGGAATATGGAACTCATACAGAGAGCGATCACACTTTTCCTCCCTCAAAATTTCAGACCTCTATCATTCCTACTTTACTAGTTGTTAAAGTATTATGTCTTGTAGACAGACATGAAAAAGCTGAATAATAAAATAAAAGGCGAGCTGGGTTGTTTCACAAGGGGTTTTGGACAAACTTGTCACATGCACTGCCATTGGGAGGGAAGGGTTGCTGCAACAGCAGAAATACTTCAATTTAATTCACTGACAAAGCAGCAGGACCCACACAGGTATGGGCCGGACTGTCAAATTCATCCACTCTATACTGTAATAGCAAAACACTCAGTTCATGACAAGATGCCATGTTTGTTGTTATATAATATCATGAGGACGATGTTTAACCCCTTTAACATTTTGTCCAGGAGACTTAGGGTCTGATTACAGTCTCTAACATTAAGTACACTCATTGGTATTGCCAATATTTATATAGGATTTAATGGCATTATAGTGTGACTCTATACTATTTTGTTCTAGCAACCCCCCACCCCAAGATATAGAGTCCTACTCCACAAAATGTTGTTAATGTTTAAGACATTAATGTTTAAGACCAGTAAATCTGAATGATCAACCTTCACTCACTCAAAGATCAATGTTTTTCACAAAATCTATTTTCAAATGGTATGTAAAATGGATGTAATCTAATTTTATCCAGAGGGGGCACCGTGGTAGCTTAATAAATTTAGCACAAAAAGTAAGGACATTTGTGTTTGGTAGATTATCTGTGGTATCAATGCTTTTTGGCAATACATCTTATATTGTTGGAAAGCCTGTTTAGTTTCCTTTCAAATGGTGCCCCATTTTGCCTACGGCAGTTGGATTGTAGGGTCAAAGTGTGGAGAAGACGCGGAGAACGCTATGCTGATTGCAGCACAGAGTAACACCTTTTGGTGGAGGCAGTGTGATGGTGTGGGGCGGCATCTCCCTCACTGGAAAAACGAGGCTTGTCATCATTGGAGGCAATTTCAATGCAGAGAGATATAGAGATGAGATTCTGCAACCAGCGGCAATCCCATATCTCCACAGTCTGGGACCGAACTCCATCCTCTATTTTCAAGGGGCTTTGCTTTTGAGGAAGGATTTCACTGCTCTGGAAAAGTTATCATGGTTGCAATTATTTTATCTTTTGTAACAATGATGGCTTAGTAAATGATACAGATACACCGTAAGTAATTACTATTACAGAGCACTATACCAGGATTGTGCGCTTGCATGTATTTGATTGGTTGATGCAGAGCCTTGCCGGATGACATCACATTGCATGTTGCTCGGAATCCCCTCCCTGTGTCAATGAAGTGGTCCCGCTCAAATAAAAGGGGCTACAAATGTTCAGAGCTGAAGTCGGGACGGAATTTGGCCAAATTAATTGAAGCTTTACCTTCCAACTACTCTAGACACCCAATATTGAGACTTAAAAAAGAAACATCTTGACTGTGTTCATGTGCATGAAACAAACAGTCATGTGGAGACGGCTACATGCAGTTTTTCCCCGTGTTAATGGGAGAGCATCTGAAGACAGCTGTTGGAACATCTGCTAGCACTGTGTCACTCATGCATCAAAAGTTTCCGGTTCATTTTGGGCTAATGGGTGAGAGGGACAGGCCAAGATGCATTGCCAGTGCACTCCAGCTACAATCTCAATAATTACAGTGGAAAGTTGTCAATGACACTCCTCTTTGTCACTGTTCAGCAGCTATATCATTGTGACATTTCATGTGTTGCAGTCATTGCCCGGTTTGTCTGGAATGAGAACGTTTGTGGATGTGGTTGAGAGAGCAAACCTCCAGTCCAGGCTAATGTCACCCAATGTGTACGTTGCCATTCCAATCAAGAGCCAGTTGAGCCATACAAAACACAGTCAGGTTCCCCTGAGTGGCACTGAATGACACTTGCAGTGAGAAAACTCTCCACCATACAACTATTATATTGTAAATTATTTGTTTTCATGCACACTGATTTACAGCATTTATCTAACATACATTTTCCTTCTCATCAACACAAAACCAGCTTTGAATCTAATCGGTTAGTGTGGAAATATGCTTCTTTTTTCTCTCTCTCTCTCTCTCTCTCTCTCTCTCTCTTCAGTTTAAACGGGCAAAAACAACAAAGACACAGACCGAGGCTGAGGCTGCGTCATGGAAAGGGAATGAGAACATGAGCAGAGTGGAGAGGCGAGAAGAAAGCTCCAATCAGCCAACCATAACAACACACACAAAGGACAAATGCAAAACCAAAACCTGGTGTAGTAGTGGAAGGCAGCAAGTTATTGAAGGTCAAAAGACAGACTGAGAGAAAGAAGGACAGAAGGAGAGCACTGTTAGCCTAGAGTGACAAAAGGAGGAGTGTTAGATGCTTGCCACTTCATCATTTTGCTGTGAATGATTTTGCATGAATTTGTGTGATGACTCACGATACACTGATTGATTTGCTCTGCAGCTAAATGCTTGTAATTAGTTACTGGAAGTAAAAAAATCCACCATGTGAAAGACTTTCTTATAAAAGTTAAAGTAGTTGTTTGTGTCACTCTGTATTACTTCCTAAAGAAAAAAAAAAGCTCTTCTATTCAGAGTTATAACACATGTCCTTAATAGGCCAACATATTCTCAATGTTAATTTAAAAAAAAGTTATTGTTGTGTTCATTATGGTGGGATGGAGAGCTGGAGTGGGTGTGTCATTAGCAGTAAGCTGATCTGGAGTAAGGGAGCAGGAGTCTCCCCTGGCTCGCTCATGTCTGACAGCCCGAAGATTAGTATGAAGGATGTTCTTCATTTGTTAAGTGCTGATACTAATCCCATCTATCCACGTTATGAAGTGATACTCTGTCTTCATATGGCCTGTACAGCATCTCCAAGATCAACACTGACGGAAATTAAAACCAGAACCTGCTGCCCCTCATTCAGCCATCAGTTATTCATGTGTCTGTGTTATGACAACCCAGTGTTTTGTTTTTTTCAAGCATTCAGATTAATTCACATAACAAGGTTTTAAAAGGGAGTTAATAACCTGACAGTATAACTGGACAGTGCACTTAATTAATGAACCAGTATTGACCTTTACGTGAAGTCAGCCACAGGAAGGCTTAGCTAAAGAGCTTGTGTGATTTGTGTAACAAAAAAAAGAACCAAAACATCCAAATTGAACTTCACACGTGTATCTCCTCTAGAAAGTTTGATTAATGGATAATGCTTAATATAAGATATTCTATATTAACTTATTGTTGGAAAAAAACAACAGCTAGAGATTCCATTATCAAGTACTGCATGTGTAGCCAAAGCCTGATACAGTTTTTTTTCTCTGTACCACAGACATTCAAAAACTATTATAAACAATGATGAGCCATTATGTTGCACTGGGTAACATGTTCCTACATTATGATGAACATGGGCACTGTAGTTTATTTGAGTCAATCGCACATACACCATCCTGCTGCGTCTTAAACTCACATGTGTATTAGTCTGCAGCTGAAAATAGTCCCCGTCAGATTTACTCCTGTTTGAGTAATATTTGCTAAAAACTACAGTGCCCAGCTGTTTTTGGAAATTACTGAGCCTTTAAAAATGTAACTATGCATTTGTGAGCCATTTTTAAAGATTTACAGCTTTATTAGGGAACGAATGGGCTGAGAGCCACAAATGGAGAGAGAGAGAGGGAGAGAAAGAGAGAGAGAGAGATAGAGTGAGAGAGCGCGAGAGAGAGAGAGAGAGAGAGAGAGAGAGAGAGAGAATAATGGATAATTGATTTTGGTCTTATAATGGGATTTGTTGACGATAAGAAAAATTAGAAGAGAAAAAAAGAATAGCCAGCCTTATCCCTTTTAGATTTTGTTCAACAATAAGATTTCATTCTACTATTTAGAGCTAAGAACAGTCAATGTGTGACTCTTTTTCATTGTTTCTATATATACGTTTGTCTCTCTTCTCTGTGACTCCATCTTTTTCTCTTCCTACCTGTATCTTTTACCACCTCTCCATCTCCCTGCCTCTCTTGTTGCCTCTCTTCTTCTCCAGCCATGGTTACATAAAATGGTGTGAAGGCCTGGCTGTGTGGGCTGCAGAGTGGAGGAGGGCCTCAACACTTTCTGAACTTTCATTCACTAAGGAGCTTCCAAGTTCAGCAGCCTTGCAAAACCTCCTCAGCCAGCTCAATGTGTACTATTTATGAACCCACCTCCATCACTCGAAACATAAGTTCCAACACCCTCTGTTGCCAAAATATTATAGTCCCTCCGGAACTATAATGTGCACATTTTGAAGTAAAGGATGCTATGTTGTCTTACTTTATGACAGCATGGTTTAGTTTCTACATTTCTCTGTTTGTCATCATGTGACAATGGTTTGACCTGTTTATATTATCTATTAAACTTGTGATAATTGTTCAGTCCATAAAACATGTTCAGCTACCAGAGCCCAAATTGATACCTAAAAAATTCAAAAATCATATTTTGTTTGAACAGTAAAAAAGCCAAATGTATCTGTAAATGTCATTTTCTTATCAGTTATGTGAAGGAGTTGTATGTTCCATGATTGTAATGGATGACACAAAGGCTAAAAACCACCCAACACAAAGGAGGGGGTAGTTTCTAGCTGTAGGAAAGTGCATTTGTTCAAAATCTCAAGAATAGAGAATAGTGTTGCACGCTGGTATACGTTATTTAAAAAAAAGAACAAATCAGATGAAAAACAGTGAAAATCTTTTACTGAAAAGTTACCTACCATATACACTACAGCTCCCCCAACTCCCAAGGCATTCACTTAATGTTCTCCTGAGATGAGCTGAGGATTTATGAAGTTACATGAGACAAGAAACTGAGACCAAACTGAGAATTTCTTAGACCAATCACACACATACACACATGTGAAAAAAATGCATGCACATAAAAATGTATGTGCATAAACTTTAACTTGACTATTACAGAATATTTCACATTTTTCTTTCGTATGATTACATACACATGACATTTACCGTGGGACTTGGGACATCTAACCACCAGACACCCAGATCCTCCTCACATATTGCATGCCAAGAGTGAAGGACTCTCAAAATACCAAACCAAATCATACATTCATTCATGTTCAATACATTTTTTCCACAACAACACATAAGATAAATTACTGTAATAACCTAAATGTCAACATCCCAAGTGTGTCACAATAGCATAAAGTTGGACTTCAAACACTTCAAGTTTGGTGGACTTGAAGTGTTTTTTTGAAGGGTACTCTAGGGTGTATAACAATATAATATAAAAAAAATAGATAGATAGACAGTGGGAGCGTGACCACAAGAGGTAAACAACATCAGACATAGCATGTATACCAAACAAAATCCAAACCATCCGATAGAATAGTAGTGTCATACACAGGATGCTGGCTGGTTGCAAATAGCACATACAGGATTCAATCTAAACAGCTCCACTATCACAAGAGTGGTGAGGTGTCAGTTCTCCACAGCTCAACCTTCTAATGCACCGTAATCTTTTGTAAAGTGGTTATGAAGAGCAGGAGTCATGGTTTCCAGTGCATGGAACAGAAACATTGTCTCCACGGAGCCCTAAAAATAGGTCATGCTCCGCTCTCTGATCTACTCTGCACTGTTACATAAAATATACTCTGTTTTGTACAGAATCCCTGTTTCTTTCCCTCATTTGCACACAGACATACAGTACACAAACAGAATCCACATACAGCTAGTACAGCAAATGTAGTAGGCTGAATTCATTACTAAAACCTAATAGATATGAAGAATTTAGGGCAGCACTTGACAGAAAAAGGCACTATTGTGCTTTTAACATTAACACACAGCTAAAGATGAGCATCATCAAAAAACAGCAGGTATCTGAGGTACGGTAGGTTATTGAAATGCACCATCTGTTTGTGCAAGGTTATGCAATACATTTTTCATTTTGGCTAATGGGATAATATTAAACATGGCTAGCTATTGATGATGAATCATGCTGTTAGCTACCGGTATCATGATGCAAAGCTCTTCTATGGACTATTAAAGGACCATAACACAGGCAGTGTTGTCATCAATACACCACTGCTCTTTATAATGCTTTACCTCTTACTCTGCTATTTGTTTTCTGAGCCACAATATTTCCTTGTCATTTAGTCCTATTTTCCTTCACTAAAATGAGGCTTATACACTAATCACAGCCATAATTGCTGATAGTGCCATTGTTTGTTTGCAGATGAAAGCAGTTGAGATGAGAGGCCAGCTTAATGCCACTGAGAAGAGAACATCTGAACCCTTCTAACCTTTTCTATTGATCCCCAAGCAACATGACGCTTATTGACTATCAACACTGTGGTAAACAAACACAGATTGACACCACAGAACTGAAATACAGAGGAATTTCTATTCCCATCGAGAGTATGTTTAGATTATGTGATTGTTTAATCTA
Source organism: Gymnocephalus cernua (assembly GCA_023631565.1). NCBI lineage: Eukaryota > Metazoa > Chordata > Actinopteri > Perciformes > Percidae > Gymnocephalus > Gymnocephalus cernua. The sequence goes on from CM042434.1 coordinate 20,694,523, forward strand.
AATTATAGGTGTTGAGTGTACTTCCATCCATAGTTACAAGATGATATTTGATCAAACAAAACATCCATTTATATTTAAAGACTGCTGCCCTGATCTTACTGTATTAGGATGTTACCTATCTAAGGTAGCCTATGTGACGATGAAAACGTTAAAACTCTCTAGAATTGTGCCTCTGTACGTTTTCAAACATGAATGTAAAACTCTGTCAACACACTATAGCGTCACCTTTTGTGTATGAGGCTCAATTATACATTTATCATGTAAATGAGGCACATGTGAAAATTATACTCAGGAGTGCTGAGTATCCAAGTAGAGTCTGCCCTACCTTGACAACAAGATTAGTTTAAGAATCCAAAGTCAACATCCAAAGAGAATGAGTGATTGCATTATTTATTACTTTCATCATGCACCTTAGGTAAAAGTAACCACAAGGAAACATAATAGAACACAAACTAAACTGATGGAGCCAAATGCCAGCCAGTGTAAAGGGCTTACAATTGTGTTTGCACCAAAATAATGATTTAATAGCTATCATGTGTTAATACATACATACATACATCTTTTGTTGGTCTGTTTGCACTGTTAAAGGCTGCAAATCAATCAGTTCTCCAGTCCCTTTTTTTGCTCATTCCTACATTAGATATGTGCAATATCTCCACGTTGTTACATGTTATCCCATTGACCCAGAAGCTGCAGCATATCTTACAGTAAGAGAGTTGCATGATACCCATCCCAAACTCCTCCATTCTCACTCTAGGCAACCCCCTCCCTCACCACAGGTTCCATTACTGTAACAGCAACCACTTTGTTCTGACCCCCTGGGGCTAGTCCTATTGCAGGGTGCATGTGTGTGTGTGTGTGCATGTGTGCGTGTGTGTGTGTGTGTGTGTGTGTGTGTGTGTGTGTGTGTGTGTGTGTGTGTGTGTGTGTGTGTGTGTGTGTGTGTGTGTGTGAATGAGTGTGAGTGGAGTGTGATACAAGAGTAGAGTCTTTGAAGAGTGAGAAAGGAAAGGAGGGGTGCCAGAAACGGATAAACCCAAGAATACCCAGGGACAAAATAAAGGGTCTAAGGATCAAAAGGAGGAGGGGATACATATGTGCATTCATTGCAACCACTCACCTAGTATTGTGTCATCTGAATGTGATGTGTGCCTTTCTCACATGTTAAAGAATACTTCAACAATAACACATTTAGTATTAGTATTAGTATTATTAGTATTTATGCATGTTTACTGTTCTTAAGATCTCTGTACTGAATGTTCACTGTGAACCAGCTTACATGTAACCTCATGTATTGTACCAGTGTGTGTGTGCGGCTGATGTAATAACTAGTAAGGGTTGTTTACTCATAATATTATTCACACACTCTCTGCAAAGGGTATTTTGTAGGCAGGATATGCTCATAGAATACTGTAATTTACAATTGTGCAGATCTTCCCAGGCTGAGATGCCTACAACAAAAAGTGAGTGATCAATACAGCTGCACGCATGTGTGCCTAAATGTGTAACTGTGTGCGTGTGTATGCACGTGTGTGTAGTCAGTGTGAGACTTTGCTATTTGTTATATGCTGTAGAGGCACTGAAGACCTTCTGCATACTGGCACAGCAGGACAAAATACTGAAATGAACAAAACTGTAGAGAAACAGGAAGACTTGAGTGTTACAACTATTACCTTTAATGCAGCTTCAAGTTGACTAGGCATCAGTGTCATCTTTGTCATCGGCTGTTGTCACAGCCCAGCTCTTAGACTGGACAAATACGGGAGACACACAGGTATGCTAACGAAAAAAGTGATTTATTGGATGATAAAATGTGCTACAGGGGTGATGTGCTGTAAAAAAAACAAAAGAATGGAACCAAAAGCCACAACTCAAAGAGGTATGGTGAAGAGATCTGCCAACATAGGACTGCTGCTGTTTTGGCCTATATATGCATGTGTCACATGGTTTCTATAATTTCTGATTGCTTCCCATTTTGTCTTTCTTACTTTAAAGATTTATTAAAAACAGAATTAAATAGTTACTCACAACAACAAACAAAAAACACAGAGAAGAAGAGGGATTTTACCAACCAAATTCCTATACACGGTGAATTGGTGCCTAACATATTTCAAAAGAATGTTTGAAAAGAGGTATGCTGTGAGAGCGGTCAAGTAAATTATAGCAGAGTTGTTCAATAAAAAAGCTAAATGCAGACCATCTGGTAAATGGAAATGAAAACTGAAAATGTACCCATTTTGTAATCTGATTTTTAAAACCTGCACTTATAAATTACTTGTTAGTTCAGCTAAAGCTGTATTGTCATATTGATTTACACAATCCATTTGTTAGTATATATGAATTAATGTACTATGTATTAATCTATTTATAGATTGTCTCATGTCATTTACAAATCCTTTTTTGTTTCATTTAAATATCACGATTATTAAGGTCATGATCATTTAATTTTTTTTTTTTTTTAAGTATTAATCAATTCAGTCCCACCCTCACCCAGAAAACAACTTTATGGGTCAATTATGCAAGATGTCATAGCGACCCAGGATGGGATGGTGAATGGGTCAAACATACACAGGACTTTTCCTCAGGAGACCAGGGACCTTAGTCTGTGACATAATGACGTGAAGTCACGTACATCCTCATTTTATTAGTTGGTTACATGACTCATTTTAAGCCAATCCCTGATGTTTATCTAACCCTAACGATTTTGGTTGCATAATCTTAACTAGTTCCGCTTCACAGTGATTACCAAGTGTTTAAGACTCCGCCTGTTATGTTAAATAGAAACACCACATAATTACGGTCACATGACTAACCCACCCCCGAGCGGCAGTAAATAGTCATTTTGGGAGGTTTGGAAAATCGACATTTAATGTTGTTTAGGTATGAGGATGTGTTGTTGTTGTTGTTGTATGTGCATTGTGTTTAGTGCCCAATTAAATATAAATTGATGAACTGCTTTATAACACCATGCAAGACAAGTCCTTCCACTCATTAAAAAAGAGTGAGTATACACACACACACACACACACACACACACACACACACACACACACACACACACACACACACACACACACACACACACACACACACACACACACACACACACACACACACACGTGTCCATCACCATGTTGTCTGCCCAAGGACATGTGATGAATAACCTGTGTTCATCGTAACCCTCCTTGTGTTGGTCAATATGGCCTGTATTAAAATAAATGGGTGTCAGGGCACATAGCAAGACCATTCCTCAGGCTAGATCTCATCAATGTGCTCTCCCACTCATAACACACAGAAACATACAGACCACCACCACACACATACCAAAGCAAAATCATGCATAAAGACTAATTTTATGTTATATATGTATATATAGGCTACTGTAGATACCTGTAGATTAACACACAGAGACATGTGCAGACGCAGGCAGAAAGGCAGACTCACAGCATCATGTAAGACAAATCTTGTTACTAATTTATATTGTGGGCCCTCTGAGACTACCAGGTTAAAGGAATACGTTTGTTGAAATAGGGCTTATCACGGTCTCCTCTAGATGTAGATAGGTGCGCAAATGCATTTTTTGTCTCAGTGCATGCATTGTCTCAGCCCGGCGGAGCCGCCGTTAGCTTAGCTTAGCCTAGTGAATAGAATCCTTTGTTGCCGTTAGCATGTCGCGAGTAAAAGTGAGCCAACAAACAACCTAATTACTTCTTGTGGCCTGCAAATTCACAACAAGTACAAATAGCAACACAAAATAAGACTAGATGATTTCCTAGGCATATATTGATTTGGGACTATGTTGGGTGGAAGTAGCCTACAGCCGAAGCACTGCTACTTGCTGCGCTGAGTGGCTTGCTGAGTGTCTAGCTCTCTTAATATATCTGTGTATTTCACCCGCCACAAAATATTTCCCCAAATGCCTTGCAGATCTACAGTAACATACTGTACACTACTTGCACAGCAAGGCACTGTGAATAATACAGTATTTATGCTGTAAAAACAAGAAAAATAACACATTATATTACATTTAGCTTTTACTGCCTGTCATAGATAATTCAATATTGTGAGCAGGTCAAACATAGGTCATTTAAAACAAGAGGAACTTTTGTCTCAATGTTTAAAACAAATCATTACTGTCCGTTTCGTTAGCCCCTGGCAAAACACAATGAGCTCTCTTAGTCACCTCTACAGTAAAACAGAGAACCACACTGTGGTATATCCTATTTTGTTGGAACATGGCCTTTATATAACTTAATGCACAGCCTACATTTGGATCGGCTGATTCATTCAACTCATTTACATTTTCCCAGTGACCTTCCCTGCACTCTTCAAACCCACGCATTCCTAAATACAGAGTGCTGTGTCCACACACACGTAGGACAATAGCAGAGGACAGAAAGGGCGGCGCAGAAGTCTCTCTCAAATGCATGCACACAAACAGGCACAGACTGTTGGTACAGGAAAAACGTGAAACGTTGTGCACACATACGCTGGTGCTATACATCAAGATAGCCATTTTTTGCTAATTTGTCAAAGCAGCACTAATCACTTTCATAGGGCTTACAGCATCTCATCTTATAGCATTTATTAAGAGGGAGGTACATGCATCTGTTTGAGCATCATTCCTATGCACAGCCGAATGGGTTGTATGTTCTGTTGTTTGATATCACAGCTGGGCTAGCCTGGCAGAGCCTTGCCATAGGCTGGCATTGTGTGCGGATAGAAGGAGTAATCCTTGATTGTGTAGGTGCGGATAAGTTCTGAAAAATGTTTTTCGCTTCAGCTTCAAGTACGGGGTGAAATGAGACTGCTAAGCCATTTCTGGGGACGTGCCTTCCTTTTCCTTTTTTTGCCTTTTGGTTTCCATGCACTTTTTTAACTCCCCCCTCCCTGCCTCGTACCTTGGCTTCTTCCTCTCATGCCTGTATGATTTTTTGACATACAAACTCATTTCTCTATTCATCCCATTGTGTCTTTGCTCTCTGAACATTCCACCTTCCCTCTCTTTACTCTCTCACTTTGCACTGCACTTTTTTCCCTTCAAAGCTACTCAGCTGAATCCCTTCCATTAGAGACTGTGAGAGGGAGATTAGTGTTGTATCAGTGTGTATGTGTATGTGTCTTTTGGGGGTGGAGGGCCGGGAGAAAGGATTTCCAAGGCTTTCTTAGTAACAGTAAGTCGACAACCAGGAATACCATCATTGACTAGAGGGGTTTGAGGGGGATGTGGAGAAGCCAGGAGATCATTTATTTGTATCTAATGTGGCTGCACCTATGTTTTATTGGCTCTATCATACTGTGTCATGTTTCTCATATATACATAATAATGTTCTGTCATCATCAGGCTTGGCTGTACTGCTTCTGCTCAGTTGAGTAAACAAATGTACTGTACTATATGGAAAGCAGACACAAACACATGCACACACATACACAAGTCACAATCATAAACATATATACTCACAGGGAACTGAAGCCCTTTTGCGCACACACACACACACACACACACACACACACACACACACACACACACACACACACACACACACACACACACACACACACACACACACACACACACACACACACTTCTGCATCTGCATGGGCCATCAGCCATGAGACAAGTGTGTTGCTTAGAGACCAAGAGGTCACCCCAACAACAGAGATCACACAAACCATGGGTGACATCTGTTCCAGTGTGGTGGCCACAGCCAGCACTGGAGCCCTGCCTGCTTGGAGACACTTAACAGTGAATACATTCACCGTAAAGCCTTTTTTCATGCTTTAGTATCACCAAATTACTGAACAAATGCAATAGATCTTTCTCTACCTGTGAATGATTCTTTAATTTATTGTGTTTTTTTTGTCACATACTCAACTGGGGATAAGTGTAAAATCTCCTCAGGCTGAATGGTGATGCAATATTCTGTGGATGAAAAAGAAATTATGTTTCACAAGAAAACATCTGCAAAATAAAATCAGTACCTTTATGCAAATACTGTATATTAAATCAAACAAAAATGACAATTAATAGAGCACCTGTAACTCTGATACATCTCTGTATTTCACTGCTGCTTGCCATCTACGATGGAATGTTTATAATGAATGAAATATTCTCCTTGGATTCCCCTGTACCCTGTGGTGTTTTAATCAGCTGCTATGGTGATAGCAGCTGAACAAGGTGAACAAGGGGCCCTGTCTGGACTTGAAACTGGGGCTGCCGAAGTATTTGATAAATCCACTCGGTTTCTTTTCAATAGGCGAACCTTTTCACCTCAGCCAACCAAAAAAACTGATATTTCATTTCCATGCATATAAGATTTGATGTGCACAAAACAGGTGGATGGAAACAATGACAGGTAAAAACTAACATGCTACCAAAGTCACTTCTGGTGAGAAAAGAAAATGCTGTTACCTAAATCAAACAAGTTTATTTTCTATACAAGTAAAGCTCTAAAGTTTTATTAGCCTAATCCTCAGGCTCAGTTGTACTTACGTTAAGCTGTGCTAACATACTAACATACCATTCCTTTAGCATGCATTTAACTATCAGGCATCATTCTGACAGCTAAAGGTTAGCATAAAACATTTAGCAAGATAAAATGTTTGTCATATAACATTCATATACTGACAAAATTGTTGGACCAACAGTCTGACATTGCCATCGCTAGAGCCACGCTGCTGCTGTAGCTGAAATATGAATACAGTCTATCGCTCTTGAGAGTGTTTCCTATGAGAATGCTTGAGGAAGTGTTCCCTCGATCACAAAAGTTGGGCAAATAGCAGTCACAGCTAATATCTGTATTTAGCATCTGTTTGAGCTGGTGAATTGGCATGCTCACTGAAGCATTTGAAAGACATCCATCTGCAGTGCCACTCCAGAGCAGTGGAGCGACTGCAGTGACAAACATGCTGTCATCCCCTGTCATTTCCCACATGTAAAAAAACACAAGACAGACAGACAGACAGACAGACAGACAGACAGACAGACAGACAGACACACACACACACACACACACACACACACACACACACACACACACACACACACACACACACACACACACACACACACACACACACACACACACACACACACACACACACACACACAGATGTGCCCTCTCATAAATGTTTGCTCAGATGCTCTCCTCCTCACTCTTCTTCTTCTGTTCAATCATTCTATCGGTCTGTTTATTTCTGACATAATTCTTGACAGCAATGCAGTGAAGCACATTGAATATCCACGTAGACATTTTTTTTTTTAAATTGCCAGGTGTCAAAAAGTCCAAGCAACACTGAAGGCATACAAAAAATAGTGGAAGTGAAGGTGATAATGTAAATATATTCATATATATGACATCTAAGCAATGTAATACTGCAAACATTTACTTCAACTAGTGCAATACTGACAATATAATGAAAGGATTTGTAACAATTACTGCAGAAACTTGGCAATTGCGACTCATTGATTCAATAGCTGTCTCTAATTTCTGAGTCTTTAGAGAGCAGTGATCGCCCCTCAGCTTTATAGATTCAAGCAAATGATTGCTGTTCCTCTTTTTCAACAAATAAACATCTAATCATCTATTGCACTTGTACATGCATTCTGTCCAATATTACAGTAAATGTGCTTTGAAAAGTTGAGCCACCTCTTTGTAATCAAACATATCGGGGTGAGTGTTCTGACCTCTCCTCCTCTTCTTTCTCTTTCACAGTTTCTTTCGCTCTTGTTACCTCTCTCTCCTCTCCCATGTTTCTGTCCGGCGCTCGCCATGACATCAGACCAGGGCCAACAGGTGACCCCACAGATGGCACTTTGACACTCAGATGTGAAATCAGGTGTTGTGCTGTACAGATCTGCATATTTAGTGTCACATTATACGCTATATTAACACACAATGTTAGCAATTCAAGGTAATTTCTAAGTCATCAGAGGCAGGGTAAGGGATGAGAGAGGGAAAAGAAAGAACAACTTTGTGAATAAATTGCTTCATTCCTCCTGTTCACTTTTCAAGGGTAAGGATGCAGCTTTAGTGTCAGGAAAACCGGAACTCTCTGCTTCTTGAGAGATTGTTTATAGATTTCTAATCTAGGCCAGCAAGCTGTAATTCTCTCTGTCTTACTCCTGCTGTGCATTTTCTCATTAACTGCATCGATGCTATGCTCAGCAAGCCACAGCAGGAATACAGGAGAACAGGAGACAATTCGTGTTTTGAAAGTAAAACACTGAGAAACTGAGACATTAAGGTCATATATGCTGACACATAAATTAACAGCAGGGAGTCTGTCTGTGTTCCAGACACTGATCAAAACAAATGGCCCACAAATGAAGATCAGACAGAGACACAAGGCAGAGATGAAGGAAAGGCTGTGATTTGTACAGCCACAAATCAAAGTTGTAAACAGCTATGTTGCTGCTTTTTTAAATTTATAGTAAGAACTTCCAATTTATACCCCTTTCATACATACATTCATTGACACTTCTGTTGCGAGTCGGCAAATGTAATTCCTGTAACACATCAATACTCAAGAACCTCATTACATAGAGCTACATCATATAAAAAGTGCCACGTCTTGGTTCTCCTCAAAGTCTTATAGGGTTTTTCTATACACATGTGCTGGCTTGGCTTGGCTTGGCTTGGTTTGGCTCGGCGTATGAGCCCTGAGCCGGATTATGCAGGATTTTCATTTCCATAACAACAGAGCTACCTGCTTGAAGGTGTGTCTTCAGTGGGAAGGTTTTTTCGGGGCTATGGTTGCTGTTGCTATTTTGGCGAGCCTGAGTGGTCAAAGGAGCGTCTGTAAAACGGCGGCTAACAACGTTTGATTTCCTATAAATTCAAGTCCTCCGTTATTTTGTTATTTCAAAGCTTTTATTAAAAAAACAGCAAAGTCAGGAAATGTTGGGTCTTCGTCAGCAGTAATTTAACATGACTCACAATCGTGAAACATTAAAATAAAGGAGATATCTGAACGTACAAACAGGGACGCAGGAGAGAAACTACACTTCAAACCACATAGATACATTTAGAAGTCACAAAAATACTGAGAGCTGAATACTGAAAGTTTTTAAAAATAACGCAGGGTTAAGGCACTTCCGCATTGGCTTAATTTTTGAGGCCCGGGGGTTGCAGCTTGATTAAATTCCATCTTTAACGGAAACTCTTGCTCATCCAGGCAGTCCTGGGCAGTGCTGTGAGGAGGTTCACAAAGCCAGGTCAGACAGACGAGCAATGGCTCATTCATATGTGAGGGAGTAACTTGTGTCACTGTGTCACTCTTAAAGGGGTATCAGAATATGTTGAAATAAGTTTGCAAGCGCTCCCACGACATACTGTGAGCCTGAGATCTTGTGGGGCCAGATAACGTCATGATTTAGAGACCGAAAAGAATATGTTTCTGCTTCAGTTAGACAGAAACCGCAAAGTGAGCCAAAGAGTGATGAGATGAAACTCTTCTGGAGATTCTCTATTGTCTTCTTCTGGCAGGCTGCATATTCCTGTCTCCCTGTGGCCTTGTAGGAGGTTTCAAAAGATTTAGATTGAGAAGGCAAGCTGTTGGAAACACCTCACAATCACACTCCCACTGGGTGCTCCATCAACAGCAACATTAATCTCTATGCACTCCATCAACAAATTACCTGAGGTGGTTCTTTCAGTAGGTGATACGCTATACAGTGCGACATGGGAAGAATGGGAATTCTGTGATATTGGTTCTGAAACTGAGCCTGTGTAGCTTTCATATTTATCTATCTTTATCGACAGACATTTATTTTGGGGGTTTGACAACCAGCCAGGGCGGCACGGTGGAGCAGTGGTTAGTATTGTCACCTCACGGCAAGAGGGCTTGAGCCCTTCTGTGTGGAGTTTTCTATGTTGTTCTCCTTTTATTAGCGTGGGTTTTCTCCGGGTTCTCTGGCTTCCTCCCACAGTCCAAAGGCAATCAGATTTGGTTAATTGTTGAATGGGAGCGTTAATGGTTGTCTGGTGACCTGTCCAGGGTGTACCCCGCCTTGCGCCCAATGTCAGAAGGGATAGGCTCCTTCCCCCATGCCACCCTGTAAAGAATAAGCTGTGACAGATAATGGATGGATTGATGGATGGATTGGCAACCAACCGGTGGGGCAAAGCCACATTTGCTTTATATTCTGTCTCTCTCCCTAATCCAACGGAAGGTTTACAATTAACCTGCAGCTGGTTTAAGAAAGATAAAACTACTATACCAGCAAACAATCAGTCATTCCCTCGTAACATTTACTACTCCATAGATCTTGTTATGCCAGTCACCAGCCATCCTGAAGGTTAGGTATTGGTTTGATTGGAACCTGTCCCTGCCATACTGAATTCTACAATCCTGTCACACTCTGATTCATGGGTTTGTGCCTGCTGTCACTTAAGTTTTACGGCCAGTATTGGCAGGGCACTTTTTCACACATTCAGAGCCATTTTAGGACCTCCTCTCTTTCTTTCTTTCTGTCTCTCCCTCCCTTTTGCCCGGTCCATTTGTGCCAGCATGAATCAGCACCCCACTCTCTTTACCAATATACACGGTGATGCAAGAAGATAGGGTGAGGACAAGGGAGATGTAGAAGTATCCTGCTGTCTAAAGCTTGCTCTCCACCATCAACAATCCCTACTCTGCCTCCACAGTCTCAGTGTTTGACCTTTTCTTGCCTGTAAAGCATGGCTGTGGAAAGCAGGGATGCTGAAACAGGTATGCTGCTGCGTGTGTCAGTGCTTGTACATGCACTTCAAAAGCCCACTCGGCTGTGACCTGCAGTTTGGCTTTAACTGCTGTGTAACTCTGAGCAGCACTTTAATGGGTTGCTCACCCCTGATGCTCCTGACACACATCGCCTCAGTGGGATAGCGCTGGCCAGTGTGCTGCCATCATACAGCTGCATCCAACAGCCCCACTATTAATTACATTTGAATCACTCTGCCACACCAAACTTGCCTGATGGAAGCACATACCAACTCCTTCATCCCTATATAATACATTTGTAAAAACTGCCCCAGAGTGAAGCAAAAGTAAGGATATTATGGACAGACTGTAGAGCTTTACTACTAGGGTTAGTGGGGTGCTAACATGCTTGGCACTTAGGAGCCATTTTAATTGACTGTAATATATCACAGAACTAGTGTACTTCCCACCTATGAATATGGATTCCTGTTACTCAAAGTCTAAATGGGTCAATTTCAGAAGCAGCTATATTACATTGATCTCAATGTGAAAACCCCTTCAGCTACTGGTAAGGCTCACAACCAGTTTACCATTCAAACCAGTTTAATATTTAAAGTAAAAACAGATCAATGACTATAATTAAATGTTTTTAGTCAAGAGAATGGGAGTGCTGGTGTCACATCCTGCTCCTGTGTCAAGTTTGTTTTGAGTTCCAAATATGTTTTCTGTCTGGTTTTCCACTTCCTGTTTTATTTTTATACTCACCGTCTTGTCTCATTTCAGTTCTGTTTGCTTCCTGGTCCTTGTCTGCCGTCCCGCCTGTGTGATTACCTTTGCCCGCCCCTAATGTGTTGTACCTGTCTCTCATTATCTCCCCTGTCTCTGTGTATATAAGTCCATTTGTTACTCACCTCAGTTCAAGGTCTGTTCCGTTGTGTCAGCTTTTGAGCGGTTTCCTGTAATCCTTGTGTTCCTGTTTTTCTGATTCCCTGTGTTTTTGTACCATTGCCTGTTTTTGGACTTCCCCTTGCCTGTCGATTTGGAAACTTTTGCCCGTGAGTTTTGTTTGTGCACCAAATAAAACTTTTGGAATTCTACTTACCGGAGTCGTGCATTGTGGGTCCACTGCCTCTGTGAGCGTGATAGCTGGAGTAAGTTCAGAGGTTTCCAACATGCGATAAGGTCAAGTGAACCAAATAGGTTAAACAGGGTGTTGACTTTGTTCAGGTGACTGGTATTATGCAAATCATAACATTACCGTGACATATGCATCAGAAGATTCAAATAATTAAACAGAGATGATGTATGTGTGGACTCTAAGGCCAGTGAGAAATGCAGGGAAAAGCAAGAGAAAGAGAATGAGCAAAGGGAGAGGAGGAAAGAAGGAGGTGAGATGAAATGATTCATAAAAAGGTAGGCCTTTTGCTTTAGAAAAGAACCAAAAATAGAGCATATTGCTATTCGATCAGATTGTGTTTTTTTTTACACCAGGAAATACAATTTTTGTATTTGGATAATTTAGTCACTTCCTTCAAGCAGCCGCTACATACAGTACATTATGACTGATGCATGGACGTTCTTATATAACTACCTGGTATTTCTAAGCATTGCTTAGCAATAACAAATAATCTATTTGTAATACACAATATAAAGATAAAGATATATAGCTGCTTACCATGTAAAGTGCCTTTGAGTACCTTTTAAAGCACTATAAAAAATAAAATGTTATTATTAGTATTAGGCTATTATAAAAATTCAGTCAGTGTATATAATGGTGAGCCAGTTGTTAACCTATCCATCAGGCCTGAGTATTGTGCAGCAGCCTCCACTCCTTCTTTTGTTTATAGAGCAGCAATCATGACTCACAGAGACCAAGAGAGAAGTTTGAAATGCTAAATCTACCCAGCATCACAGTGATGTAAAACCTAATGCACTGAATGTGCACGAATCATTCTGTGACCAGACAGAAAGTCAATTTTTACTGCCACTAATCAGAAACGGCATAAAGGGAGGGGGGTGGGGGAAGTATACAAGTAGAGAGACGCTGTATGACTCTGCACACTCTCCTGGAGAGAACGCCGAGCACTGGGGTGCCACCCCAGATCAATGACCTCCCCCTCCCAAGCCTTAAGCCCTTCCAACGCCATAACATGTCTCTAATCCCGAGCCACACAAGGGTTAATTTCCGATATATATTACAGAGCGGTTAAAAGTGTATTCACATACACAAGTGCTTTTAAACCAGATGGCTGCAAGTTTAAATCCTCAAAGCACCTGAGAGTAAAACAGCAAGGTCTCCTTCAACTAACAGCAGTTCATCAGTAAGCGCTGTTGTGTGAGGCACCAAACCTCAGTCATTTCAGTGTAGCTGCCGAGCAAAAACACAAGGCACCAGATGTCCAAAACACCACACCTAGTGTAAATCTTCTGTCCTGTCGTTAGTAAAACTTCTCCATCCACTGCACAGTAGCCCATTTTTAAACAATTTCACAACTTGCTACTCTTTGGCCACAAACAAAGATCAGAAGACACATATCTCCTTGCTCGTCTGGTAGGACGCAAAAAACTAATTGAGTCATTATATTTTATATTAAGATCTATATAAAATCTCTCTCTCTCTCTCTCTCTCTCTAAAAAACAAAAACATGAATAAAAAAATCTGGTGCACTGATATATTTGACTGAAGGAATACATTATTCTGTATATTACATTACATATCCATGATCGAAAAGAAGCTGGATGAAGACAAAAATCGTATTTTATCAGCCCCTTTCTCAGATGAGACAACAAACAGAGTTGACTGTCGGTCACAGTCAATTTTACAGAGAAACTTAAAACAAATTAAAAATCAACCAAACTGTGAAGCAGATTAAATATAGTTGTGTATATGCAGGCTAGAAGATGGTTTGTGGATTCTTTACGTCTTTCAAGCTTGTTTATAATGCATTTTTATTATATTACAAATCCTTGTGAAATGGCATTTACTGTAGAACATCTTTAAATCCTGTAATGCGAGTGAACAGATAATACAGTGGGATATCATTTTGAGATTAATTTGGTCAAATTGTTCAGGAATTTGATACCCACAGCTCCCTCACCTGTGTTGATAAAACATGAGGCAGAGGAATACCACAAACTCTCTTTTGGAAAAGTAAAGTATGTTTTTAATAACTGATATTCAAACATACACCAATATAAAATGTATGTACACATAAGCTACAGGTAAGGCCTCCAATCATAAAACTGCACTTGATTGTAGAAGCTTGAATAGGCTGCATCAAAGGCTTTTGATAAATCTGTTAAGTATAGAGTTACTTAGTGTGTTATTGCAAGATGTAATGGAGAAAATAAATACATGGAATGTGCCTTGCCATGACTGCTGCAGATACTGTAAATGTTGGAAGAAAAGCTAATTGTCTTCATTTATCGACTTCCTAACATATATGGCCTGTAACGCCTTAAGTGCAGCATCTATAGTAGAGAGTTTCAGACCTGGAGGTGAACGAATGCATATAGCTGATATATGGAGGAGCGGCCCCTGTCTTATCAAAACAAATAGCCAGGGGCAGAACAATGTGTATTGAAAGCTGAACAGATATCGTTCTGACTTACTGCAGCATGGTTATCAGAATTAATGCTTGAGGGTAAAGAGGGGGTGACTTTATTCTTATCAAATATGACTGCCTTACAGAATTAACCCAGAGCTGAGCTCGGAGCTTCAAGAGGCATTAACCGAAAAAGAATGACATCGATGTGGACAGATAGAGAGAAGATTAAGCTGTTATCAAAATCTCCTTGCACACTCATGCACACAATAACCTCAGACACACAGGTGGCAGACATGTTTTTGCAGGCATGTTAAGAAATGGATCTACAGCTTACTCTGGGTTTGTATAATTAATATTCCACAGGGACTCTTAGTCTAGTAATTAGGAGCTGAAACTCCACAGGACTCCATTAATGAAATTTCAGTCTCAACGCTGATGAAAGATTGATCATCTCTCACTTTGTCAAGCATGTGATCCAGCTATTGTTCTTGGTTTGCCCTTTTAAAATGTCCCCTGCTCAAAAAGGTGTCTGTTGGGAGCACCTATGTGTCCTTGATAAATTCCTTTACAGGAAAAAAAAAAAAAAAAAAAGTGTGGACCTTGAACAGTGGGACAGAGGGGAAGTAGAGGGAGCAGTGAAAAATGTTCCTTGTCATTAGACACTCAATCCTGCCTAGTTTGTGTTGACATATTAAAGCAGGGACCGTAGGGAGGCCATAAATACAGTGGCCATGTCCTGACCCAACACTGCTAACCCTTGGCCTCTCCTGAGTCCACAGAGGGACAACGGGAGGAGAAAGAAAAGAAAAACATCTGTAAGCAAATTGAACAGCAAGTTCTTCTTAAGGTATGAACAGGTGTGTGATAATTCTTCATCTTTTGTTTTTCCTAACTTTGTTTTTGGAACAGGCCTACTCTTTATACAATATAATGATTTTTTTTATTTTTTTTATTTTATTTTTTACAGTTAAAGGTTTGATATTTATGCAAAACCTTAGTCTAGAAATACATTGTATGTGCATGACATTATCCCATGGGGTGGACCATAGGGCAAAAGCCACTCTGGGTGTCTCAAGTAATAATAATAATAAAAAAAAAATATGGTTAAAAGATTTAATTTAGAATAATGTTTAGCCTCAGTATAGAATAGGCTTCCTATTTACACAACATCAAGCACACTAGTTTCGCCAGGGAGCAGAAAATACATTAGTACTGTCTAATAAAGGTTTGTCCATGGAAATTTTCAGCATTTTTAAACAACACAACTTGCTTGAGAACAAAACTAAAATTTGGATGGAAGATGTCATACTACACGACACACTGCATTCTAATGAGAAATGGCAGCAAGTAGTATGAAAACACTAATCCGGATTACACCAATAAGTTTCTTCTTGCAGGTGGTGTGAAATTGTGTGATCCCTACAATTCCCAGACCACAAGATTAAGGGCCCTGACACACCAAGCCAATCTCGAAGAACCAGCCCAGACAACAACAAGAGCAACTGACGCGCTGGCTCTCATTGCCCCACATCTTTTGTTAAACGTTGTGTGAACACACCACAAAAGCTACAGCTGACAGGCAGCTTACTACTGATCTGCCACAACATTCTGAGCCTGCATAAGAAGAAGAAATAACTAGTAAGCCGTATTTTTTTTAAAAATAAGTATTTTCAGTGAAGATTTTCCACCCATCTCTTTTGCAATTCTCTGTTTACTTTTGCACATCTTAACTTCTCTCACCATTAACTCTCTACAATACCCTTTTCTTTTTCTTCTCCTTATCTACACCATTTTCTGTGTCATTGATCACACATTCTCTGCCCTGTGCTTTCTCTATCTCCCTCATACTCGCTTTTCGTTCAGCCATATGGGTTAGTCTGTACTTGAGACCCCATAACAACAGACGTTTGTGTGTTCAAAGTGAGGTAGTGAGGTATCTGTCCGCGACACTCACGGGAAGTGGAGATTGTCTGGTGGAGATGACGGAATTCACCACAGTCACTGATAATCCCTCAGCATTTAACAGAGCTTTTCTGAGCTGATCAGCTCTCAAAAGGAGTGAAGGATATGGACAGCTGGAGGGGAACCAAAAAAGGGGCAGAACATTGAGAATAAGAAAAACCTCTGCAGTTTATGCCCACAAATCAATC
Organism: Gymnocephalus cernua; assembly: GCA_023631565.1. Classification (NCBI taxonomy): domain Eukaryota; kingdom Metazoa; phylum Chordata; class Actinopteri; order Perciformes; family Percidae; genus Gymnocephalus; species Gymnocephalus cernua. Next base: position 20,710,904 of record CM042434.1, read on the forward strand.
TGCAGTGACCGTTCTGTGTCTGTCTTGTAGACAGGTTTATTGTAAGAGAATTGTTTTGAACTGCAAAACCCACTGACAATTTAATCCCTTTTATAATTTTATCACCTGGATGACTCTAAATAGGCAAGACAAAAATGAACTCTGAGACCCCTTCAGACCCTGCATTCTTATATGAATTTTCCTTTTCGTGTATCCCCTACGTCACTTAGCATACCCCTGGGGGTACACATACCCCAGTTTGGGAACCAATGGAACAGGCAATAGCGAGTTTAGTGAAGAAAATGACCCTCCCATCATTATCTACATGCCAACTAAGCTTGCTAACCACTAGCCAGAGTTGGATATTATACGTTATGCTACCAGTGAATTATCACTCAACTTTGTAGCGCAACCAAGCATCTATTTTGTTTTGTTTTTGTTTTACAGCACATTTAGTGTTTTGTGCAGTCTTACCGCTCTCATTAACCCCATTTCTAGCAGTATCAGACAGCTGTCTGACGTGAGCTTCAAGCACCTAAAGACCCATTTTTCTTAGGAATCAATGGAGACTAAAACAGAGATAAAATTAGAAAAAACAATAACAATAACATTTGTCTAGTGGTCAGAAAGATGACTCCGAATAAATGTTAATGTTCTGTTTTTGTTTGCTAACATGTTTGCCATAGCAACATAATGAGGTGATAAATGTCTCTTTTGATCATCTGATCATGAAATTTGAACATATTTATTTGAAATATTGATTTTGATATTAGCCTACTGTAAAATGAGACAAATATGGCCAATGTCTACTCTAGGTCTATGTAATAACCCTGACAAGACTTACACTAACAGTAGCAATATTGTACTAACTGTCATAAACTAATTTCAAACTTGCATGGTCATAGTTCATGGATATGCAACATATTGCAACAAATTCTGCCATTTACATCACAAATGGGGAATATTAAGGGAAAGAGTTTGATGTGATGACTTGACAGCCTCACAGGAGGGTGGGAAAACCCTGCTGAGGAAGGTTTTGAAGCACCACTCAAGCTGATTGGGGGTTCTCTGTCAACTTCCTGAGAGTGTCTTCAGTGTTTTTTTCAGTTGTATTACCTCATTTCTTCTATGACTCATATGCTGTACTGTATGCATTTTCTGATTTTCACTGCCATGGAGTCAGCAGGCCCTCTTATGCTTATTAAACAAATGTCCGTTAAGGCTCATGGTTCGACCATTTCGAGGCAGCCTAAAAAAAAAACATTAAACTTTTCCAATGTATATAAAGTAGATAAACCAATTTCAGACTCAGCTTGGGCCAACAGTGTTTTCTTACAAAAATATTACATGAGCAATATAACAAATATCCACTATACACAGCTTTAACTGAAGAGCAGTGGAGAGTCTGCGGGAACACTGTTTGCTTCCAGTGGGTCCACGCTGTCAGACCGCATGCACACTATTGCAAGTAATCCAGATAATTGCATTCAGACACAATTCACATTTCAGATGCATGTTGATGCTTAATATCTTTTCTTTTACATAACACAAATGTGAACTTGAAACGATAGCCTACTTGTCCTATGCAAAACTTGAAAATGTATTAGTGCACAACACTATTTAATTGTAAATTCTTTGTTCCAATGTTTAATTTGACAATAGATTATGCTGAAGAGAGACTGTGTTATAAATCTGCTGGCCACATACAGCTCCCACAGCATTTGAGACAAGATTTGGAATGATGAATGCTCATTTACACCTACACACACTTCCTGTTGCTAAGAAACTTTACTTTGGGATCTACTGTGCTACAGTACCTGGTAATCTTCACAATCACTAAGCAACCACTCATCATGACCCATGGACGTGATGTTTCAAAGACCTCAACAGGTTTGTTGAGAGTTATTTTCTAAATATGTTTAAGAGAATCCTTTTTTGGGCATATTTGGCCTTTATTTGATGGGACAGCTAAAGACATAAAGGGGGAGAGAGAGGGGGAATGACATGCAGCAAAGGGCCACAGGTCGGAATTGAACCTGGGCCGCTGTGGTAAGGACTGAGCCTTGGTACATGGGGCGCACGCTCAACCAGGTGAGCTGCCAGAGCGCCCCTCTAAATATGTTTCATGAAGCTATATGCTGATATGATATGCTGAAGTTGTACCATACTGTCTGTACATGACAGTTCTGCTATGAGAGCTGTTTTGACGAACTACAAGAATACAAGGAACAAAGCATTCTTTACTCCACCTCAAAAACTAAAGCCTGTGACACAAAGTCAAATCCCCACCTGACAATGTTTGTGTAATTTTGACTTTACCTTCTTATCTGCTGAGTACTACCAAAGCCTGACATTTACCCCAGACACTTCAACTGCCTGAGTCTTTTCAAATGTGAAACAAACGTAACAGCGATGCCACTGATTGAGCGTTTCACCTCGCAAAATGAATGAAGATGACGGCTGTGCAGATACTGTACTATTCCTCCTGCCCTCCAAAATCCATGCTTCAAGCCTGGTGATTTGTGACAGATGCTATGAGCATTTGCTCCAATGTCTTTGGTTCAGCTCTCGAAGCCTGATTGAAGTTTGTACCGGAGAGGGCCGACATAACGCTGGGCGGGCACACAGGTGTCACACTTCAGACCAGCTGTTCACCGTTGTCAGGACAATGTTTGCCCTTTTCTGGTGAGCATCATCATCTCTCCAAACACCTGCTGGCCTGTCATAACCACAGATATCGCTCTAAATACAGCTTTGATCTAATTATGATCCAGTAGAGATCATTTTGAATTACAAATGTGCAAAAGGTACAAAACAAGCAAGAACGTTTTTAAAGAGACGGACAAAACTGTTGTCTCCACTCACAAAACTTGGTGGATGTAGAACAAATAAAAAATAAATACATAAATACATTATTTGGTATTCGCCAGCATCCACAGTCTACTTTAAACATTTACAAACATATAATACATGGTTTATAACACACCATAAGTACATGTTAAAGTGTTTATTAATGTACAGTATTTGTCAACAATTATAATTTCTCTTATGAAGACATATTTTATAGTATTTCAAGTGTTTTTTTTACTATATTGTCATTCATTATCTGTTCATACGCAGCCTTTATTTATTCATTATAGTTGTTGACAGATACATTAATAAGCACTTATATCTGCTTAAAACCACATTATAGCATGTTATAAACCACTCGTTAATAATAATAATAATATTAATAATAATAATCAGAAATCAGAAATCGATTTATTGCCAAGTAAGTAACACTTACAAGGAATTTGCCTTGGTTGTTGGTGCATACATAAACATAAATATGAAATAAACAAACAAATGTCTATATACTGTGTATAGATGCTAAAAACAGGAGATTAAATCAAAGTGTTAACATGTTTCTATGTGGATCTTTTGTGTGTGTGTGTGTGTGTGTGTGTGTGTGTGTGTGTGTGTGTGTGTGTGTGTGTGTGTGTGAGTGTGTGTGTGTGTGTGGATACATGTCAAAGTGGAAATGTTTTTAAGGAAGAACATCTTTCAGTGTTTACAGGTCCTGTGATAGCTGAAGTGTATCCAAGCTGTGACAAAAGGCATAAAACAATGCCTGAACAATAACAGGAGTGTGTACAGTGTTCCATTGTGGCATGTTTATTGTCTTTGTGAGCCTGCAAACACTGTCAGCTATACGCTCTTAAGGTAAAATCTCTAGACCTTAACCTTGAAGACATATTGCAATGAAAAAATTCCCTGCGGCCCATAGACCTCGTTGATAGACAAGATGTCTGTAAAGCTGTTGATAGGACAACTCCAACTCCAAACACAGTCAATCTTGGTATTATGACATTTTAATCCATGGACATTTCATATTTGTAAAACCGTAGAAAAGGCTAACAGTCCTCTATAGCTCTACAATTTCATGTTCGCTAAGCCATGCTCACTTCTGAGCAATCCAATCAAACTTGAAGGATATGGAAGATAACTTCTGTTTCACTATAAATTTAAACATCTGTTGTGACCTGATGCATCAGATCCATCAAATGCTACCAAACAGTGGTTTCTATTCATGTGAATCGCCACAAAGTGCAGCCAGTCGCAGTAAATAAACACAATTTCTCCACTGGCACAGTATTTGCATGCTTTGGTTGAATATTATGGCCCTGTGACAAAAGAGGGCTGCCGCCCTCAACAGTGTCATTACCATACAGTTATTGGTTCAATATGTGTGGTCATGCAAGCAAAAAGAAAGTAGCCTCACTGTCTTCTGACCTGCTGTCATTAGCTGTTAAAGCTGTAATGAAATATGTTGCTATGTTATTAGCACCAAAGTTAATTCAGTGCTTCTTCTTTAAAGCTACCCAACAGCAAACCACTTTATTATGAAGTACCTTCAATGAGTGTTGACTTAGTTGGGAACAATGACAACAGCCTGCTACATTCTTCTTTTACAGAAATGTGTGTACAGTATGACATGTATGTAGATTTGAACTTTTCTGTTATATTGTAAGGGAGGAATGGCACAAAGGTACAGCAACAAGTGAACATCAGATGAACATGCAGGTGACTTTCAAACCGTATACATGTCATGTGTAATTCAAGAGTAAATTACAAATGCTTATCCAATTATATCCTTTGCATAAAGTACATAATCACCATTAGTAATAAGCCATTAGATTAAATAGCTTGATGACACATTTGGCTACTGTGTTATTTTGGTCCAACAAAATGTATTGCCAAAATCATGGTATTCCTTGACAGCAGAAGAATGCTGCGTCGCCTCATCAACACTGTCACACTGCCTACGGAGCCTCTTCTCCTATTTTGATAGATGTGAAGGTGGAAAAAAACAAAAACTCTGTGCCAAAAATATGGAGCAAAGCCCTATACCTAAGAGCTACAATGAAAATGCAGCCCTGGGTGTTGGTCAGCAAAACACAAGGTTATTTTTAACCTTATATCAAAGTTTGCTGTTGCTCTTTGGTTGCTCTTTTCATGTTGCACAAAAATTCTGAAGCAACAAGAATAGAAAAAAGGGAAAGAAAATAATAAATAATATTTCGTATGAGAGAGCACTAATGGACTAATGATACAATTGACATGTGCCAACTGCTCACAGGCCTGTCTTTTATTCTCCTCTAAAAGCTTCTACTCCCAGGTATGGCAGGAAACACGAAGATAAAGACAAATACCTCTAGTTTCATGGTGGTTTTCATAATATCACACTGATACCATATGAGAAAAACATTGTAAACTCACAGTTAAGTAGCCACAACAGAACATTTGTTACTAAATGGTATAATAAGATATAAATACATTACTTAGTTACTGAAGGGATATTCTAAAATGTTACTGTGATATTAGAAATCACATAAAACAATGTCTCTAAACCCCACCACGTACGGGTGCTGTAATAGTGGCTGTCCACCGCCGATTTTCACTACGTTGTGCTGTACAACATGTATGTATATGTATTATAAGGATACTATAAAAAGCATTACACAGCAGCAGAGGCTGGTCCACAGAGGCAGAGGAGGTTGCTCCTCCTCAGTTTTTGAGAGGCAAGAGGGATGTCAAAATATGTATATAAAAAAGAGTAATTGGTTGAAATAATCATTCTAATTTATAAAAAAATAAATTTTCTTTCTTCTTTGAAAAAGAAATCCCTAACCAATCAACAACCACAATACAAGATTAACACTGCGTTGGTCCAATGATCATTTCCAAATTTTATCTTCTTGTGTAAAACCATCGAGATTCATACATTAATATAATACAACCATTGATTCATACAGTAGCATATTAGAAAACAGATCATAACGTGCAATGTGTAAACTCCCGCTGTTAAAGACTGGGTGCTGCGTCACCCGTCGTTGGACTGACAGGCTTCTAGTGACAAACACACACACACACACACACACACACACACACACACACACACATACACACACACACACACACACACACACACACAAAATCCGGCAACGTGGCACCTTCTCGCGGAGGTGTGAGTGTGTTCTTTTTTGGGCTTTAGAATGTAACCGCCGCCCCAATTTTCTGAGTCGCCAACCACTGTTATACTGGGCTTGAAATGATACATTGAGTATATTAGTGCTATATTAAATTAGTTTAGTTCATTGTCCCCGTGGGCAAATAAGGTTGCAGCAGAAATCACAAGGCATTTTTGACTAGATAAAGACAAGAATACAAGACAAATTATTCAGTATTTGATAGTGTTTCCCACCTGCATATTGCTTATGTTTGCTGAAAAATATTAAAACCAATTTCACATTCAGGCTAGTTGCTATTTTGTCCACAAATGAAAATGGAATTGGTTAAATAAGCTATTTTAGAAACAAAATTATAGACTTCTTATTTTGAATAAACTGTGTGTTTCTTCTCAGATTTCTTTAAGGAGCTGGCGGTAGATGATTTGTTGGTCTAGGCTGATGGATATCTGATGGATCTCACTCTTTAAATACAGATTTAAAATGAAGCAGTTACAAAGCTTAATATCAGTCGCTGATATGGCTTTTACAGAGACACAAGCAGCTCATTATTTTTGATTAGCCCAACTTTTCAGTCTTGTTAGCGCCAGCTTTGCCATACCACACCTCCATGAAACTAGAAGCCCGAGAGCCTATGTGTTGACATTGAGAAGTTTACCGTTTGTTGTGCCAGTAGCTGAAAAAGCTTGCCATGGAAGCCAATCTATGTCAGCTAAGACATGAGAAGCTGAAACGGACGTGTGAGGGAGAAGACAGGGTCACACCACTACACAGATGAAGGCAGATAAAGAGAAAGTGAGAACCGCACAGGAACCTCAGGGGAGCTGAGAACATGCAGGCTTGAATATCAAGTTCCAGACAGAGGCCCTCAGAGCTTTGACAAAGATGATAGAAGCAGTCCAACATTGGCTGCTTCTATAAAACCTCAGGCATGCATCAGAAGACCTCAGCTCCAGATAAGGCTGGCAGCATTAACCTTCCTTTGACATGACTCGTTAAGGCTGTTATTACCCTTTGTGCATTTTGTCAAGATAACCAAAACTATACATGATGCAGTATAATCATTTACAGTATTTACTATGCCATTGTTTAAGCTATTTAACAGCCACCCTGAATGTAAATGACTCTCACTGTTCCCTGAAACAACTTATTGTTTGCCTTCAACTCATCTCAAATTCTCACTTTGACAATTCATCCTGGCTCTCATGGCATTTTCAAATGATGTGACAAACTTATTGATATGTCAAACATGCCGTGATAAACGTATCTATTCTTTACAATTCATATTTTGAAGAGGCTCTGAGACTAGTAGATATCATGAACGAAGGATACTCAAATCTGATTATGAGGAAACGTTTTTCGGTCATTGTAAAGTATTGCGTTGGTGCCTTTAGTGTTTGTGTTGTTTTCTCTGAAAGGCCGAAAAAGTAAACTTGAATGGGATGTGGATCAATAGTAAACACATTAGCCCTGACTGACTCTACCTTGTGTCTTATTATCACTTAGTAGCCTACTTTTAATGGTTCATTTCTTTCATTTTTGTTGGGTAACATCAAAGGTTATTACAAGCAAACAAAAACATAATAGGAAAACCACAAACTCAAAACTGAGATACATTTATTTCAACTAATAAAGATGAATGGTTGGCAAACTGCTTTCCTCAGGATAAAATACTTTGGCCCACAACCATACTTTGAGCACCCCTGCCTTAAAGGTGAATTAAGCTATTTTGACTCCCAAGCTAATTCACAGCAATGAAGTATGAAGTTGTTAAGGCCAACATGTCAGCAAATGACTTACACATCCAGCTGAAATGGAGCTAAATCGAAGTCCAACAATCCTTGGCCCTTCAACTATGGTTTGGTTCAACTCTTGAAAAAAACATATTGTGCTGACAGCGGCATTGTTTTTATACATGTTAGCTCAGTCAGCGCTTTGGAGGAGGGTCTGGCAAAGCGAGACTAGAGTATACTAGACGATAAAGCAGGGTATGCTTTAGGGCGATTGACAAGTCGCTACCACGGCGATGTCCTTGGGGATCCACCCCTCGTTCCTCCCCAGCTCCACCCTCTCGTCCAAATATGGTCCCCTCTGGCTCCAAAAAAATCCAAGATGGCAAAGGCCAGAATGCCAAACTTGAGTCCTCGAAACAGTAGTCCACAAACCAATGGGTGACAGCATGGTGGCTACGTCCACATCTTTTATACCGTCTATGGTTCAGCTGCAGACTGTGGTGTTGGTAACACAGTCTTTTAATTTAGTTATTTGATGGATGGATTTTATTCATGGTAATATTTATTCTCTTCATATTACATGTTTTTTAATGGAAGAAAACAGTTTTGCAGCAGCTAGTACTAATTTAACTATTTTTGAGCAATGTAATATAATTATTGTATTGAATATTTTGACTGTTATTTTGAAAGTAACATTGTCAACGATAGATTTTAAAGATGGAACTTCAGGAGAACAATAATAGCATCCTCCTTGATGATTTACCCAATTAATTGAGGAGTCCTGCACGTTGAGTAGTTACTGTCAAGCAACTAAAAGTGTTTAAAGTCACTTCACATCTCCTCTGAGACTGTTGCTCATTAAAATAATAAACTCAAACAGCATGTTTATCAGCGACCACGATGGATGGCACTATGGACAAATTGAGGTGTAATTATAGCGTTGGGTTGCAAGAGACTTTTCATCACTACAGAAAGCGCTAATCGCAAATTATTCAAGAAGGAGAGGTGGCGAGAGAGAGCGAGAGAGAGAGAGAGAAGTTTCATTTGCTGATGCCAGGAAAACTAGCGCTGAGTATTTCAGCATCAAAAGTCTAATAAGAGGGAGCCATTTGCAAACAGGATCCCCGGAGAGGGTCCTATTTGGAAAAGAGAAAGAGAGAGAGAGAGAGAGAGAGAGAGAGAGAGAGAGAAAGAGACTCCTAAGACAAAGGGATACACATGTAACTAGGATAAGCTCCTTGCATTACCATGCTGAAGACTAATCACACATCAAACATCTTCATGACAAATCAGACTTAAGTTAAATTATAGAGTTGTTTTTATCCTGATCAAAAATGAGGCAAAGGTGTCACCCATTGCATTGCATACTCTGTCTATAGGAAGCACCAGCTAGGACATGAAAATTAAAACAAATGTCACATTGAACAACATTTACATGGTCGACGAACCATAAATATGAAGTTTTCAAGCTGCCTTATCTTTTACAAAACAGCCACCCAAAGCAGATATATATATATATATTTTACATTTTGCTGTTTAAAGCTGCACTTGTTCATATTTTTATCTTGACAATGGATCAAATTATTATTACAGTATGTGTATGAACCCACAGACAATTATTGCCAGACTGTGCAGTTCCTCTCAGCTCTACTGGGCATTTTAGCATCTCTCAGCTGTTTGTTGTATTTTTATGAACTGTAACTTTAATGTCTTGGTTCACTCTCACAGCTCTCATTAGCCTAATTTTCAGCCAGAAAAGGCAGCAATTAAAAAACTGCACGGTACCTGCCCAGCACCAAATGGCAGACAGACCAAGTTAGCGAATAGCTGGTGAATGTAGTGGACCATTAGCAGCTAAAGAGATATTTCCATCAGGAGTTGGTAGAGACCAAAAACAGAGTAAACGGAGAATGAATATTGGACTTGCATTCATCGGGTGGTCAGAAACACAACTCCAAATAAACACAGAGGTGTCCAAAAGACATACGTATATATATATATATATATATATATATATATATATATATATATATACACACGCAAGCATATATACACACATATACATACATACATGCCTGTAAATGTACGTACAGTAAAAGGGTAATCAGGGCCGGATGATAAAACCCAACACTGTATTAAATATTCATAAATGCTTTCCTATAAAAGTAATTTTTAAGAAGAGATTTAAAAGTAATAATGATGTGGCGTGTCTAATTTCATGCTAATGCTGCTCCGTGTCTGCTGGATATGTTACATTCTTTGTACACATTCCTTACAACATCTTTATTAGATGATAATTGTCACACTGCCCTGATGATGCCAAAAAGATCAATTAATGCTGCTTTAACTTACTTAAATACCAAAAAACACTATTATCATCTAATGTTATCTACTGCAACAGCAGTGAAATACATTTCTGAAGTTCATCATATTCTCTTTTTGACTATGTCAGAGAATTGTGGAGGCTGTTCGTATTAGATTGCATTATACTGAAAGGTGTTTCCAGTATTTTGTCCAATGTAAGCACAATATTAGAAAAACAAGGGGGTAAGTACGGTGGCCGACAGGGGCAAGCATGTGACGTTTATCAGCCGTCGTGTTTTTTCCAGCTGACAAACACAGCTTGAAAAAACAAAAAAAACACGACGGCTGATAAACGTCACATGCTTAGGAAAACATTAAATGGTTGGGTTTAGTAAAAGAATATTAGGGGAAGGCTTTCTTAGAAAAAAAAAAAAAAAACACAAACAACAAAGGCTGGACGCAATCTCCGCTCTCCCGGGTAATAGTCCTGTGCTTTACCCATCCGCCATCAGAATATCGTGCTTTATGTTGAAAAGTCAAGCTGTTGGACTTAGCACTCCCCCTACAGGTCTGGAGAACTTCCGTTGTGTAATAACTTCCGTTGTGTTGTGTGTATTTGCAGCGCGTTTGCTGAATGATGCGCATGTGTTGTCAAATTAATGAGGTTGTTTTCTTAATTTGCTTGTGTTTTGTCCATTTGTACGTGTTTTCTTAAGTTGCAGGGCGTTTGCCCCTGTCGGCCACCATAGATAAGCGCTAAAAAGCCAAAGAATACGAGTGCATAGACAGAGAGTTGATCTGCTTTACGATTATTCATACAGGCGAACTGGTTTGGTAATTATTACCTTGCCCAGTAGCGTTAATTGTTATTATTATTATTATAGCGTTGTGATCTTGAATCCAATCTTCTTTTTGCAGGAAAAAACAAAGTTGTGTAACAAGAAATCAGCTCTTTCTTACACTTAATGTAACCTCATTTCAATTTGGCTTTGCTAAAGTATTGAAAAGTAGGATATAGTAGAAACAGGGGCTGACATATTTTTTTGAGATCACCATATTTAGGCTGCAGCTATTCTCCAAAGGGAAGGGAGATTGTAGGCGAGGAAGAACATGAGAAACGGGCGACAAGAGGAGTTGGTTAAGTGCGTGTGTATGCCCGTATATGTTGTACTCACATGTTGTGTGGAATTGCTTTTGTGTAAGCATGCCTGTGTGAGATTCGGGGAGAGAACAAGAGCTCATGAAGTTAAAAGCAAAGGGAAGGATACAAATAGAAATGCATGGTGGAGTAGTGGGGATAGGGGGAGTTAGAGAGAGAGCCTTTTGTGTCCCTAAGGACTGCAGAAGATCCAGACCTGAATATTAACTCACAGGGACCCTATGGAGCTTTAATTATTGATCATCAATCAGCATTCACTGCCAAAGCCAACATGTGCACCATGCATGAACAATCATTTGAAAGTATATTATAAAGCATCGGATCGGAAGTATACAATACTTTTAAATTCAAAAAGCAAAACCATTCCTGAAAAGTTTTATACGACACCAAGTCCTAAGAGAGAGACTCAAAACACTGAAATCTTAAAGCAGAACCCCATCTAATGCATAAAGGGAAGCTGTGAGTGAGAAGCTAGTACATAGTACAGTACAGGTGTCACACTCAGGTCAGTGTTCCTCAGGGATGGATTACAGCGCGCTGCTACAGTGGAGCAGAGGGTGAATTGATGAAGTGGTTGGATTGCAAAGCACTAGTAGTTCTAGAGTTTCTGTGCTGTTGAGACTCTGATGACTGTTCACATGTCTCAGTTGTGACTCTCATTAGCTACTGGTTCTATCACACTGCATCTCGGTGCACGATTACTAACGCTTCATTTCATTTGTCTAATTGGAAGCTTATTCTCACACGCTGCAGATGGAGGCCGAAAGGCATTGCAGTGGCCCCAAAGTAACTCAGTGGTAACCTCTCTGTTTCACTCCGTGCTCGAGTTCAACTTAGCTCCAGTGACTTCATTTCACACTTCATCTCCCTTCCAGTCACGTACGCTCACGCACACAAACACACAAGTACAAACACATCACACAGATGCACATGTTCTCACACACACACATACACACACACACACACACACACACACACACACACACACACACACACACACACACACACACACAAATATATGTGCACCTATCAAACATATTTTACACCACGACACAAAGTTGCAATCTAAGACATTTCCAGAGAATGTTTCAATCACGACCAATCAACCTACACAAATTAGGCTGCCACGCATGGCGGAGTAAAGCTTGATGCGTGCATTAAACTTTAAACATTACATTAAACAGCTGTGAGTATATTTGCTGTTATGTTCCTCTTAGACAATCATTGCTTTTGAATTGAAATAAAATACTAACAGTGGGACAAGTGATATTTTATCTACTTCAGTTCATGGAGTAGAAATACATGACACAGTGTCAAACATTGATACATTTGGCGTGCTATTCTGTTTAAAATGAGAAAAAACTGCAAACTGGGAAAACCATAATGCTTTGTAGTCCCATCCCATCTGTTAGAAAGCTCAGAGTAGCAGGCACTTGGACTCTGTCTCTGTCTCCTCATGATGCTGAGTGGCCTCACAACACAGTGCTCATGTTCAGCCTGACCTCAGCGTGGCCAAATCAGACTAGATGGCACTTTACAGCATGGAGCCACTCAGAACCCTGATGGTCCAGCACATAAAAAGGATGTGATGTTTCTGGTCGCAGGGAACACAGTTGTAATGCTGAATGTGATATGTCTCCACATTGACATGCCCTTTACCATTTAACAGTCCTTGTCTCATGTATGCAATACTATTTGTGAGACTCAGCGGTGACTCGGTAAAACTGAACAACAAACAATTTTAACAAGATGCTGAGTGAATAAATAGGTCGTGAAATTTTATCACTGACAAAAAAGAAAAGAAAAACTTGGTGAATAATCATTCGCCACAGAAACACTGAGCGATGGGTACATTGTTGATCACCAAGAAATAGTTACACCACGTACCTTACTCTAAAAACAAACAACTTGCTGTTCTTACATTGTTTTAAATTTTCGACAGCCAGGCTAGCTGTTTCCCCCTGCTTTCAGTCTTTATGCTAAGCTAAGCTAATGGTTTCCTGGCTCTAGAACCATACTTAACGCACATACATGAGAACGGTATTGATCATCTTGTCTAACTCGCAGAAAAAAAGAAAATAAGCATCATACTTCCAAAAAAATACAAACTTTTGAGGTGAAATAAAAGGTTATAAACTGCATTAAGTCAACTTTAACTGTATGTTCCAAATGTTAAAACCCAGCAAATGTTCGGACAATGTTAATGTAGCTCTTAGAGGCCATGACTGATTAGCCAGGTGAAATGATTATGCAATGTAAGTACAGAGTATAGTACAGAGGCTCACACTGTTGGCTTCTGAGTCTGTTTGTGGTTTATGGGGTAGTGTGGTGAGCTTTAAAAGGGAGTCATATGGGGCCCAGGGTGTGTGTCCTTCAGGCAGTTTGCGTGTGTGTGTGTGTGTGTGTGTGTGTGTGTGTGTGTGTGTGTGTGTGTGTGTGTGTGTGTGTGCGTGTGCGTGTGTGTGTGTGTGTGTGTGTGTGTGTGTGTGTGTGTGTGTGATACCATCTGTGGCCTGGTCACTGGCCCAGAGTTTTTCAGCTTACAGCTCCCTTAGAGGAAGATTGTTAGGGGGCATTTTGAGACTCACTGTTGATTCCCAGCTCAACACACAAGCAGGCACATTTTTATTTGCATGTTAAGTGCAGCATTTATTATCACATTATTAGCATGCATGCTTTCGAAACCAAAGTGCACGATGAGAGTCTAGGAACCGCTTCTGTGACACAAACTTGCGAGGGCATAAGCTTGTATATTATGTCCCGTTGTTCTATTTTCCCCCTCTTCTTCCTCTCTTCTCCATGCTCTCCACCAAATCCCATAGCAAGACGGGTGCTACACCCATTTGTTCAAAGGGATGAATATGAGCTTTTAAAAAGGGCTCAGTTCTTTCAATCTCATTTCAGGAATACATTTTTTTCTGACAGCTTTGAGGCTGAGGAAGTGTTTTGCTGAAGAACAGAACCCGAAATCACTCTAATGCAGTGTCGGCTCATAAATAGCGACAAGCTATAAAGTTATCTTGTTACTGTAGAGGGGAGAACATTTACAGTATCTCATTATGGATGTTATGGAGAGCACAGATATCATAGTGTTATGATGTGGCAGAGGTTTTGCGTCTGAAAATAAGAGAGGTCCCTGCCTTGTGTTGAGTGTGCTACAGTATGGTAATGGCCATCTGTTGGTAGTGCAGCAGTGCAGTAAACTACCTCTGATGGTCCGACAAGATGAGAGACACACACACACACGCACACACACGCACACACACACACACACACACACACACACACACACACACACACACACACACACACACACACACACACACACACACACACACACACACACACACAATACAAGGATGACCTCTCTCTAATTGCAGCAATGCATGTGTGTGTTTTTGTGCGTGATCCCATGGCTTGTCTACAATGCTCTGTCAGACAGGGGACAGAGGAGGATTGAGCTTCAGCATGAGGATGAGGAGGAAGCTTGTAAATTCACATATTCACGCTGTAAAATGTTTAAAGGACACACATATCCTGTATGTCTGACCTGGCTGCACAGAACACACTGTCTCTTTGAAATTATGTTTCGATTTTACCAACAAGTATGTATTTAAGAAAACAATGTCGCTCTGATTATGTTTTTTTAGCCTAAGATGTAATGTCATCTCTCGTTGCAAATTACAATATTGCTAATTAAATACTTTCCTGTACTTTGTGTGGAAAAAGCAGCTGCATCGCCTAATAACAAAATCCTCTCAGCAGTTTGCCCCGCTTTATCAGTAAAACGCCCTGTACTAGGAAGAATATCTTTAGGTGCAATGTGGTATTTTCACAGAAGTAGATGAGTCTAAATGTGAATTAGGAAGATGTGAGGCTATGGCAGCAAATTATATAGATATTCTAAGTGAGATATTACTGTGTTTGCACAAAAAGTCAGTCACATTCATTCTGCTCTTTATCAGCTAGTTTACTGTGTCAGTAAATGTTTTACTCAATTTATTTTCAAATGCTGCATGATCAAACACATTTACTTTACTATACAGCTCAAACGTTGCATCATCAACCTTACAAACTGTTTCATCAGATGCCGCCTGTGATATTTGTTGCTGTGTACAGTATGGAAGAGTGTGTGCAACTATATATGACAGCATAGAGAAAGAGAGAGTGAGTAAAGGATAAACTCCTGCCACTTCATGTCAATTGATCCAAAACACTCCAGATCAATTGGAAGCGTCTCACGTCTCTATCTGTAGCCCTCAGATGGAAGGGACGGGCTTTGTTCTGATTCACTACCTCGACTATTTTACCGTGAAGTCCATATAGACAAATTCCTAGTATTACCTCTTTGATATCGCTTGGCACTTGCCAGAATGCTGTGAAATGCATGTTGTGGGATGAGATTAAAAAACAAATACTGTGTGTACACACACACACACACACACACACACACACACACACACACACACACACACATACATATATATATATATATATATATATATATGCATATGTGTGATAAATGATATTAAGTGCTAAAATATCCATCCATCCATCCATCCATCGTTGTCCGCGTCGTGCTAAAATATATCAAATAATATTACTACGAAATAACCTTTGGTATGTGTCGTGAGTAGTTTGTCCACTATTAATGTTAAAGTGCTCATATTATGCTCATTTTCAGGTTCATAATCATATTTAGAGGTTGTACCAGAATAGGTTTATGTGGTTTCATTTTCAGAAAACACCATATATTTGTTGTACTGCACATTGCTGCAGCTTCTCTTTTCACCCTGTGTGTTGAGCTCTCTGTTTTAGCTACAGAGTGAGGCATCTCACTTCTATACCATCTTTGTTGGGAGTCGCACATGCACAGTAAGTACTGCTAGCTAATCAGTTGCAGAGTATGAGGTAGTGCCATGCTAGCAGCTAGGCGAGCATTATAACGTGTGTTACAAAGTGCCACACGTTCGTCACGGAAGTAAAGGCTGGACTACAACAGAGCTGTTTGGAGCAGTTTGTGAACAGTGTTCTCTGTTGGAGATGGTAAGTCCCTTTGGGGTGGACTTTGGGCTTTTTCACTTTGTAAACCTATAACGTGCACAATAAGATATATGACACAATAAAGGAAAAGAAAAAAGAAAAAGACAAAAAAGCATAATATGAGCACTTTAAGTTATGAGTTAGACTAGAATACAAGCTTATTCAGAGGCAAGCTGATTAATACTTGTTTCATGGTTGCTTTTTTTATTACTTTCCAGAGTTACATTTCAGTACAATTTCTTAAACCTCCATTACTGATTTCTTTGGCCACTTGGAGGGAGCAGAAACAAGTTGTTTCATCGTTCATCGATTGTTTACACATCCAGTAGTTATAGAACAACATTATCATTCATTTGGAGTCCTGTTTCTGATCACCTGATGAATGTAAGTCCAATATTCACTCTCTTTTGGCTAAGGGTGCTCCGATCGATCGGCCACCGATCGGTATCGGCCGATAATGGCTTTAAATAGTTTGATCGGTGGTCTCCATAAAGGCCGATCAGATAGGCCGATCAGATGACGCACTACCACGGATGTATTAAGAGCGCACTACTCCTGAGAACATTTTCAAAATGGCAGCGTCCCTACATTCAGCGGTCTGGCAGTTCTACAAGGTGTCTGAACGGTGGCAGAACAGCTGTTGGCCCGCGGCCGCGGAACGAAGGCGGTAGGAAGACGGCTACTGCTTTTAAAAGCGTCTGCCACCGGTGGTGCTCCGGCAAACGTGTTTGTGATTACACCATTCTGACGCTTCTACTGCCTCTGGAGCACCGCTGGTGGTCCGCCGACTCGTTGCTATCTGGGAAAAAGACAATACACTAGCGATTAGCAACGTGTGTACCGAGGAAATACCACGAGGCGGAAATCTCCAAAGACATTTCAACACCACCAACCTCATCATACATTTGAAGGTTAGTCACAGAAAGCAGGATGAGGAGTTTTCAAAGTTAGATAACGCTAAGGCAGAGCGGAGTTGTGTAGCTAGCAGCTCCGGCGCCGCTCAAACAGCTGTTTCGCCGTGTGTGTGTGTGTGTGTGTGTGTGTGTGTGTGTGTGTGTGTGTGTGTGTGTGTGTGTGTGTGTGTGTGTCGGTGTGTGTGTGTGTGTGTGTGTGTGTGTGTGTGTGTGTCGGTGTGACTGACTGTGTGTGTCTGTGTGTGCGCCGCTCAAACAGCTGTTTCGCCGTGTGTGTGTGTGTGTGTGTGTGTGTGTGTGTGTGTGTGTGTGTGTGTGTGTGTGTGTCGGTGTCGGTGTGTGTGTGTGTGTGTGTGTCGGTGTGACTGACTGTGTGTGCTGAAGAAATGTGCAGTGATTGAAAAAAAAAAAACTAAAGTGTGTGGCAAAATTTCCCAAAACTCCCTGATTGACTTAAACTCTCTATATGAGATAAGGACTCTGAAGAAAGCCCAGTCAGTCCTGGCTGATATAACCCCCCCTCTGAACAGCGACAAGATGTTACCGTCTGGCCGCAGATTCTGTCTGCCAAAATGCAGGACAAATAGACATAAAAACTCTTTTGTTCCTGCTGCTATAGGCTTTGTAAATAAGTCATTGCGAGATGTGTGTGTAGTTTGTATTTATTTTGTCTATTATTGATGGGGTTTGTTTTCTGTATAGTCTATGTGTTGTTTATGTTGCATTCTATTGCTGCACAACGAATTGCCCCTCGGGGATAATAAAGACTCCTTGAACCTTGAACCTTGAAAGGACATTTTTTAGATTTTGAGCTAGGACAGAAAGCCAAACAGTTACTGATACATTCTCTAAACATGTGTGACTGTTATGTAATGGCGTAATTTTCAGTTCATAAAAGTGATCGGTGATCGGTTATCGGTATCGGCCGATACGTCTTCCAGCAATCGGTGATCGGTGATCGGCCTCAAAAATCCTGATCGGAGCACCCTTACTTTTAGCTATGATTTGCTCTCTACCAACTCCTGAGGGAAATATCTGTCTCTTTAGCTGCTAAATGTTCCACTATGTTCGGCAGAGAGTCGGTAACTGTGTCTGTCCGCTGTTCGGTGCAGAGCAGGTGTACGGTGGGTTTTTAGAGATTTTTCTCTGCTAACAGCTGCCTTCTCCGGCCAAACGACACTATGAGAGGGGTGAGAGTGAACCTTAACAGTAAGGTTGCATTGTTTTCAAATTGTCATTTGATACATTGTTATTTAAAATAATTTGGTTATAGCTATTTTAATGTTTTGCCATGTAAACTAAAAAGCGCCCTTTTCAGGCTACATATGCACGTACAATCACAAGCCAAGGAGTGAAAGTTATGTTGCAGGGTTGAAATTATTCAGCATATTTGGAGCATTTGAAAACTTGACTTTAAATGCTATTCTCTGAGGATGACTGGCACTTTTCATATTAAATGCCACTGCTTCCACGGGCTAAAAAAAACTCTTAGTGAACTTAAGTTGATAGTCTCTGTTCCCAAACAGTATAATACTGTTTATATCCCTCAAAGTGTCTTCAACAACACGCTCAGACAACTCCTTAAGACTCAACTGTTTCTAAACATATTCAAACTGGACAAAAGTGAGAGAAATAGGAAATGTTGGGGTAAAGTAAAAATAGGAAAAGTCCACCAGGGCAGCAGAAGAAAGGTAGGCAAGTGTGAATCTAAATTCCCATGGTGCACTACTTCCCTGTGCTGTGCTGATTGTGGTGGTGTTGACTGATTAAGCCTGACTTTGGCCAACCTGTGATGGCCGTCTCACCAAGATCCCGAGCACTTCCTCCCCTATCTCTGCCAACAAGTCTCACAAACTACATTCTTCATTATAACAACACTACATCCTGGTTTCCAGTGTACTTTCATCTAAACTCCCAATTTCTCCCTCCACTTGTACAAGAGGACATTTCCCCATTTCCCACCTCTCAGTCCCATTATCATTGCTGAGCTCATCTTCTCCACTCAGCCTCCTCCTCTTGAGCACCACATCCCCCTTAAAACCTGGCAATCTGTCACATGCTTCCTCTTCAACAAAAGCAGGAGTGTACCATGATTGTCCCATTAGTATTTTTTTTTTTTTATTTCAGAGAACACACACACTAAAATCATCCATGCAGTTATATAGTATGCATCTTAACCAAGCAGCAACATTGGGGGCTGAAAAATAAAGCCAACACAGAACTGCCAAAAACTGCAGTTCCTCGAATGGCCACCTGAGGCTTGCCGTGAAAGGGAGTTAATTCCCATAGACCCCCATGTTAAAGTGCCCAGCATAAATTAACATGTTTACAGCCAGGTACAAAAAAAAGGGTTTTGGTCTCTATAGCTAATTTCCCCCTTCATGAAGACTGTACAGGGGATGAATTTTTACATAACTCACCCGTTTAAATTATATTCAGGCTTAAAGTTCTGCATAATTAAGGGCATGGCTACTTTGAGTGACAGGTGGGTGCCGACACAGGAGGCGAACATAGACTGTAGGCTTCCTTCAGCCCGCCTCAGCCCCATCAACCCTCCACCTCTTTGCCACTGGGAGTCGCCCACATTAAGCTTCATTTTGGCGTAACAGAGACTACGTCCATATTTTATACAGTCTATGATCCTAACCACTAGACCACTGGACACTAACTTTGATTAAAATTAGATTTTTATTTCCCAATCTTCTCAAAAAGTGCTTCCCAATTTAATAACAACACAGCAAAAGTCCAATTAGTAATGAATGCATATTCTACACCTGTTTTTACAAACATCACTGATGTAAACAACCATGTAACAGAATCAAAGGACATTCAAATATACAATATATAACTATATATTAAAGAGAACATTTAGCTACTCGGTTGCTTTTAGTTCTACTGTAACAAGAACGTCAACTGAAAAAAAGTTGTAAATTTTAATTACATAATTACCATGTGCTTAATTTGCATCTTTCTTCAATCAACTTGACAAACTTAAAGATAGGTAGCTCTTGGCTACCACTACTGCAGCTACTGTGTTGACTAAAATTACTCCGTCACTGCTGATCAATAATCAATCATTAGAGGCTTCGGTGATCACTTCTAACGAGTTTAAATGCAAAACAAACAGTCAAGCAGGGACACATTAGTGATTTTAGTGTCTGTGTTAATGTCACTTATGTCATCTTCCAAAAGTCAATAGACATTTTTCACTGCAGACATTTTGACATGTCAAAGGTGGAATTAATAACGTTAATGATGGCTGAACTCACTATCACGGCTAACTGGGACACTTGAATAGAACAGAGCCATCGTTAATGTTATTGTTTATTGCTTTTCCTACTTGACAGGTCCAAATGTGTTCTCCTTTCATTTCATGTACAGTATATTCTCCTGCTCACACTCTCCTACTCACAAAATAAGACAGATGGTCTCATCTCATCAAACGCAAACATGAAGTGAGATTTCTGAAGCACACAGACACACTGTGTGAATCTGACAGCATTTTTGGGAATAAGCAGTCAAAAGGAGACTGGGAATAACTTGCCGGTGTCCTTTCAGCCAGCACAGTAAATATTCCCAACTTCTCTCAGCTCTGACAAGCGCAATTATGCATACATAATCACTGGTGTTATGTAACTAAATGGGTTACTGGTACATGAATAATTTGTACTTGATACTCAGCCATCACCCTCTGAGTTTTTATTTTTGCCTATGTTTTCAGTCTCAAGTTTTTTTTTTATATTGCCATGGTTTTATTTCACTGGTCTTGGAAATTGCAGACTGATTGTGGCCAGTAAAAAAAAAAACACACTCACATGCAGCATTCTGGGTCACACACAGATGTTGAATCACCTGTGCATGTGTGTTGGTGTGTGTTTTTCCAGAACGAGGTGTGTATATGTGTGTAGGGGGGTTAAATAATCAGTTTACAGTAAGGTAGGATATCAAGAAATGGTTCTGAGTTGAATGCTTTGTGAGAGACTTAGACTTTTCACTATAGTTATTAATTACCGAAAAGGAATAGTTCGACAACTTGGTTGAGATTTAAATTAGAAGATCGATACCACTCTCGTGTCTTTACGTTAAAGCTTTAGTGCATAACTAGGAACGTCCGTTACATTCAAGCCATTACCAAATGAGTTGCTACAAAGCTAATTAAGACTATCAGCTCCATACAACTCTCTCTGTATTTCTCTGTATCGCTATGTTCAGAAGATTGTGTCGTCCGGTGACCTTCCCGCGCAGAAATTCGAGTGAAGATAATGACCTCTTCTGAACATCATGAACCCATCATGTTTTTTTAATTCTCCGTGTCCTCCTTGCATTCTAGCAACTACAGGGAGGAGGAGGAGGAGGAGGAGGAGGAGGAGGAGGGGTGGGGGTGGGTGTGCGATCATGGAAGACTGTATCATGTGGACGCACCGACAGTGTTGTTGTTATTACTTAGAATTCCTCATGGGGGCGACAGAAACTACGCATTATAGCTTTAAATACTATATGTAAGTATGTATGTATGTATGCATGTATGTAATTTAGCTTCTCATAAAGACTGGAAACAAAATGGCAGCTTCATATTGTACAGATGTGAGAGTGGTTTTAATCTCCTCATATAAATCTCAGCAAGAAAGCGAATACGGTAAGTGTGGTTTCCAAAATGTCAAACTATTCCTTTAAAGCAAACTTTAGACCCACTACACTTTACTTCTGTACTACTTCTGGCTATGTACATGTAGCATTCACATGTGCAGTGTTATGCAGGAATGTCTCCATTTATTTGTGTGTATGCTCTGTGTTCAGATGCTAATGAGATGTCTGACGCTTTTATCATGGAGACATGGGGGAGACAATTGTAGCAACTAAAGAGACATGTCAGCAAGACAGTTGAGAAAGCTGCACACACAAATGCATACGCACATCATCTAGATTTTGATCGTGTGGTGAAGCAGGATCTGCCCCTTCTCCCTTTGCAGTATGTAATTAGCAGTGCCATCTGTATATATGAGACTCAGAGGTGAGGACAGCACAGCACAGGAGGAGCACGACTGCCCAGCCTCATTCACTCAAATCGTTGCTTTGGCCTATTCTTTCTTTCATTACTCCTCTGCTCTTTTCACTGGAAAATGCTCTCCCACATTAAGCCATCAACTCCGAACTGCTCTTGTTCCTCTGCAGTGGCAGGCCACCTCTCTGTCCTCTTTGTGTGGTATTCAACCTCTCAAATGTCAATTCACAGCTGTCGTTGCTTCCCTGTGCCACATTCTTCTCTTCTCACCGTCTCAGCCCCATCACATTTTCATGCGTCCCCTGAGTTGACATCTTTCTCAGTCTGTCCTGTTGTCTGTCATTCTGTCTTTCTCTCTCTTTCCATCATTAGGCATCTGTGTTATTCTCTCTCTCTCTCTCCCTTCCTCTCTTCGGGCTACAGGCATAAGTGTTGGACTCTCAGAGGAGAAGTACAGCATTAAATGACGGGCTTGTTAACGGGGTCACTGATAATTCTGCCAATTAGCGGCCATATCACCTTGAGCTGCGGTCCCAGCAGCTAGATAAGCGAGACCGTAAAAGAGCGAGAGAAATACGATAGAAAAGAAACAAACCCTCAGATTACGGCAGCACCTCAGAACAAGCAACCCTCACTCACTTTATCTGTAGCCTTTCAAAATCAGGAGCAGAACATTTAATAATACTAAAGAAAGACTAATAAGAAATTCAACACCAAATGTCTCATTATATCATTAAGTTTAGCTAAAAGTTAATTATGTCTTTAATGAGAAAATTGTATGCAGTGTTTCCTTTCAAAGTTGTCCCAGAGAATATAATGAATCACTTTTATCACCTGTTAAAAATAGCACAAAAAGGCTAATTGCTATGTACTCAACAAAAATGTAATTAGTGTAACTTCCAAAAACGTTCCACCCATATTTCAGTTTGTGTTATAACTTGTGCTGCACTGAATACTAAAACCCAATCCGGCACCGTGGCTGTTAATAATATGGATATAGGTATTTGTTCAGCGCCGACAATTAGCATGGGTCGCTTAAAAAATTGATGGAGCTTGTCATTTAGCTGGAAGGCAAAATCATCACAATTAACCTGTAAAAAATCAATACACAGCAGACTGTATGCAAAATGAGAGGCCATGTCCCTTATTATTAGCAGTAGATTTCAAAGTGGATCCTTCTGTTGCACTATTGGCTGCTTGAGGAGTCACCAGACCTCCTATTGGTCCTGGCAACTTGTTAATGAGCCTCAGATGTCCACTTCACTCAGTGGGATTATCGTGGTGTTTAATATTGATATCAGCCGTACTAATTACAGCCTATTAATTATGGAATAAATAATTGAAAGGAAAAACTATACTCAAGTTAGTGTAATTAAAGAAGACTAATTAATGCATTAATTGATTTTATGTTAATTTAATTTTCCACGGAATTAGAAGAATCTTGAGAGAATGACGCAGAATCAAGTACAGGCCCTTGAACAAGGTCGATATGATTCGGCACGATGAGAAATACTTCACGATATGGCAGCGCAGTGCAACTTTGCACTAACAAAGTTACAAAGTGCAGTTTGATCAAAAAATGATGAGGAAGTTCACGTCAACCAAGGCTCTTCTTAAGACACACTCATGTGGATACTCAACCGGCATACCATTTGTTTTTTTTGATCTGCCTTGTACTTTTTCCTAATTGGGGAGCGTGCTAAAACCGGATGCACAAACAAGTGGAATGGAGACACATATCTGAGGGCTAGATGAGCCTTTGTTCTAAAAAGAGAGAGAGAGAAGATGAAAAACCTTCTTCGTCTGGGATCTGGGTCAGAGCTCTGTGTTGCAGCGTCGAGTATCTCTCCGTGGCTCTGTACTGCACACTGTACCGACTGTATCTTGCTCTGGAAAAGCTACGAGATGCATCTACCTGGCAAAGCATCACTGAGTAGATCAAGCACCCACACACTCACAGTCTACAGTTGTACGCAAACAGCAATCAGAAATACAATACTCTTTCACAGACTCACATGCACACATGCTCGGCCCTGGTCATGATATGCTGCGATAATGGAGCCAATGAGGCGAGAAGCCATATCAGGTTATGAGACAGTAGGCCAGCTGAGGCAGACTGTTTCTGTCGTGAAAATGCGCTCCCCCTCCCTGCTCGCCTGATCTATTTCCCCTAAAATACCACAAGAGGGATTCTCACAGTCAGCAGCAACACTGATTTCTTCTCTCCCTCAAGTTTCACCTCCCAACCATGCACACTCAGCCTCGTTTGGCGTCAGCATGAATGAGCTGTATTAAATTAGCGCTGTGAGCTAGCCAAACCCCTTTCTCCAAACTGCATTATGAGAAAGCACGTCTTCGTACGACTTTGCCTTCGCAGGTCACTGCGCTCATTTTTGCCGGCGCAGGACCAAAACGCATTATACACTTAATTCACTGACATATGCTGGCACATAAACATAAACACTCAAGACACATACACAAAAGCAGCCAATGTGGTGTAACAGAGGCAACAGAGGAAGTTGATTGACAACAGCACGCCGACTGTAGATCTAATTTTCTCGGCTTGGTGGAGAGGAACAGCAATGGAGAACGCAGCAAATCAGCCTGTCAGTCAAAGTGGCTACCTGCCCCGTCTCGGGCGCCGTTAGCAGCGGAGCTACAGGTACAGAGCTACAAAAGGTACATCAGTCGTGTTGTTGAAGCAGAAAGGATTAATCCCCAAGTAGTTACCGCTTATATATTGGTATAATTGAGCCAATCGTATGCTACAGTTAACTTCTGAAAGACAGCAATATTTTGGGAATAGGAACAAACAAGAAGGCACATCTTTCCATTTCAATGCCTGTGCATTCATTGTGATCTGGTTCCACTGCTTAGAAAAAATGTAGAGGCCCCTCCAAAGATGTTTGAAGACAAGTAAAAGGATTTGGCTTTGAATAATAATTTGCATCTATTGACATCTACTCCCTATCCCTCATTGATCCAATAATAATCTATGAATATACCAACATGTTTTATTTCAAAAGATTGGACACAAGATGTTTCCTACTTGTGCACCGGAGGTTTCAAGTTTCCACATCACACTCAGTTGCATATTGGAGCAAACTTGGTCTTCATATTAGTTGTGATGTCACAAAATCATCTTGTATGTTCACGTCTTATACTATGATTTAACGTGAGCACAGAGACCCCACCCCCCAGCAGATGAATGTGAAAACAGCCTTCTAGTGTCAAACTGCACATACAATATTCTGCACAGTGAAGGTAAAACATCCAAGTAACAGTATGAAAAACACATTTTTGAATAAAGGGAGCTATTTAAGATCTCCTGATAAAGAAAATGTATTTACCCACATATTGTTAACCTGATTGTTGCTGTAAATAGCAACAGTGTGTTCTTCTTTTTTCGCCCATGAAATGAGGTTATCATCGGACTTCAAGTTTGAATGGATTGTAGGTTAAGATTGCCAGTTGATTCCTAATCCAACTGATCCTTTAGGGGGTTAAACAAGGTATATCAGATGGATTTAGCTGCTTATAGAGGAGGACTTATCGAGGAAAAGGTGCTGCTGTTAGGCCCGAGGCAGACAGAATAAAGATCTCCATGCTAGGTATCTGCTATATCTGCTTCGCTGGCGGGAAGGAGGTAGGTGTCATATGTGCTGTTATCGTTGGACGGCTCCCTGTATCTCTAATATCTGTGTTTCATCATCGGTATACAAAAATGGCCAGAGGGCGAGAAGGGCCATTTAACGGTCTTCTTCTTTTCCTCTGATTCACTTCTCCTTTCTGTCCTCTTAGTTGTCACAGTGAAGAGACCAAAGAGGAAATGCACACACTCCACACTGACAGCCCACACAGATTCTAATCTTATCTCATTTTTGCGTTCCTGTTTAAAGAGCCTTTGTTACAGGTGACCACAGGTGAAGGACGTCAGCTGCTCTGCTCTGTCTTGCCATGTTTATTTTCTCCTTTTCTATTAACTGATAAAAGGTGAGGATGGACTTTGCGGTAGGTCTGGGCTCTAGAAGACCCTGCAGTGGTTTATCTTTAATCTAAAGCCTAATTGTGTGTTTTCATCTTTAGGTTGATCAAAAATAACTCAAAGACAAATAAAAAGTCTCTCTCTCTCTGCATCTCTCACTCTCTTTACAGTAGTTTGTGCCTGAAAGTAGCCCTTCCCTTTGCTTGTGTACGTACATCTCCTTGACTTCTGATTTCATTAACCTCTCAGTGTGCTCCATCAGAGAGAGGGGGAATGTGCTACAATAATATCCCAGTGACGACACGTGGGTCAGGACCCCTCTGATCCTGAGAGGGGAGAATATCTCATTAAGAGAGAAAGCCTCTGGGACACTAAAGCAATTTGGCTTGCCCTCTGTTCTCAGGAACCAATTAAAACATTAGCCTAAACTATCGCAGTGCTCACAGATGTTGATACGCAGCCATGACAGTTGCGTGCGTAACATGGAAAAGTCAAAGCTGTGGCAGTGACTCCCAGGGCTGAAAGAGTAATTAGGCAAGGTGACAAATACACTGCATTATGTAAATTAAAACAGCCAACGAGAGAAAATGAGAAATGCGCTGTAGTTATAATACATGATGTTTTAATGGATTGTGTGTCCGTGCAGTGTGTATATCCAGAAATTGAATATGCATTCGCTTTATATCTAATTATGAGTAAAAACCCAGTGAACAAACCTTAATTCAGATTCTAAAAGTTCCCTGACTGCTTTCTCCCACAGAGCTTTTACTCCCATTTTCCATCCCACGATTTGATTCCAGTCTATTAAACTGTGCTTCCAGGCCAGCTGCAAAAGTCTCAACAGCTTCATTCTGTGCTAATCAAGTGCAGCCTGTCCATAACCAAATCTCTGTCTATGAAATTTCCGTATTGCGGCCTGTGTAAAGAAGAGGTCCGCGATCATCCCTCCAATCTCTAACTCGATTCAACAATTACATGCAAATATTCCACAGATTCAAATCATTCTGACACATCACTAGAGAATGAGAACAAAGTTCACATCCACAGATCTTTCAAATGATCAAAAAATAATATTTAAAAGGAGAACAATTGAATTCATAAAAGCAGATTTTCTTTATCAGCCTATTTTTCCCTCTTTCATTCCTCTTTTTTTTTTTTCCTCTTTAATTTTTTTACATTCATGACACTAAATTCTAATGGGCGAAGAATATTACGAAAAGAAAAGTGTACACCAAAGTACCTTGACATCAGTCACAGCAAAGAAAAATCGAATGCTCGTCATTTCAAAATCTCTCACAAAATCTGATTACTCATGAACACTTCCTCCAGGGGTGATTATGCCTCGCTGCTGCGCCTTTCAAGAACTACACTATAATAAGAGGTGAATCTGTCTTTCCATGAAAAATTACAAGGGAATGCAGAGTCCTTGATTCAATTCGACTACCAAGCCATGACAGCGGTCTTTTCTTATGTCAAAACAATATTTACAACCATTCAGAAACATCGCTGACAGGCCGACAAAGAGAAAACATTCAAGCATCACCTCTGACCGAGGGTTGCCTCCTTGTTGATATGATTGACTGGAGATGAGTGCAGATATGCTGAGTCTACCAAGCATCTCCCTAAGCAATGTCACTGTGAGGTTGTATAATGACAGTCCAGAATAGTGGGTCATCACCCTCCTGACCCGAGATTCAGAATGAATGCAACTCACTGGAGTGAATGACAGACAGGGTTAGGGTTAGCTGGAGTTGCACCCATGACTTCCTACGAAATAAGTGCATTCCACTGTAACTGAGCATTAAACACTTCATAAAACACATCAATCCAGCCAAAATGCTACAGACTTTTTATCAGTACAGTATTATTATTTTACAAAAACATGATGCCCCATCATCCATGCAGTTAAAGGCTGAACATCACTCTGGAGGTCAGTGGTCCAATCACCCTCGACCTCATGGGAGAGTGTTAGCTGGATGCAGGCCAGCGCTAAGAGACAGGCTGGCATTTCACCCATAGAGCCTAACATCACTGCCAAAAGCATGCCTTTGTGCAAGGCCCTTAACAGCTACAGATCAGTGCTCCAGACAGTGGTTTTTGGCTGACCTAGAGTACTGTGACCCTGCAGTGGAAAATACTATGTGCATGAATGTGTGTGTGTGTGTGTGTGTGTGTGTGTGTGTGTGTGTGTGTGTGTGTGTTTGTGTGTGTGTGTGTGTGTGTGTATGTGTGTGTGTGTGTGTGTATGTGTGTGTGTGTGTGTGTGTGTGTGTGTGTGTGTGTGTGTGTGTGTGTGTGTGTGTGTGTGTGTGTGTGTTATAAAGGGGCTAGTGGTGGTGAAAAAAAAGAAATTTCTCACAGTAAAAGTATTTACGTTTTTCTGCCCAAAATTCATTTCATGTACAGAAATTGTGAGTAGGAGCATTGGGGAAAACAACCAAAATTTCTCTTGGGGAGAAAAAATGTATTAAACAAGACGAGAAGAGTCTACAGCCATGGTAGCAGCTCTGTGAGGCTCCTCTCAGACACAGTAGTGCTTTGAGCTAAATGCTAATGTTAGCATGCTATCGTGTTCACAGTGACAATGCTAACATGCTGATGATGAGGAGGTAGGCCTATACTGTTTACCATGTTCACCATCTTAGTTTAGTGTGTTAGCATGCTAACATTTGCTAATTAGCACTAAACTCAAAGTGCAGCTGAGGCTGATGGGAATGTCATTAGTTTTGCAAGTATTTGCAGTATTTTTTAGTAACTTTCGATCCCCAGTTAAGTGACTTTTTTGTCATGCAGTGAGAATGGCTCTTCATATGAATGACAATATTAAAAACATAATCGGTTTGAATCTGTTAGAAATCTGTTATGACAACAGGCACACGTGACAACACCCCCACCCCAATTCACACATATACATTCACAGACCCTGAAACACACACACACACACACACACACACACACACACACACACACACACACACACGCACACACACACACACACACACACACACACACACACGATCCCTCTTGGCAATCTATGACCCAAATCCTCTACGAACCCCACCCTCTTGGCTCCTCTGATTCAGTTTTATCTCAGTCTGTCTTTTTGGCAAGGGATTGGGACCTCATATATACACTTACAATTTTTCTTCCCCAATCCGTTTCAATTTTACAGAGACACGAGCACTCCTATTTCTCAACAAACAATTGACATGTTCTACATCACTCTGAGGAGAAATCTCTGTCGTTGTACCGGAAATAGTATTTAGATACATGGATGGATAGAGGTATGTGTGAGTGGAAGAAAATGACAAAGCATCCTTCCTTGAGTCCCTGATTGATCTTATTAGATACCGCATTTTCTTCCCTGGACCTCTCTAGTCAGTCAGTGATGAGAGTCTCTACCTCTTTACCGTATCACTGGTCTCACCTCAACGGCATGCCTCCCTATGTGAAAGAAGAACAGGTGTCCAGGAAGGAGAGAGGCTGCTGGGGCTACAGAGGGTTAAATGCTGGGTCTGACCCCCACTGATCACCCTGCTGAGTCTATAATGCCACCCATAGACTGAGGGCACAGGGAGACACACATGGCTCTGCATTGAGAATATAAACTAGGCGAGACTTCTGTGGGGTGCAGGGGAAACGGAGGAAAGGGATTTCAAAGAAGGTCTTCTGAGAGTTGCCATATGCTCAATAAGCCCTTTAACGCCGGCACTCTTTACCATAAACCATTACCAGGATGATATTTACAGAATGAACAGACACCTCAATCCTTCAGAACTTTCCCTTTTTTGACTGCATTGAGTTTCTGCACAGGGTGTATTTCTACTGCATCCCAGCATTGGAAACAAGATCTATTGCTTTTTTCAAAGTCAATTTGCTGCTTTTTTCAAAGGCTGCAGAGCAGGGTCTGGCGAGTCCACACAGCAATCCGGGATGGGAGAAAAACATGCTCTTGTTTATTGGCATTTCTTTAAACCAATCACAATTGTCTAGGACGGTGCTAAGCGGCGAGCGGCATCACGGTGCCGCTGCAAAATAGCCTCGGGAAGGAACTTGTTTTGGTGGAACATGTGTACGTTCAAAGGTTGCTTTAGTCTTGCAACAGAAAACTCCGATTCAACAGATAGTCTAGCTAGCTGTCTGGATTTACCCTGCAGAGATCTGAGGAGCAGTTAACCACAGTCCTCATAAATCCACCGGAGTTTAAAATTACAACACAAAGAAAGCGGAAGGTAACGGACATCCGGACCTAAAGAGGGACATCCGGCAGAATTTTCAGCAGAACCAGAAGAAAAACGTACATACATTGTTTAGGTTTTTCTAATCATCTAATAAGTTTAGAGGGGAAATATCTATTTGGTTGTTTTTTTTAACAATGTATTTAATGTATCACATACTGTACTTCTTGTAAATTCTTGATCTGTAAAATAACCAGTAACTGGCTGTCAAAAGAAATATAGTGGAGTAAAAAGTACAATATTTCCCCCTGAAATTAGTACTGAAAGTACTGTACATCAAGATTCTAAGTGCATTTTTCTTAGTACAGCTATTTTCCACCAATGGTATGTACACGCATTAATACTGGACTGTGTGCCAGTTCCTAACTTTAGTACAGTAATGGAAAGAGACTACTGTAAGTACATTTACTCAAATACTGTACTGTACTTAAGTACACATTTGAGGTACTTGTACTTGTAAACTTGCAGATTCTGCTCAGTAATATAAAATAATCAACAAATAAATGATGATGTATTATGGATTTAGATACAAGCTTTACATACCCAGCAGTATATAAAGTCATTAAAATTAGCTCCACCCTTAACAGCTTCTACAACACAGTGATGTGCACATTAATGCATCAGTAACTATAATCCAATGATATAATGGTATTCTAAAATGGGTCGTTCCGCATAATTATGTCCTATTACTTTTGGTAATTTAAGTATATTTCGATTCCAATACTTTTGTAATTTGACTTAAGTTACATTTTGAACACATGACTTTTACTTGTAACAGAGTTTTTATACACTGTGGTATTGCTACTTTTACTCAACTACAAGATCTGATTACTAGACAATGCTCACACACAGTCTCTGTCTACAGAAACAACGGCAAAAAGGTCAGTGTGAATCAATCATTCACACACACACACACACACACACACACACACTCTCTCTCTCTCTCTCTCTCTCTCTCTCTCTCTCTCTCTCTCTCTCTCTCTCTCTCTCTCTCTCTCTCTCTCTCTCTCTCTCTCTCTCTCTCTCTCTCTCTCTCTCACACACACACACACACACACACACACACACACACACACACACACACACACACACACAGGCCAACAACAAAGCTATAACCGGCTGCTTAGCCTTTCTGGAAATTACTCCATTACATGGGCAACTCTCTGATGAAGTAAGGAGACAAGCAGCAGTGAAATAATACACTCTTGCACACTGTTGCGGGGTTACTAATATCCACTGTGGACTGGCAGTGATGAATGAGATTCCTGGGCTATGTGGAGGTGTATTGAGCGCAAGGTAAGAGAGAAAAGGATGTTGAGAATGGAAGAAGGCAGTTGGGAGATTACCCAAAGGTTGCATGAATAGCTCCTCTGATAGTTATTTCAAACCAATGTATTGTTACACTGGTGGTTTGAATGTGGGGTCTTATTATTCTCATGGCAGATATCCAGACACTCCAGGAGAGGGAGAGCATTCTTTATGCAGACATTGTTTCACCAGGCAATCTTTTCATGCTTCGCTTTACTATTATCTTTTCTTTGTGGTTGCAACAAAGCTGTTGTTTTATATATCCACTCAGCGACAATCAATATTTTATCACTTGATAAATAGGGAAGTAAACAAACTTAAATTACATACATAATAAGAGATATATATAACTACAATAAGAATAGAAGTAAAAAACAGCAATCTATATATAATAGATATAAGAGCAATTAAAGACAAAGTTACAAGGTAAAGTGACAATACCTCGTTATTTGTTTAATATAGTAAAAAGCTGCTTTTCATTGCAGCTCTGGGAAAAATAAATCAAAGCACCATCCAAACACCTTCAGCAAGTGAGTAATACACAGTAGCGTAAGATGATAAATTAAAGAAAGTTGTCATTAAAGGCCCAAATGTCAGTGCGTTACAAAGAAGACAGAACATACTGTATGAAGTGCTGCATATTTCAGACATGTGCCTGGCACACTTCTGTCTGTTTAAAGTATAGCTCTTCTCAATTTGACCTCATGGCTATTCTAAGGATGTGGGAGCACCTTCTCAGATCTATAAATGGGTGTCTCATAATGAGTATGATGACACCAAGCAGAAATACTCCTCTGTTTCATCAGGGAACACACTAAATCTGATTTATTCTATTCTTCTGCAGCAGATGTACTATAGGAATGTCCTTTGTTTAAAAGGAGTTAAAAAACCTTCGGGAAAAATCTCTGAAATTGACGTGGGAAAGTCAGCCTTTGAGCAGTGAAGGCAAAGAAATAGATTTCTAAAGCCATGTTGGTCTGATATGTTGCATCTTACAAACTGACTGTATAGGATGTTACATCATTTTTGACAAGAACTGCAGTTCATCGAGTGGCTACTTGAGGCTGGCTCCAAAAGGGAGAAAATCCCAATAGACCCCCATGTTAAAATGCCCAACTCTACAGCAGAAATAAACATGTTTACAGCCTATAGCTAAGATCACCCTCAATGACAAAAGTAAGGGGTGGTCTGCCGTCAAAGGAAGCAAGTAACCTATAGACTGTAAGCTTCATTCAGCCGGCCTCAGCTCCTGTGTAGGATGTTACATCATTTTTGGCCTTGTGACTGGAGAAAAAGGTTCTGTGTGTTTACCTGAATGCCACCCATCTACAAAGGTGCTGCTCTTTACAGCTGGACCTAACCTCTAACCCTGCGGAAGGCCAAGAGCTACTGTGCCTCCATGGGAGAAAATAAACTGTTGGTTTGCTGTTATGATTACATGGGCTGTAGTGATGAGTTGACATCTGTGCTGCAGGTATAACTGCACTTTTGATGCATGATGAGAGTGGTGTGAAAAGTATTCAGACTCTAGTAGCAATACAACAATGTAAACATACTCCTATTATCAGTCAAATGTACTTACATTATCAATAGTAAAATAACTCACGTGGAATATGGTCCTTGTCAGTGTTGTATTATTACATTATTGGATTATTATTACTAATTCCTTAACATGTAAGCAGCATTTTAATGTTGTAGCTGGTGCGAGGTGTACACTGTTGGGTGGTTTCATCTGTAACAATTCATCGTTTTTCATAAGCCTATTATATGTTTTGTTATATCTTATAAATTATAGGGCTGAAACTAACTATATATATTATGGCTTGTTTTTGACTAATTATCTGCTGTATAAAATGCATAACCCAAAAGTGTATAAACTGTAAACCCAAAGATATTCTAAGACAAAGAAATGCACACTTACATCTGAGAAGCTGGGAGTGTTTTAACGTAAATGTATTGTATGCCTCTTCTGTGATTTTAAATTTAAAAAAACAGTGAATCAAAACACATTTAAAAATGATCTACAAAAGGCACACCAAAAGAGAAAACCCATTGCAAAGACCCAGAGGATCCTGTGCTGATTATGAAATAAGTGAGCAACAGTTATTGATAGATTTTGCTTTGCTGAATGAGCACCAGAGTGTGTTTTATTTTCATTACTGCGGTCTGTGCATGGAAGGAGGCTATGATGATTAATATTGCTCCTGCATGAGCCTTGAGTGATGGAGCTTGGGAAACAGAGAGACAAGGACGGTACATGAATTATCCACTGCATGTCGGCACTGGTTAACCATGCAGTCACACAGGTTGTGACAGAGAACGAATATAAATGGGATAATAGGCCCGTCCAGTGCATTGTTGTCCAGGTTTACCCCTTCTTCTGTCAAATACTGTATGCTGCACCAGGAGTGAGTGTTATGCACTTATATTGTAGAAAAAGTCTGCAACATTGTTTTAGCCTGTGGGGTTCTGCACAACATCGCGCAGGAAAACAGGGTGCCATAAATGTAGTGATGGAGCCAGATGACAAGAGAGCAGTGTCCAGCACAGCCCCAACTGGGACTATACAAAGGAGACAGGATATTAGCTGATGCCTGGTTCTGACTCGTGAAAAAAACCACGAGTAAAATAAAAGACACTGCTACTGTGTGTTTATTTAAATATAGGTACACCATGTAGGCATAAGAGATTGCAATATAAGCCTGTATATTACATTACATGTCATTTAGCTGACGCTTTTATCCAAAGCGACTTACAATTGCTATATATATATATCAGAGGTTGGGGGTTAACTAGGGGTTACGTGTCTTGCTCAGGGACACATTGGTTGATGGATTATGGTGGGAATCGAACCCAGGTCTCCTACACCAAAGGCATGTGTTCTAACCACTGCACCATCACCACCCCTATAGGACTATAGCATACATATGTCAAGGATGTATAAATCAAATAAACTTCAGCTGGAGTCCGATTTACCACGGCAATACGGCTAATGTTGACCGCATCAGTGATCTCTTCCATTCCACATTCTTTCTACAGCCTTTAATACCAATTTTCAGGCTGCTAAATATACACGTTGAGAACCTGAGATATCAGCGTTTCAATCTCCACCTCTGAAAAGTGCCGCTTCTTAGCCGGATTACGTCTCGCCATGTCGTAAATTGTAGGGGCAAGGCCTCAAAACCGAGAATATATTGGGGCGTGACATTTAAATTACGATCGTTTCCAGCTGCTGCATTTATCAATGTACGACCATTCTTACGCTCTGATTGGTGTGATACGAACGTTTCATGAATCACACGTGAAGCCTGTCATAAGATGATATCTGCGCTGGTATCTACGTTAGGTTGATAAATGAGGGCCATGGTATGTAAAGCCGAGTGGATTGTGTGACAATTGTCTATGGGTTCATGAGTGACCCTTTTCACATTATTATTGATACATTGTTATTAAAATAAATATTGGTTCTAGCTGCAAGCCCCTGACAAAGAGGGAAAAGGTATCCAGAGGGTATACAGAACTATTGATGCTAACAACATGGAAATAGGAACTAGAAGAAGGGAGGACACAAGTTGAAATATCATTCAGCACATGCATGCCTCCATCATCCAGCTCTTACATCTTTCTTTCTCTAAATCCTTTCTTCTTAATGCATCCTTCTTCTTCACTCAACATTCCTCCCTCAGTGTCTCTCCATCTTGCGCGTTGCAGTCGTTTGTTTCTGGCTGTCTTTGATCATGAGCTGAGGAGGACAGTAATCTACTGGAAGCCAAGTGTTTATATCTAGGACAGCTGAGAATTAGGTCGCACGTGTTTTCTGCTGCCCTAGGCCCACATGGTTGCTACCTCAAAGTTTCCTCACAATTGTCTCTCTCTACTGTGCCCAAGTTTGTCAATAATGACTCGGCAGAATGGATGCAAATGCCTGGCCAAGTGTCAAGGTGAGAGCATGATAAAAGACAGATGTCTTGCATAATGCTCTGTACTTTCACGCTATTTAAATCAATGGTGTGGCAGCGGGCCAACTGCAAAGGAGATTACAGTGATTTACAGAGTAACTACATCCTCATATTCTGCAACAACCCTCTCTCCCAGCATGTTTAAAAATGCAACATAGGAGTTATGGAGCAAGAACTGTAGGAGGTGTGGTTTTGTGGCTTCATAGCTTGTGATGCTGGGGGTCACAGGACACGGAGGTCACTGACTGACCAACGCTCAGTGAAGCATGCACAACGATCCAAAGTGCCGGTCGGTGGGTGCACCACTTTGGTCCAAACTGAAATATCTCAACAAATATCAGCTGGATTACCATGAAATTCTGTACAGACATTCATGGTGCCCAGAGGATAAATGACGTTACTGACGTTGGTGATCCCCTGATATTTCCTCTATCGCCACCAGCAGATTGTCATTTGTGCTTTTGAATGAAATGTCTCAACAACTATCAGATGGATTTGGTACACACATTCATAATCATATCCGGATGAATTGTAATAACTGTGGTGACCCCTTGACCTGTCATCTAGTACCTTCATACTTCAGTTTGACTAAATACCTGCAAAACTAATGAAGATAATTCCCATCAGCCTCACTTGTACTTTGTGTTTAGTGCTACTTGGTTAATGTTAGCATACTAACATGTTAAACTAAGATGGTGAACATTATACTTCCTCAAGATCAGCATGTTAGCATTGCCATTGTGGACATGTAAGCATGCTGAAGTTTAGCATTTAGCTCAAAGTACTGCTGTGCCTAAGTAAAGGTGCTAGCATGGCAGAATCTTAAAGTGCTCATATTATGCTTTTTGGCTTTTCCCCTTTCCTTTATTGTGTTATATATCTTTTTGTGCACGTTATAGGTTTACAAAGTGAAAAAGCCCAAAGTCCACCCCAAAGGGACTTACCATCTCCAACAGAAAACACTGTTCACAAACTGCTCCAAACAGCTCTGTTGTAGTCCAGCCTTTACTTCCGGTGACGAACGTGCGTCACTTTGTAACACACGTTATAATGCTCGCCTAGCTGCTAGCATGGCACTCCTTCATACTCTGCAACTGATTAGCTAGCAGTACTTACTGCACATGTGCGACTCCCAAGAAAGATGGTATAGAAGTGAGATGTCTCACTTTGTAGCTAAAACAGAGAGCTCAACACAAAGGGCTGTGAAAAGTGGTAAAAATGTTTGTCTCTGACTGAAATAGTTTTTGGTACAATAAAACTGTTGGGGTGAATACAAACACTGTTATAATAACAACAAAACGTTGACACTATGATGGATTATCCAAACTGTAAATACAATTAATGAGTTGTTGTGAAAGCAGGAAACTGAGCCACAACATGCCAGGAATTATGGAAAGGGGCAAAACATAAGTGGCACAAAAGGCTCTTCAGTTCATATTATTTTATATTTTACCCTATCAAGTGCAGACCTATGAGTGTGATTGTAGCTTTCAGGCTGGCCATTTTTATTTGATATAGTTTCCTTGCTCTAGTGGCGGAAAATTTGCCTTTTCAAAGTAACCAAAATAAAGTAAACCAAAAATAAAGAAAATTGCAGAGTCTCATCAAAGACCATACTTACATTGTGATTACCCTCTCTACATGTTTTGTCACGTTTAATAAAATAGTGCTTTGAAATGTGCCTGCAGACACAAACAGCAGGATGCCTTGTTGGCTTTTTTGAAAAGGTAATGCCGCTGCTGATCAGTAATACCCAGAGACATAGGGAGGCTTGGAAGGAGTGAAATGTAGGACTTTTGTAAAGCAAAGTTATAATGCCGTAATAAAATGCTTCTGTCTGTACAGTTACACATAATGCTGCTGTGTCTTCACTTCATCAGGCAGACCACCAACAGATAGCAGCACAGACTGCACAGTGATGTCAGAGAGGACGGAGGCACGTGTGCTCCCGCAGATGTGCCGGTAATTATGGGGGAATGAATGGTGATGTTCTAAGAGGAGATCAGGGGCAATTACAGTGATTTAAAGCAATGGAGCCAGGCCCTGAACACACACCTTCTAATTACCAGGCGCAATCTCAGATCTCACAGCGAGCACGGCAGATTTGGCATGTTTGCATATTCAAACAAAGGCTTCTGTATGATGTTTATCTTTCAATATTTAAAGGTCTTGATTCTGCTTGTGCTTGACTGTGCATTTGGTCTGTGGTGTGTTTGCTTGGGCTGCCGTTATTGTCGCGGTTAATGACTTTGAAGGAGCTTGGTGATATATTTAGCTGCTAATCAGACAAAATTCATCTAAATTAATTTGGAAATTTTGTTGCATTGCAATAGCTTGCGGGAATGCATTAGATAGGAGTGTGTGTGAGGGGGAATCCACAAGGGGCCAAAACAGAGATATAATTTCATTTGATTGCCACACTCATCAAGTCAAAATGAAGATTAATGAACACATGATGGAGGATTGAAAATAATAATATTCCTGTTGTCTTTAGGGCTCTAATTTGTTTGAGAACATGCTGTCACGCTACAGAGGGCTTATTGGCATTTGCTAATGGACTGCTCATTGCAATGGAGACAAGGAGGGGGGGCATCTGTATACACTAAGGCCACAAGTATAAGTATAAGAGCTATTTGAGGCGACTGTGATGAAGAGAAACTTGAACATTAGAGGGTGTGAGCAGGAAGGAGTTGGTGTATGAGGAGAGAGTGGCCAATTCTCTAAATAACTTGTACATTGATCGCAGCAAGTAGATGCAGTATTGATAGTGTTGTTCGCCCAAAGGACCCAGAACCACTAATAATTAATTGCGATAGAATAAGGAGGCAGGGCGTCTATACTGCAGTGCAGCTCTACACAGTGGGAGATATAGCATATACCAATCCATGTCCAACCCTGTGTCCTTTATCATACTAAAACGATGAGAGAGTAATACTGCTCCAATTAATTTTTTTTTTTTATCAACAGAATGAGGAAACATTTTTAATTAACGTCTCAGCCAAAAATGTTTTACTTGTCATATCTGGAAAATATTGTTTCAGAACACATTTAATTTGTTTTCCAACAGTAATAGCTTGTAGCATGCAAAGCATGATACAACTCTATGGCAGTCTAAGCACTCACAACACTTAGTTAAGGTTAATGAATGATTGTGAAAATAATCAAAAGTTACTTGAAGCACGAGACATGACATGTTCACATTATTAAGTACCACAATCTTTTTCCAACCTTGCTTTTGTTTGCGACACTGGAGTACAAAGTTCTGCATCGAAGTTGTGTGAATTGTGTGCATCTCTGACATTTAATGAGACTTTCACATTATGCTGGTTTATTTTACTAATACGTTAGCTTCCTTCACATCAAGCTAATCTACTCTACATGTAGCGTGCTAGCGCTAGTGCTTCACTGCTCCTACCTGCTAAAACTATTCCCAACTCTAATAATCTGTGTGCATTTTAAAAATGGCTTAATACATTTGAATGGTTTATTGTTGATTAGGCATATGAAGAATATGTGCATATCATGCAGGAATTTGTATTTTGTATGTGTTTGTATTTGTTCTTGTTATAATAATAATAATAAAAAGACTCTGTCTGTCTACAATCTGTACTTTGGTCCATACAGGGACTTGAGCAACCCTCTGGTTCCTAACCCAACTCCCTCCAGACTGAGCTACTGGAACCCCAATACATAGAACTCATCAAAATCAGTAATTATAAAGTGCATAACAAAGGGCAGGCCTAAGAAAATAAAATAATTAAAGTAAAAACTGTGAAAAATCTAGATCAAATAGTAAAATATTATAGACCACACATCCTTCAACTCTATGCCTGTAAGCCTATATGGCTGCCTCCTGTGTGTTCTGACCGACACCCTGAGGTATCCAACCAACACCTATTCTACCTATTCCATACCCACAGCACATAATAGGGGCAGAAATGAAGTTGCCCTCAAAACAAATGTAAACAGTTCTAATTTAGTTATATATCAGCATCATTTCCAGTAAAAAGGTTTGCATGTTGACCCACATCCAAACAATCAACTCTGGTATTTAAAAACAACTTTATTAACTGAGCAAAAGGCCTACTGTATTAAAAAACCTACACACAAGCTGTATGTTAGAATCAGATTATATATAGATGTTATATTTACAACATGAAGATTCAGTTTCCCCAGACGAGTTCTACAGCAGAGTGTACAGCTTTGCTTGTTCTCCACCCACACAGAGTGATAGGTGATCTAGACTGTAGATAGAGAGAGTGTGTGTGTGTGTGTGTGTGTGTGTGTGGAGACACAAGATCGAGATCACATAAACTAATCAGTCAATGATGCAAGAGCAAGTACCTCACATTACTCTATCAACAATGCAAGTGCATTCATTAGATGAAAATCCCCATACAATCCCTCCTTACACAAAGTAATGCCCTTTTTGAGAGGATCAACCTGAGACCCTGAAGCCTGCTCAGGATCATTCACAAAGAAAAGGTTCTGTATACTGGGTCACAATCATAGTCTCCCTCCTCTCATCTGTTATGAGCGAGTGACATTCAGTGTTTGTAAGCGGCACAGCTCAATAATGCCATGCTTGTGCGCATGAGTTATTAATAACAACGTGCTCTTGATGCTCACTCGCTCAGCTCTCGGCGGCTGACACCGCAGCTGCACAATGTCTTGTTCCTGAGCAACGTTGTCCAAATTGAAAGCACGGCAACGCCTGAGTTTTATGAGTTCCGTCACAGTCAGGCCCAGGAAATCAAGTCCAATGCGCGACTCAGATAAAATATGTGATTCGAAAGGAAGGAGATGACATGACCTATTTTTTCCTGAGTCATCAAGCATCCACTCTAATACCTTCCGTCTGTCCTTCATCTCATCTCTCACTTCACTCTCACTGTGTGTTTACAAAATGCAAGCCTAACTTAATTGCTACTTTATTAACTCCTCAGCGTAAAAAGAGTTGGTAAATGTGTTGGGAGACACAACGCAGTGTGCAGAGCTGTTCTCAGCTGAGAGTCTTGTACTGTTATTTTCATCCTATCCCATCCCACAGGTGTGCTTTTGCATTCACATTTATGCACAAACAGTAAGAATTCTGCAGCTGCCTTACTCAGAGCTGGGGGTAATGTGTGGGTGGACCCTCTGGGCAATTTCTGATCCCTCACACCACCCAAGACAGAAACAGAAGGTGAGGGAAAGAGAAGCAAGAACGAGACAGAAAGATGGGGAAGGTTATGTAAGGGATGCAGGAAAGTCAGCTGTTGACATCTCATGGATTATGCACTCTGGAAACACAGCTCTGTTGTAAAGAAGGCCCATTGCCTAAAGAGCACAATAACATTAATTA
Source organism: Gymnocephalus cernua (assembly GCA_023631565.1). NCBI lineage: Eukaryota > Metazoa > Chordata > Actinopteri > Perciformes > Percidae > Gymnocephalus > Gymnocephalus cernua. The sequence continues at coordinate 20,751,880 of CM042434.1, forward strand.
AACCGTGTAAAAGTCTATTCTTGAGTTTAGGATTCTGGAGGAGATGGAGAAAAGAATCCTAAAGGTGACAGAGAGCATGTCAGCAAACCAGGCATTATGTCTAGAATTGAATTTACAACAGGATTACAACAAATGATATCTGTGCCAAACAATATTAGGACACAGGAGTGAAAGCAGAAGATATATGTGCTGGTTTTAATGTAAAGTGTCTTTGAGTACCATGTAAAGCTCTATACAAATCAAATGTATTATTATTATTATAATTATAAATTGGATTTGGATTGACCTGATCTTTAATTTGTCAGGTTGCCGAATCCTCAAACACTGATGCTGCTTAGCACAGCATAAGATGCGCTCCTTATTTCAGTTGTTGTAGTTCAGTCAGTCAACTCACATGAAACACATTTATTATATAAGTAAAAAGTGTGGACCGGACACTAGCTGCAGTACAGTCACTTCTCAACAAAGCACCACACTGCAGGATATACTATATTATACTTACTAATACTCTGTTGAGCATCAGAACATGTGGATTCAAGCTTAGGTGTGCAATGAGTGCAGCTTTACGAAACTGATGAGGAAATTAAGAATAGGGAAGCTGCTCTCACATAAATGCATTGCTTTCTGTTAAAATACTTCATGAAAGCTGAACCCAGCATGATGTATGTAGAAAATCTGAAGGTGACTACCTGTCCTCTGTGTGAAGCCATGCTGAATTCTTCATGTGGCCAATATTCCAGGGGAATAAGTATGTGTATGACAGTCGTGTTTACATCAGTGGGGCCATTAATAACAGTCGATGGAGGAACCAATACATCTTCTATATTTAACATCTAAAGAAATAGAAAACAAGACATTGTGGTTTAACAAGTAGTCCGCCTACAGTTCGATATATTTAATGACCAACTAATACTAGCTCTGGTGACTGCACATTGCACTCCAGAAGCCCTGTCCTTAAATTGAAGCTGCCCGACTCACACACCCTCCAACTCTGAACAAAACCCAGATGATTCCTGAATGAAGGCTTACCGGTGACTAGCTAGCCAGTTAAGTACAAGCAACATTTAATCAGACAACTTTGGATGTGATAACTGCGAGAGCTGTGTGCTACATTAAACTGTACAGCATCAGTTTAATGTAGCACACAGCTCTCGCAGTTATCTGCTCTGACCGACATCTGTAAGAGCGACCTCTCTAACGAGTGGGTGCAGGTTATGATAACCATGTTCTACTGTTGCTGTAGTGCCATGGACACTTGGCATTGTATCGACGATGTTAAGCTCTGTAAAATAATAAGGTGTGCAAATCCACATTTAGGTGTCCGTTCTGGGATTTTCAGCTATCTACATGGTCTAGCGTTGAGGATGCCTGGTTTGCGGCCAGGGTTAAACTCCTGGTATGGAATTAACGTTTACTGCATTTCTTTGTTCATTTTAGCAACGACAAAAAAACTGAATCTACTCTAATCCTGCCAGCCAGCCGTGCTACTATTGGGGCCCGAACAGTGTAGCAGTGTGACTTGCGGAAATAGCTCCAAGGCTTCACTGAGAAAATACGCAACCTCATCTTTGTTTGCCAGAATTTATTTGAATTATGTAACCTTTATAGCTTTTATGGCAATTTGCTTCTGTTGTGGTTTTGGACATTTCAGTTGGAATTGTCTATATTTCTGTTGCTGTTTCCTGCTTTTTGTTGTTTATTCTGATTGTGTATGTTCTGTTAGTTCCTGTGTTCTGTTCCCCCTTGTATTTAGTGTTGTCAAGTTTCTGTATTTAGTTGGGTTCATGTTTTCTGTTAGTCTTTTCCCATTTCCTGTTTTATTTTGAAAGGTTATCAGTCTCTCCTTATGTCTAGTTTTACTGTCTGTGCTTCCCCGCCTTTGTGATTACCTGATGTTTCTCACCTGGTTCCCAGCCCTTGCGTCACCTGCCTCTTGTTACCTCGTTACCCTGTGTACATAGGCTGTGTCTCAAACCGCCTACTTCGGTCAGTACACTGCTAATGTACACTGACCACTTACTGCCGTAGTGCCCACTGTCGATGGTTAGTATTGTCCCAAACGGAACACTTATGATAAAGCACTTACCGGAAATGACGAGCGGTCGGCTCGGCTCGCCGCCTCTCAAAATCTGATGAAAATCTTCTAAACTGACCTTAGTTGATCTGAAATGAAGACAGATTCAGCAACTGCATGGCCTATTTCTCGCTTAAAATGTCTTCAGAAACACGTTTCGGTGAACTATTTTCGTAAAATTCGAGATCGTATTCCAAACGAGCCGCCATCTGGCCGCCATTAAGCTCGGATGTAAAATCTGCGAGAGCTAATATGCACGTGACGCGTTCGTCCAATCAGCTGCCGGTCGACGTCCCTGGTCCCTCCCCTTTCCGCTTTGTAGTCAAGATGGCGCAGGTTTAGTGTGCGTAGTGTCCATCGTTCTACACTGAACTTTTTGACTTTTTTTAGGGGGTCATCCGGGTACTTTCAGTGCACTGACTTTTTCGTTATCTACACTATATACTTAAAACTAAGTGTGTGAAGTGTGCAAGTAGGCGGTTTGAGACACAGCCTTAGTCTTTGTGTTCCCCTTGTCTTTTGTCAGATCATTTTGCTTTCATTCCTGTTTGTATCCTGCCTCGTTGGTTTGTGTCTAGTTGTGTCCGTGCCATGCTTTGTGTGCTTACCCGGTGAGTTTGTGTCTCCCAGTGTCTTCTCCCTCAGTTTCTGTAGTCCCTGGATTCCCTTTGTTCTCAAGTTCCTGGTTTTTGTACTTCTCTGTTTTTTTGGATTCCCTTTTGTCATCTTTTATATTGGCGTTTTGCTGGCTGAAGCCTCAGGACTCCATTGGTTTTATTTTTGTGTTTTTGAGAATAAATCCTCGAGTGCTACCTCTGCCTGCCTCTGGTTTTGGGTCCTCTATTCCCTGCACCGTAACAGCTTCCACACTTCTTTAGTATATTCTCCTGTAACCTTGGTACTGGTGACCCTTAACTGATTACAACTCTGAGTTTTAAATGCTCTTAGTGAGGCCCTTGTCATCTTTCTATTGTCTTCACATCGTGCTCCATTGTGTTGACAGTATGTGTACTGTGTGTGCATATATTCACATCTTTAACACAAGCTGCCCTGTTTTGAGCCCAAAGAAGAAATTACTGCATTCCCTGATTTATGGTGAAAAAAAGAGAAAAGATGGGAAGAAGAAGGAAAAAAATAAATAAAATAAGGCCTTTCATCTATCAAGAACAGAACTGAGACGGACATGAAAATGTGTGATGAGCCACCGTCAGCGAACCAACACACTTCCCTAACCATGAGCTACTGCCACACACCATCACAACTAATGTTTCTGTAGACGTTCACACATCAGGACTGATGATCTGTATGATAAACCTGAGGCAGAACAACAGCATATATCAAACCTACTAGCTTTGTCAGTAACAAGATATTGATTTGGATCTGTGCCCAATAGAATGATGATATGTGTCTGCTTGGTTTGGCCAGCTGACAACAGATTATTTATTTTTTCCTTCTCTCATGCACTCTCTCTTTAGTCCCAACCATGCCAGATATCCCGTCTGTCTTCTCTCATCCATGTCATAGTGTCTCTTCCGGTGTGAAGGGAGACCCACGAGAATGGCAGGGGCATTTGAGACATAGCATGGAGATATGGGTTATAGTGCTCAACAGACAGCGTCTGTCTCCAAACCCCTCGGCCAGATGGTCACTGTCTGCCAGGGAAATGGCCAATCCCCCTGGACCACACATGCAAATTCACACACACGCCCAGTAAGAGGGAAAAGTCATAATATATTTCTTTATCGTTTTAAAAATCATTTTCAAATGTAAATTTCCAATCTAACCCTTCATCTAAACTTGTATATATATTTTTAAGTATATAGTTTTAATGAAAAGTAAAGTAAAAAAACATTCACTCCAATTGTGGAAAAAATGCAGACTGATCTCATGAAGTGGCGTATGTATGACATGCCAATTCGTATTCCATTTTTGGCATGTTATCAAGACGCATACTCGTTTTTTAGTGTGTTTATCAACGCCGTTTGGCCTCCATTGACTTGCATTACCTTGTGATTGCGTTTGAATTGACGCCGTAGCGAGTAGTGTGACAGGGCGAAAATCCGATTAGGTGTGCAGCAAGTATAACACATACAAGACACATAAATACATACAAGTTCTACACACTGTCCAACTGGAACACAACCGTAACAGTACGAGGACAAATAAATACCAGTAAATACTAAAGTAACCTACATAGGGTAGGAAAAAGTGCATATCAGCCTACAAGTTGACACAATATAATCAACAATGACCATCGTCAACAACATCAGCATCCATTACATTACCAACCCCTTTTGTCAATGTTTCTGACATCCTCAACACATAGTCAACAGACTAAAATATATAACCAACCAAGGAATAAATAAAAGAAAGAAAAGAAAGGACGAAATGAGGTAACCAGGTACTTATACCTGTTACTCCTTACAGATGGACATCTTAGTCAGCAGAAAAAAAGAATCATGAAGAAGAAAGAAAACAACAGAGAGAAGCTTTACACACGTTTCGCTCAGGCCCTTCAAAAAGCCTAAATTAGATGCAATACATTACCTAAATAAATAAATTAGCATAATAATCATGTGGCAGTTAAGAGTAATCTTGTTCTCAAATAAGTAAGTATCCATTTGGATGGGCCTGAAAAAATGCAGTATGCCTAGTGCATACTATATTGTTTACATATCTGCAGATTGGAGCTTCCATGTCAGTTTAAGCCAAAAGTAATACAAGCTTTACATCAGTAAAAGGCATAGAGATGTGTAAACATATGTTTTCTGTGGCACATATGCAGTTTAGTTGTCCATCCCATTGTTGGCAAACACTGGCTGTAACATAGCAGCCGTAGAGCGTAAGACCAAGAAACCGAGAGTCTGTGTTCGATGATATCTGGCCAAGACTCACTACTTTTCCAGGGGGAGATGTTAACCTTCTGTAAGCCCCCCCAGATCTACACACAGATGGAGACACTCATCTTTACTCCTCCCCCTTCTCTCTCTATTCTCCCAGGCGGAGCCATTCATCCTGCCCCCAGGAACATATGTGCTGCTTCTAGGAGGAAGTGCAAAATCTCATATACTTGCCAAATGTTTGATCTGGCATACTTCCCAGGGGTCCTTTTTATTGTTCTGTTGGACCTTCTGTTTTGATGGACAGGTTTAAATTCAATGCCAATGTATCACAGGACACAGTGGCCTCTTCTGTGGTGCCAAACTGCAAGTTAAAGTATATGTGGGCATAGTCAAACTGGAGGATTAGCACAACTCAGCGAAAAGGCTACGAACAGTACTGTCTTTCTGTCAGCAGATGAGGCAACATTGTTCCGCCCGGGTGAGCATCATGCGAGTTGGTGGCCCTTTCGGATTGCTGTTGAAAGCCAATTACTCCATCCAATCTTACTTTTACAACATCTGAGGATGATTAAATGCTATTTTAATCCAAGTAGTGCTACACACAAAATCTTTACACACGATTTTTGAAACCTCTCACTCAAAAAGCAACACACCAAATCTCCAAAACCATAAGCTATTTCTCAGCCTTTCACTGTTTTCAATTGCATAAAACACTACACACAATTCTCTACCTAAGACACAAAAAATCTACTACTACTACTACTACTACTACTAACTAATCCCTAAGCAACCACAGCTTTAGTACAGGTCTATAAATAGGTCAAAGGTCAGATTACCTGATCAGATTTGTTTTGAACAATGGATGCCAACAATAGACAGAGCAATGGGAGTGAGAGGGAGAGAGGCAGGGGACGACAACAAGGACAAGTTTAAGGAGGAAGAGTTGGAAGAAGAGAACAAGTTGGAAGAGGATGAGGGCAAAGCAGAGAAGGAAGGGGAGCCACGTCTGCCACTCTACAGTCATCTCTTCAGTTTTCATCTGAAGAAGAATAAAGGAGGATTGAACGTGTAAGATTACTGTATGATACTTGCAAAGGTAATAATAAAGTTAACTTATTATACCTTTGGGGTTTCACAGTGTGCAGTAGTTGTCATTGTGTTTTCTTCTTTCCTTCTTTTAGAACATGTTCCTAAATAGATGGTCTTGTGTGATAGATGCAGCTTTTATACGCATCAATAAACTATGATGGAATTTTTTTTGTCTTCACCCTAGCAGCAGCCGCAGCAGCAAATATAATATAATATAATTATATTTAATTTGCAGTTTGCAAACCAATTGAGAATTGAGTGCAGATCATATTGCCATAACAACTGACAGAGGACCAAGGAAATCAGTGGATAACAGGATGTCAGTGTTCAGTCAGTTCAGTGGCCATCAATCAAGAGGAGAAAATCACATCACTGCTAAATGCTTCACATTTGTACATATGTGCATTACAATTCAGTAAGGCAAGTGTAAATATCCAACAAGGTTTTATTCAACAATTATTTAAAATAAACATTTTTAAATGAAATCATTATCATGAGCTGGTACAATCAGTAATATATACATACATATATATATATATATATATATATATATATATATATATATATATATATATATATGTATTTTTTTAGGCAAATCTCTGACTTTCAGTCCAGACTCATTAAATATAATAGGTGCCCTATGATGTTCAATCTGTATAGGTCATCCTGGCACCTGTGCCTGAGGTTCATGACAGGCTGCAAATCTGTGAAAATTGTGAAATTCATGTTCTTGAGGTCTTCAGTAATAAGGAGATTATTAGAAGTCTGCAGTAGCATAGCTTCTTGTTCCAACCAAGGGAACTTTGATTTATGTAAAGTGCATTGTAACTTCTTGATTATGAGCTAAAGCATCAACGTGGCATTTAAGAGGTAATACTGTGCTAAAGAAAAAAAGCAACTACATGGCCAAGACCAAAAGTTAGTGTTGCGTTCTACTCTGCTGCAATGGATTCAACTGTGATGAAGTGCATTCATGTTTTTATAGGGTTTATGCAACAGTAATTGTCTTCACAAATATGACATTGAAAAGCATTTTCTACAGTACTTCAAGCCACAGAAAGGTCAAATGTTGACATTTTTATTTAAATGTCAAGGTAAGACGGTTCCTAAACGTTAATGCATTTGAATGAACTTGGAGTATGATCAGATTAAGATAATAGCCGGAATCAGAACTTACAGAATCCTTTGTGTCCATGTTGCTGATAAATATGGCGGTATTTGTCACAATTGTAGTTGTAGTAAGACATACTGTATATAGGTCTACTTAAGTGATACCCAGAATAGACTGATATATATGGCTCATTCAACAATTACAACCCAATATAAAATGCAGTTTGTTGGAGCACAATATAATGTAATTTCCTATTTTCTATAATTGACATGTGTCATGACAAATGTGGACTCCATCTATACATGTTCATGACTGACTATTTCATTTTGTCTAATGTATAACTATGCTACAAACAAATGACTGCACATGTACCATAATATGTATGCAGTGAGTCATATAAAGTAAGTGTGAATGCATGAATCAACAGGGTTTAAAATCAAATGGAACTGGAGCTGTTCATAATAAAGAGAAGCGCCTTTAGGTAATCGGTTTGAAATATGTGACTACTCTGTAAGCAAATAAATACAATTATCTACCCGACAAAACACCTTAATGTGGTAGATGCATCTTCATCAGGAAAACACATGTTCTGAATCATAAGATCTCTGAGATGTAAAAAGGAAATGTTCCGACAAAAGTCTCTTTCAAATGAATGTAATTAATTAGCTTTCTTTGGCCTACAGTGTTGCTTAAAGTACACTTTATATTGTGTTTATGGAGTAGAGGATTGGTAGCTTGGTAACTAGAGAAACATTGAGTCTGACCCAGGGGCGGGCCTGGGCTGAGCACAGATCATACATGTCATCATGGTTCATGATTGAGTGTGATACTAAGAGGGAGCATGGAAAATTACCACACAGCAAATTAACTCGGCAGAGTGTGATTAAAAATAATTTTTGTGAAACTAATTTGCACTTACTGTAGCATAAAATTAAGGTTGCATTGGAACAGTTGGTTCAATTTTCAGAGGACCATCAGGACTTTTGAAAATTTAATGAGGATCCAAATTGCCTCTTTCTCTCCCCTTCACATCATGTATTTGTGACAACCCAATGCTGTCTCTGTCTGTTAAAGAGCAAAAAAAAGCCATACAGCAGAAACATATTAATACTCGCACTCAAGCACAGGTGGATCTGGCAGTCAGAATTTAGGAAATACCGTAGGTTTATAGTTGCTTGCTTCAATGGCCCGTATTCTGCACATCAAATCGAGTTTTTATTTGACTGCAGTGGAAAATGTGCAGAGATCCAGAGGAGTGCATCTGATGAAAAGAATTGAAAAAGACCTGATTAAAAAATGCTACCATGTTAATCTGATTATCAGTCTCGTCATGTCAAGAGGATCACTCTGATTGACTGCCTGACTCTAGAGGGCAAAGGTTACAGGTCAACAACGGGTTAAATGGATGACCTTTCAACTTTTGACTCCCGTTAAAACCACAGGGGACAAGGATCATTTTGATCCTTATAGCAGTTTGCTTAGAAATCAAATCACTGCATCATCCATCCCACTCACTTAATTCTTTCTAAATGCTCAGATGGTATTTAAGGGGAGAAGAGTAAAAAATCCATATCAAATGTAATATATGTTTATGAATATGCATGCAAGGGGCCTATGAAAAAGGACCCTTTGCAGTACAATTCGCAGTTCAAGTTTTTTGGGGTGAAACACTGTAACTTCAGTTTTGGTGATCCAGCACTGAGGCTGGCACTTAGTGTGTGTGTGCTGTACCTTTCCCTCATGTCAGAGATTGGCCTACTTGAAGGGAAGAGAGTGGATCTTTATGAGCTCCTCATGATAAGGCAGGGAGACATTAGGGTGACGGGTGTTCTAACACGTCCTCCTCATGGTCATTGTGTGGAAGAGAAATGTTAGAAGATGACAGCCAAGAGAGAGCAAGCTGATTATAATCATCCTTTACCTCTGCATGGCCGCCACCCAGCGGAGCGGCTCTTTTCTTGTCCTCTGCAGACATCTGTGGTCTGTCTGAAGAGACAGAATAAGAGTACTGTCTCAGTCCATATACATACAGAAGTGCAGAGAATTAACCGGTGATTATGCCCCCTGGTGGTGTTGATATAGCCTAGTTCAGACCTCCAAGTCGTCACCAACATATTAGATTTGTGCAGCGAGTCGAATAGGTCCTATATCTGAAGCCGACTAATGCCTGTTCTCATTGGTTGGAGAAACAATTGACCAATCAGAGCTTAGTTGGCCGCATTAAAAATCAGCAACATTATCAGTCTAGAGTTATATTATATATTTACTCTCCTTTAAACTCTGTGTTTGGTCTTCACCAACTCCTGAGGAAAATATCTGGCTATTTAAATGCTCCATTATGTTCACCAGCTCATTTTATTTTTTTTATTTTATTTATCCTTTATTTAACCAGGTGAGTATCATTGAGATTAAAATTTATTTTACAAGAGAGACCTGGCCAAGATGCAGCATAAAAAACAAAGTTTCCAAAGAAACCAAACACATCAAATACATGTATAACACAAGACCCTGGGCTGAGAAGGTTCAATACAACTTTATAAACAGTTACACTGACCAATGTTTGCCTGCTCCATATCACTCAAATTTGAGCCAAACTGTCTATAAGAAATTAAAGTGGTCAGTTTCAACGATTTCTGAAGAAGGTTCCAAGCAGAAGGTGCTGCAACCATAAAGGCTTTTTGGCCTGATTCTGTTTTAACACGGGGTAACAACAAGTGTAGGACATCATTTGACCGTAATCCATAATGGCCGCGATTTCTTGTTAAAAGGACAGTCAAATAAGTAGGAGCTAATCCAAGTAGCGCCTTATAAATGAAAACATAGCCAATGAGTGTACCTTCTTGCATAAAGAAAGGGCCATTTAATAAAGGATACAATGATGTGTCCTATAACCACAACCAGTGAAAAAACGCAATGCACAATGATACATAACATCCAGTTTCTTCAAACATTGGGCAGAAGCCTTCATATATATCAGATCACCATAATCTAATATGGGAGGTATTCTCTAGCGTGAATGGACAAGCATGATTTTGATCTGAAGAGATAGCAAAGCTTTATCTTAAGCTTCGAGACCAGACTGCCAACATGGGTTTTGAAACATAGTTTAAAGTCAATGATTATACCCAAATATTTATAACTGTTAACTAACTCAATTTCAATTTAATTTCCTTCAAAAGTTGAGATTGTTCATTTTGTCTGTCTGGTCAAAGTGAGAGCAGCAAAATTAAAAGAAAGATACAGGATCTGAGTTCAGGTCTTTGTCAAGTCGTCTCTTACTCATAGCTGAAAATCTTGCAGCAGGATCAGAAAGAGCTGACTCCAGATCTATGGTTGCGGGTAACCTTGTGCCTACAGTGAGTGAGCCACAGGAGGGCATGTTTCCGCCTCAGGCTGGACAGCTGTAGTTGAAAGGGCTGTCTTAAAGCAATGGATATGAAAGGCCTGAGCTTCGATGAGTAAGTGTAAAAGCAACTGTGTCAAAGGGAGCAGACAGCAAGGAGGGAAGGTGGCTCCAAAAAATCATTTGTGCAGTTTGTGTAGTTCAACTGATACCAGATACGTCTGGTTAGTGCGATAGGTCTTCTTTCTGTCATTTGTCAGATAAAAAAATGTTTTTGTTGTTGAAAGGAACATAAACGATTTATTGAAGAATTTTCTTTAAAATATTTTCCTTTATATTGCACACTTTCAATTTCTTTAGTATTCTATACCATTTTGTTTTGCCTTACTTTTGCACTATATAGAATTCATTTATTGTAATATATTACTTATCTTTTATCTTACAGTAATTGTACACATTGCACCCACCATGGTAGCAAAAAAATATATATTTTGTATTTACGGTATATAACTCTTTTCCAAGTGCTTGCCTCTCATTCACCCATTTGCACACCACTGGTAATTGTTTTTAATTTTATTTTTTGTATTGATCCCCAGTGGGAAAATTACAATTTACACTCTGTAAAAAATCACTACACACACAGGCCCAACCGTTGGGAGCAACTTGAGGTTCGGTGTCTTGCTCAAGGACACTTCGACATGTGGACAGGAGGAGCCAGGGATCGAACCATTACTGTAAGATTGAAATTAGTGGGCGACCCACTCTACCTGCTGAGCCATAAAAAAAAATACAAAACAGTGTTCTGTTGTTCTTTTTGTCTATTCCAGTAGACAGAGTGTATATTGTTCATTAATTTGGTTTTGAAAGCCACCTAATTGTTCACTGCATCCATGGTCATCTTGGCCACAGAAAGTCCTGTGAGAGAGCGTACGGTGTACCATATTCCCAGAGGTTTACTCATGCCATATTGTGGTCACTCCCCAGGCCTCAGAGCTACAGGCCTGGCCAATCTCAACTTATGCTCCTTCTCTCCTCTGTGACTAAGTCTCTTCCAGCCAAAGTTAATTTTTAATGACACACTTTGTTATGTTGGTCCATAGGGGGCCCTTAGTGGCTGGGCTTTAATAAAGAGAGTCTCACTGCTTGCTCCCTTCTGAGAAGGCTTCATTAAAACTGGTGATGGAAAAAAAAGAGCTCTTTGAAGTTCCAGATTTGAGCCTCTAAACTTTATATTTTTCTTTCCATCTGTCTGTCTGGTACTTTATGACTTTATTTTCATTTTTACATCAATGGACGCAATAAACAAATACAATATATTGAAGGACAGATGATGTGACCCCCTAAGGGCTACTTAATAACTGTAGTGGAGTGTGTGTGTGTCCATGGGGGACGAGGGTTGGGATAGAGAGAGGAGGTACACATACACCATCCATCTTCATCAATAATCCTTCATTGTCATTTATTGTTTTATCAGTACCCCCATTTATATCTCTCAGTGACAAAACCTGTAGACACATGGCAATACTTTTGAAGCTGAACTTCTGTAGAAATGGTTTGATTACAAAGCCACAAACTTTACAAAGTGTGTATATACTATAATTAAAATTCAACCCTTAAGCTTGATTTCTGGTCCTGCGGAGGCTCCACACAGAGCTTTCGCCGTAGCCTACGTAAGTGGCCTGAAATGTATACTTGTGCGTTGGTGTGTGCATCAATCTAATAGCAGGGCTGGCATAGTGTGTGGTGTGGTGTAGTGAGTGAGAGAGTGATGTGATTAGCTTCGAAGCAAGTACAGACTCTAGAGTCATAGTGAGAGAAACAAAGTGTCTCCCCTGTGCTTTCTGACCACGGTGGGAAATCTGTAGCAGGAAAAGTTAACCATCTCCCTGATTTCATGTTGTTTATGAAGAAGGAGAACCAGGAAATGAGTAGGGGGAAATGCAATGCTACCAAGCCACGGCCGAGCAACGTGCGCTGCCGCGATGTGTAGTTACATTTTTCGAGAAGTGCACGTCAGGCTACGGCGTAGGGCCCGGCGTAGGTTTGTGTCTCCGCGTAACTACGTACGTAGCCACGGTGTAAATTTTATGTCACACTTAGGTTTATAAAGAAAGGCCATATTAAGTCTATAGTTAATGCTATACAGATTCAGATTACGTGCAATGCATGATTTGTTGGTATTTAGTGAGTAAACTCCACGTTACTACTTTTTATATTACTGTACGATGTGAGATCATTTGATTCCACCATAAAGGGTACGATAATTGCCTCTAGAGAAGTGACCCCTCCAGGACCTGCAGGAAGATCGTTGTGTGCTGCTTTGTAAACAAGTGGGCTTCAGTCTTAGGAGTGGGGGTGAGGCCTCCTTACTCTTCTACATGAAGTGAATGGGCAAAGCGCCAGCTGAAAGACAAACTAACCTCAGCATCACCGCCACAGTCAACCAGACTTAAAGTGTTTATCTGCTAGCACAAACCCTCTAAATCAGTGTAATCTACTGTTAAAGTTAAAGAAATCTCCACAGAGATGTGTCAGTGCTGGAGTATGGCCTGGCTCCATCTCTTATCTATTCTGAGATAGGGGAAAAAACACTCTAGTTTGAATGTATCTCTTTAAACCAATCACAACCGTCCTGGGTAGGGATGCACCGATCCGATACTGACATTGGATATCGCGCCGAAACTGACCCAAACAGCATCAGAAAATCCTTCCCTGAAGTCACCGGTGTCAACATTTTGCCTCCTTTGTGAGGTCTGTAAACAAACAACAAAACGGTAAAGTCTATGGGCTCCAGTGGACTTCATGGTGCATTTAGGTGCCGCTCGTAAAATCATGGTGCATTCAGGTAACCCTCGTAATCGCATAGTGCAGGGGTCTTCAACGTCTTTTAGGCCAAGGACCCCTTAGCTGAAAGAGAGACGGAGTAGGGACCCCCTACTACTGTACGTATATTGTATAAAATTAAGTTGCATGTTAAACTGGGCCGGAGGGATGAAAATTAATAGATATGTATTATTTATACATCATGTTTTAATGTTAAACATATATGTGGAAGGCACAGTGAATCCTTAAGATTAACTGTATGGCTACCATTAGTGGCTAATTTACCTATAGTAAGCTATGTGTCAATTACATTTTTTTTTTCACCAATAGGCCAAATTATCTTTCCAAATAATAGGTTGGATTCATATTATTGTATATTTTCAGACATATATTCGAATACAAAAACAACAATTTTCAAATACATTTTAGACATAATTTGGCGGCGCCCCTGCACTTACTCTGAGGACCCCCTAGGGGTCACGGACCCCCTGTTGAATATCTCTGGCATAGTGTGTTCAGGTGCCCCTTGTAATGATGTTGCCTTACACACAACCAAATGATCCCAGTCACTTCCCCACAGTGGGGCATACAGGTAATTATTCACTCACTGGTATCGGTACTCGGTATCGTCCGATACCCAAAGCCCATTTACCGTATTGGGGCTATCGGTGCATCCCTAGTGCTGGCCGGCGCTGCGCCCTTGCTAAATACATAGCGGAGATAGCTGATGGGGAGGAGCATCAGCTTTATTCCAGCAATGTACGTTCGCTGAGCCAGACTACTGTTGCAGTACCAGTACTGAATGTTGTTGGGTAATGTAAACTGAAGATAAAAAAGAATCATCTTCATCTGGGTAGCTCACACTATTAGATACAGGTTGCAGTACCTGTTTTTAATAATGTAGGGATAACTTTGAAGTTGAGCGGAGCTGCTAGTAATTGTTCTCCATTTGTGTGACAACTTGTACTTCAGTTCCCTGCCAGAACGAACACCTGGCTCCTGGCTTGTTGCTATAATAATCAAGTGGGGAAAAAAAGACTGCAGCTGTGCTATAGTTGTATTTAGCCCGTAAATTAATAAATATCTTCTACAGGCTAAAACTGCCTTTAATTGCTGAAATTGATTAGACATTTTATCGGATGTGTCTCCTTCGTCTTCTCCCATCTGCGAGAAGACGTCATTTTCTTTTCCCACACTTCTCCATCGAGAAAATAATTACAGAACAGAATAATGAGAAAAGTAAATGAATACTATCAGTAAGCTGGGGGAGAAAATGTCATTATCTGAGGATTGGACAACGGAGTGGTCTAAGTGAACTACAGTACATGGGACTAGTTAATGGGGGTAAGCAATAATAGCACATTGGATAAAGTTCCCATGATTCTTCATTATAATCTGCCCTTTATAATCATATGTAAATCTCCTGCATGATATGCAATTATAAGATAATTAAGGAAACAACAGAGGTTATTTTAGGTGGCAATTACAGAGCCCTGCCATATTTCAACTATAGTAGGGAGACAAAATCCAAAGGAAAAGTTTAAATAAAATTGATCTGCCTAAATTAAAACTGGGGATGCAAAACCCATCCCAATCCAGTCCTAAAATAGAATAAATTCAACATACAATATTTGTTTAAATTGCATGTCTGTGTTATAGGTCTGTGCTCACAGGAACTAATACAAATCCAAATTATGCTTTTGGTTTCTGCTGGCGTGATCACAGACAGACCGAATTTTACTGGTGGAATATTTTATGCTGCGGTACTTCAGAGGGAAAATGGGGGAATGACAGATCTTTCTTTGCATATTTACACTATCGTCTATTGCAGGATTATTGTTTTCTTGATGGACATCTTTTTGCCTGCTGGACACCAGCTGTGGAATGTAACTAAGTAAAAGTCTACTAACACTGTGTTATGCGTAAGTGTTAATGCCTGACGAGGTGTCCATTGTTGTTAATGGACAACGGCGAGGCGTGAACCATCCGATGAGTCCGCCGAAGTTCATTAATACCTGACAATGTTCAGTTCAGTTCTGTTCATATTTATTTATAGCATGTTTCAAAACAACCATAGTTGACCAAAGTGCTTAACAATGGACACCTCGAAGGGCATTAACCCGCTTATACCATGGTCACTTGCCAAATAATTTTTTTAAACCATTATTTAATATTTAATACATTTTACAATCAAAATCTAAAGTTTTTCAAATCAATAACTCAGTTTCCCTGGTAACGCCTGAGCGTTTAACTAATACCTGGAACAATTATTCCCATCCTATAAGGTTCATGCAATGCAAAGATTGTTTACTACTCCAGTAAATAGGACGGACCTTAGATACGACTTGCGACTAGGGATGAGCGAGGACAGCATTATCTGTATCTGTTAACCATATGAATTATCCGTATCTGTATCTGTACTCGGACTGGGCGGGGCCTAACCCGGAAGTGGGTCGGGTTTTCTTTAAATGGGCGGGGCTTTAACCGGTATGTTATTTTAAGCACGCAATTGATATGGGTTGATCCGAAATTGTTATATTTATTGCTGATTAGAAAACTATTTACATTACAGCATCAGCATTGAGCTTCAGATCAATGGTTTTGATCACGATAACAAACTATATACAGAACAAGTTTAGCAACAATGAATACAACACATGCGGTTGCAATTATGAAGTAAAATGTAATGAACAAGAGTTTTCATACTCAACATAACTTTCTTTTTTTAACTTTTAATTTTTTTATGATCAGTGTGATTTAAAAAAAATGTTTTGGTTCTTTTTTATTTTTTTTTATATCCACACCAGGTATGTGAGTGAGTAAGAGAGAGACAGAGAGAGAGAGAGAGAGAGAGAGGGGGGGGGGGAGGGGCTGTGTTCTACAGATCAAATAGTCCGACGCCGTTTTTTTAGATCTGCATTGACTTATAAAATACAGCAAGAAAGTGTCAGACACTCAGTGCATGAAGTAAAAAAAACTGGTTAGAGCCAGCTGACGGTTTAAAAAAGAAAAAAAATCTCTGACAGGCAGAGACGCAACGCGAGTCGCATTCTACCAAGCGCTTCGTCTACAAACCGCACGTTTACCAGAACTCTACTGGTTAATAAGTAAGTACTACAAACCGCAGTAAAAAACAAACCTGAAGCTGAAGAGACCCTAAACGTTAACGGAAAAGACCCGCAAACCTGAGTGACTGAGGGAGCACGGATATTGACTCGTATTACTCGTATAATACTCGTATTCGGCAAAAGTGCTTTATCCGTACCGGATACTCATTTCAGCCGAAATATGTTATCCTTATAACAGGCATTATGTGTCTCACTGCAGAGGCAGCATTCTGTGCACTCTCCATTTATTTCATGTGATTTTGCACTCCCTCCTCGCAGGAGGGGAAGAGCTGATTGCAGTGTTCTCCCTGTCTTTTTCAATAAGCCAGGCACTGTCGACTCCTCTTTGACTCAAACTTATGTGTGGAGTGAATGTCAACCCGCCAAGGCCCATTCACTCCAGCACACACCACATCCAAACTCCCTGAGCTCTGTCTGGATCACAGCTCCTCCCCAGCTCACTCTCGGCTCACAGTCACGTTCTGCTGCTTTGAACTTGAATTTAGCTCACCTCCAGTCTCTACACCACAGCCCCTTTTCCACTTTCCCATCCCCACTCTCCTCCCAATCTTACTACATGATAACACACTTTGGAGGGAGCCGCTTCCCCCCAGAGCAGCCCAAACTGTGAGCATATTCACTCCATCAAAACAGCACTGTAGCAAAACTGCTGTCATGCCGAGTTTGCCATGCAAATGTGGCTCTAGGCACCACTAGCCTGCCCTTAAAATACTGTGATTGAGGTGTATGGAGTGTTTTGTGGGTGATGGAGGGAATGCGGGGGGTGTTTGGAGAGGTTAAATAGCACAATGCACGACCGAGGCCGTGAATGTAAGGAGGAAGGGTTGGAGAGGCCTGTAAAAAAGTTTACATCAAGGGAGCAGTTCCACTTATAGCTGAGAGCAGTTTAATTCCCAGCAAGGTAAACACTGCTCGATGCATGGCAAAATGTGAAAACACTCAAGCTAGGTCCTCCTATACTCCCCCATCTACCCTTTGAGAGGGGTAAGAGAGGAGGCTTCAAAGGGCTTGATTGACACCTAGTAATGCTTTGAACTATGTCCTTGGACTGTAATATAGAAAGACAGACACTCCTTTCATCATCCACTTACAAACAGATGAAAAAAATATGTACTATGATAGTACCATCTCAGCATAGCCTCATTCCTAGCCTATCACACATGTACACACACAAAGTGCTCTCTGCTGCAGCTTCAGTGAGGGACCAATGGGAGTAGCAAGGATCTTACCTTTCTCCAAATGAGCAATAAGCTCCTACTGGCAACATGTTGCAGTTGTCGGCAGAATCATTGGAAAGATTGGACAAGGACTGGAAATAGGGGGAAACAGCTAGCCTGACTGTGTCCAAAGCTAACAATATCCACGTGTCAGCACCTCTAAAGCTCACTAATTAACACATTATTTGGGTTGTTTGACATAATGAAGTGCTAAAATGTTGTGGTTTTACGGAGGGGTTATGAGCCTGACTATTCCCATTTCTTGCAGTAACTTCCCGGAGCCTCTGCTGATTACCTGGCAACCTCACAATGACCAGGAAGTTACTACAAGTCGTTTTTACACTTTATTTTCATGGGGATTAAACAATCTTGTCATCTTGTTTCCTGGAGTGGTATTGATCTTCTTTCCTTTAACCCTTTTTACTTTTATGACATCTCAAACAGGGCTGGGTAAGAGGATTCAATTCTGCTTGTGTGCACTTTTTCAATAACTCAAAATTAGCTATCTAAAATCCAACTACCTCTCCCAGAACTCCTTACGCAAACCCTATAATTTGACAACAGCTTTTATCTGTTTATTGCCCTTCCCTTTCTATGTGTATTTCTCGCTATTTACTACTCTCCCAATCCTTTTTACCCTGCCATTGAAATTTTCTTGCAAGAGTGAAGTATGACAGCTGGAGGTCTGGATGGATGTGAAGTGGGATTTCTGATGAGCCGATAGGAAGGGCCCACTGGACAGCTGGTTCTGATCAAGTTGGGTCAAAGAAATGTGGCAGTGGAACGACAGCTGATAGCAGCAGAAAAAGGAAACATTTGAAAATTTGACAGCAACAAGACAACTGGCTCACTGTGGCTGAGCATCAGAGGCCTTGATCATCTTCAATTTAATCTGCTCACCCACATTATCCCCACCACCACCCACACACTCATCGCCACAAAGATACGGAAATTGTTTAGCCAGTGCCAGTGTTTATGCCAAATAGTCTTTTTCAGCAAATCATTTTATTTTTAGTTGGTGTCCTCACGTTGAATTGTAGATGTAGGTACAGTGTATAGTGCAGCAGTATTAGGACTGTGTTCTTGCATGTTGCAGTTTGGGACGCACAGTTCATTGTGTTGCCTGTTCATAAGCTCTTTCTTTGTCTGCATGTTGAAATTCCCACTTCATGTGCCATCTCTGTGTTTGCGTGATGTACAAGTAAAACCGGAAGCAGGTCAGGAGTGAAATCAACCATCAGGTTGTTGGTGTGATGGAAAATAGACGATTGTTAATTCATGTCGCTGATGAATAAGTGATTGGCTCCAGTGTTGGGGGCCAGGCTTAAAGGCACAGGGCATATGGGGAACAAGGAGGGCCACAGATGCTCCTCTGGGCTAAAGGGCTGATAGGCAAAGACACAGAGAGGGGAGAGGAGACTCTGGGGCAAGCATGAGAGAGGAATATAGAATATGAGGCAAAGGCAGAGAGGCAAAGAGAGACATGCTTATCCTGCCTCAAAAGCCAACTCTGGTCCCACTGTGCAGAACTAACCCCCTAACTCTGCCCTCGGACCCAGCGTCTGAAGTGCCAGTTCACCACAGGCGCCTGAAGAGATGATACTTTAAGTCTGCCTCTGAGCATTAGGTCCTGTCCTACTCTGACCTCCAACAAAAGTAAACAGCTCAAAGAGGAAAACTTCAGCTACTGGGCAAGTGATGAGACAGACCTCATAGGAGTGAAGCAGAAACTCCACAAGAACAGAAGACATAATTTCCATCTATCCCTTCAAAATCCCTTATAAATATCAATGTTCATAATCACATACATGCGCGCACACGCACACGCACACACACACACACACGCACACACACACACACACACACACACACACACAAGCATTGAGAGGATCTCAGCACCATCTACTGGTGGCAGTGTGCTCCTCCACTGTGGCTGAGTGGAAATAAACACCAACTCAGTTCCCTAAAATCATTTTCTCCACCGTCTTTGCCCAGCTTCCCTCTTTCCATTTACACCTCCTTCAAGCCAAGAAACTAATCTGACATGATTAGATTACACTTTGCCAGTGCAGCAGTATGGTGTCTTTTATCATCCATAAAGACCTTTTATATCATAGGATGAGGAAGATGGTTTCAAATTAGATTTGATCCAAAATTTGATATCAGTCAGTGTACATGGTGATGCCTATTTACAAAAGATGATTGAATAAAACAAAAAACTAATCATACTTTTACTTACTTAAAGAGTAGTAAACATAAAGATCCCATATTATGCTCATTTTCATCATTCTACAAGAACATGTTTAAAAGCTTTAATGTTCA
Source organism: Gymnocephalus cernua (assembly GCA_023631565.1). Lineage (NCBI taxonomy): Eukaryota > Metazoa > Chordata > Actinopteri > Perciformes > Percidae > Gymnocephalus > Gymnocephalus cernua. The sequence continues at coordinate 20,771,830 of CM042434.1, forward strand.
TGAAACATTATTTTTCTGTTACTGTCTGTCTGATTATACCTGTATTCACCCTCTGTCCGAAACTCTCCTTTTTAGCGCTACTGAAAAAGCAAAGTCTGCTCTGATTGGTCAGCGTTTCCGGTTCTTCACATCTGTGCTCCTGGAGTCTCTGCATCATCATTGCAGCCGGGGAATGACTGTGACGGCACTGTAGCAGCACTTTCTACCTACCGTAAAACTTCAAATAATAGCCGAGTCCCAAATAGACGCCTGTCTCTTTTAAACGCCTGGTGTGACAACAGATTTGGGTAAATAAAGGCCGGTCTCAAATAGAGGCCGGGTCTGTTTTTGTTGTTTTTTTTCGTGTCGGGTTGTATTTGATCTTTTAAAACCCGTCAGATCGTTTGTTCTGTGTTTTGATTTGATTTCACGTGACAGACGCAACCGTTCAGTTTCGTTTATGTGTTTTTTTTATGCTGCCAATAGCCAAAGACAATTCTTACATTAAATGATTTGTTAAACACATTTGAATTAATTATAAATATTAATTAAATACGATTATTACATGGCTTGGTTGAATTCTAATGTAGAATGCGGTCTGTAATTTCTTCATAACAGACCGCTGCTAAGTATAACACACCGTTGCCATGCAAAAGAGAGCGTTGCTATGGACGCAGTTCTGTTCACTCCGGAGGACAACTATCAATCAATCCGCTGAAAGAAGTCGGATAATTTATCAGCCGTGGCAAAAAGTGGAGAAACGTGGAGCAACTTCTGTCCTCCAATTCAAGCAATGACAGCAGATCTGGTGAGCGCATATCGCTACATATTTATATACGGTCTATGATCGCTACGCAGGGACAACAACGCTAATTAGTTAGCTTACATTGCACGTTTAGGTGTGTCAACATGCAACGGCTGTGCAAAAAGGAAACGAGATGAATGAGGACATGAAGCCATTTACCTCGTCTCACTTCACCGTCAACAGAAATGTTCAGTTTAATATAAATACGAGCAGCGATAGCCCGCTAGCTCACTACAACGCGTCAGCTAATGTAACGTCAATTCCTGCAGTGATTAAAACAGCAGCTGGGTCATTTGTCCACCACGGCAGCACCCCATAATATATACGGCTACTACCACAGCCCGTAAGGTGGTGTTGAGTAATAGATGAAGGGTTGCATTAGCTTAACAGATACAGAGTTTACGTTGCTATGGACGCATGGACTTCAGGCTGATTCAAGTGATCACCCTGTCGGGGTTGTATTCGCTATAACAACCGCCTTGCTCTACATTATCCCTTACATAGTACGAATTAAAAAAAATATATATATATATATATATATATATATATAATGTGGTAACCTCCTATTGTCAATTAAAGGCCTGTCTCTTATAGACGCCTGTCTCAAATACAAGCCGGTCCATTTCGGCGATTTGGGTAAATAGAAGCCCGGGCTATTATTTGAAGTTTTACGGTATATTTAGTATATTTGTGACATCACAACTGTACAGAAGTCCTGACAGCTCACACTGTTTTGTGGATTAGGCATTTTGAAACCTACACAAGTATTTTAATATCATTTAGACCTGCTTTATAATCCAAGAAGACTCACTTTTTACAATATGGGACCTTTAAAGGGCAGCGTGGACGCAACATTCACATATCATCACCTTTTAAGTTGAAATGGCAAACAGTTGCTTATTTACACATCCAGCAGTTACTGAGCAACTTTATCATTCATTTGACAACATGACATCATGACTTCGCGTAAACATACACGCCACTTTCACTTACAAGTGGCGTGTTATCTGTACACATTTTGAGCTACACCGTATACAGCACGTTGCATTTTGAGCTATCCGCGTGTATGTCTACGTAGTTGCAGACTGATCTCAATAAGTGGCATATGTATGACACGCCAATTCATATGCCATTTTAGCGTGTTATCAAGATGCAGACATAATAGCTTTTCGGACGGTTGGGTTTAGGAAAACAATAACGGGGTTGGGTTTAGGAAAAGAAGAAAGCGACGGTTGGGTTTAGGAAACATGACATGCGGGACATGATCCCCGGTCTCCTGGGTGAAAGTCCTGTGTTGTTTGACCCATCCACCACCCCAACCAACCTCCCTATGCAGATTTTCGGGCTTTCATACTACTCGCTACCATAGTCGTCTTAATGCTACGTCATCTTCTTATTGAGAACATGGCGTAAATTGACACGCAATCGCAAGGTAAAAAGCGATTATGCGACTTGATAACGCGCCAAAATGGCATATGAATTGGCGTGTCATACATACGCCACTTATTGAGATCAGTCTACATTTGAGCATGTGCCACCTGGCTAATATTCACTCTCTATTAGCTCTGTTTTTGGTCTCTATTTATAGCTCCTGAAGGAAATATCTTTCTCTTTAGCTGCTAAATGCTCCACTGTGTCCACTAGCTAGTTGCTAGTCTGCAGTTTGGTGCTGGGCAGGTCGTGCACAATGGGATATTGGAGGCAAAGCAGTACTCTCTGTGACAAGGTTAAACAGAATTTGTAATGTGTGAAATTGGTGAGGTGCCCCTTTAACATGAATAAACAATAACGGTCATCTTATCATTTAAGGTGATTTCTAAATATTTGTTAACATGACACATTTACATCATAAGCTTGATGCCACAATGCATTATTTCTTGATGGTGGGAGAATTTTGGTTATTAAAAGAGATCTTTTAATGGCATCTGAGGTCATATAAAGTCATTATTGACTTGTAGAAGATGTGTGTTGTAAATGCACATCAGACGAAACAGTTGTTACACAGCTACAGCCACTGGGGGAGGCTTGAAGCTGGTATCTCAATTATTTTGACAACGCTGTGTAGATGTAGCAGTATCACTATTTCTAGTTAGATTCTGCTGGCAGTGTGCTTTTCCTATTCTTATCACCGCCAACAGCAGAACAGCAGAATAATAAAATATATTGTGTAGCTACTTGTAAAATGCTCCTCCCAACAGCAAGAGCTTGTGGGACATTTTGTGAAATTGAGTTTTTAGTTGACGTGGAAATATATTACATGACATTCAACATTTCATTGCAGGGGTTTCAGATAATATTCGTGGAATAGTTACACAGGTAAAGTGGGGACTAGATAACTGTCTCTCTGAATCAACATATAGCAGTTAGGAGTCCGAGTATGTATGCATGTGTTAAGGTCCTCCAATCATTCTGACGAATACATCAATTTGTTATCAATGGAAACAGCTGCTAAAGAACTGATTGTAAAAATGGTAATAAGCTGCAAGGACCTGCAGAGAACAGTGACAAGACAAATCTTCCTCTAAGGAACATCTTTTTAGAAACCACAGCGTGGTCCCTCACAGTCACTATCTCCACCTAGATCAGAAAATGAATTGCTGCTGCTCGTGTAAAGGATTCCCTGCTTTCCCCAACAGTCCTTCGGCAACATGCTGGTCTTCTTTATTCTACATGATACAGAGCAATAACACAACAAGCTCTAATAATGTTGTTCATGCCAGTATTTTATTTTTGTCAAGAAAGTTAGTTAATTTGTGTGCATATGAGAGCCAGTATTTTCCTTTTCTGATGAAGAGAACATGATGTACTGGCGGAGCAGAGATTTCCTTGATAACATCACACTCACACACACTTACAGAGGGCGGTAGTGAGGGGCTAATAGCTTCTCTAAGGATGAGATCCAACCTAATTTGCACCATGCAAATTCCCCGTGGTGACTGCACCTCCAAGATAACCATATTAAGGTTCCGTGTGCATCTGTGGGTCTCATGGAAAAATGTACAGTGTATGTACGGCATGTTGCTCTCAGGGACTGAAAGAGAAGAGAGAGAGAGAGGAAAAAAGGGGGGAAGAAGAATGGGAGAGAGACGTGATTCAATGTTACTAATCTCTTTGATATTCACACTGTGACGTTCTGTACCAGGCTGAGAAACGCCCAAATTATTCTTTTCGTCTTTTATTCATGACCTGAGGGACATCCTGACTTACCCTCTTACCGCTTTGCTCCGAGTCAAACCCCTCTCTCTCTCTCTCTCTCTCTCTCTCTCTCTCTCTCTCTCTCTCTCTCTCTCTCTCTCTCTCTCTCTCTCTCTCTCTCTCTCTCTCTCTCTCTCTCTCTCTCTCTCTCTCTCTCTCTCATCCCCATGTGTAACATATCACCAAGCTCATGCATTCATGAGTGATTATTTTTTTACATAAAGTATATAGTGCAGTATTGGTGCAGTGGGGTAAAGGGGAAACCCTAAGAGCATTAGCATGTATGTTTAATCATTATTTTAATTAGCGGTAATTATACATTGATGTAAGTAATGTCCATTTGAGAAATAAACTATGCAGATATTTTTATTTCATGACTCATAAATGGGTTGCAGCCATTACCTTACATAAAGACAATTAGTTTAAAAGGTATACTTACTATATCTTAAAAGGGGCTGTACTCAATATTCAGAACATGTAGTGGCGTCCTGAGCAGAGAATGAAGCATGGATGTATTAAGAGAACTTGATACAGCGTTCGGCGGGAAGCCCCGTTCATTCCAACGAGAGTGCTCAAAAGCGCATAAAGCAATCATGGAGCTCGGATTGTCCGCGTTGACTGGCTCATGACGTCACGATGGACATGCGCACTAGCAACCGGTAGCAACATGCTCGTTCATGAGCTTCTCTCTCGTGTCTCTTAGTATATGTGGCAAACTCATGAACTCGCCGTTTCATTGTCTAAAATATTCACTAACGTTAAACATTGTGTTTTCGTTGTTCCTGATCGTTTACATGCTTGTCTAAATAAACGATGGATGCATTTAGACAACCAAGGAGATGTAATTATTATGTCGTGCTACTAGCTAGCTAGTAGCTAGCACTAGCTACTAAGGTTAGCCTGAAGTTTCATGAACAGAGCTTCTCTTAATAACATCCATGGCTTCATCTCTCATCCACGTTACAGGCTGTACAGCATACATACGTACATCCATACATCCCTTGGATGTATCATAAGATAACACCATGGATGTATTAATAGAACACATGGTGAATTACAAACATTTGCTATATCCATTATTACAGCTACAAGACCTTGGGAGAACAGTCATGTGAGCATGCGCAGTGCAGGGCGACATGGGCGGCCACAGTCCCGCGGGTCTACTTGCGTCCATTATGCGCGTTCATCATGCCTTTAAGTGTTCGGGCTGGTAAGTTGATGTACCCCCCAAAAAATTATCCGCTGAAATATAGAAGTTTCTTTCGCCATGCAAAATCTATGGAAAAAGTCTTTCTGGGTTATTTACAAATGGATTATCCAAAAAAAAAAATTGTTAGAACATTTTAACCAATTCCCTATTTTATAAGCAATAAGTGTATTGCATTGGGCTCTTTTCAGATTGCCATGTGTAATAGATGGTTTATCTCCTGGCTATGTTCCTATTGATTAAAAAAAGTGGTCAAGTAAAAATGTTCAGTGTTCTGTATCTTTCTGTACAGTGACAGCAGTGTGAAAAGTTTATGCTATTTTGTTTGCCTCGATGTCCAATAACCCACTGCGTGGTCAAAATTACACACACAGTATACAGAAATTTAGATACATGAAGACTTCTTCAAATGCACTCACATAAAAGTTTAATAGAGTCACTTAATGTAATGTACATGGTTCATTTTTGATTATTGCTTATGGTCATCTGCTTTTTTTCTTATAAATGAAAAGGACATTTTGAATTAAGTCTTTCAAGTTGTATAAATGATACTTTATTGATGTTTAGAAAACAATGTCGCCACAAAGTCTATTTAACAGCTGTTCTGGTGTTTTCAATTATATTACATAATCTTTATGAGCAGATGATGTTTACATGGAATTGTCCATATTTCCATTTTTTTTTAGTCTGAGCACTTTAAAGACTTCTCATCCATGTTTACTAAAGACTAAAGTTCACTCCTGACCTTGGAAACAGCAGTTAAGAAAACAATGTCACCTGAGAGGTTATTATAGATTTCCAGTTAAGCTGGATTTATTTCAGCACAGTAAATCATGTCACTATGGAAACACTGGTATACGTGTCTTTTGTAGAAATGTAGTATGGTTGATTCTTCTGGTTTTTTTAATTACTTGTATATGTTTTTATTTGTTTTTAAGGTGTGTTGTATGTCATGTCTGTGCCTTTTTTTTAAATGGACCTTGAGTCTGGAAATAAAAGTTGATGATGATGATGATGATGATGATGATGATGATGATGATGTTGTATGTGGCCAAAATTCTGTTTCATAAAGGAGGTTTAAACAGCCTGACCTACATTACCATGGGAAGTTATCTCTGGTCTTAGTCAGGTTAGTGCTCAGGCTTAGCTTTACCTCAGGCTGAACCAATGTTCTAATCAGTATGCCAGACTGAAACACAGTGTTCCTCCCTGAAGGTTCCTCTTTATTGCTGCTCTGTGAACACGAGTCAGTTTCCAGTACATGTCAAATGTATCACATTTTGACACATTGTTGTGTACCTAAAATCTGAGCTCGTATCTTTTTTTTTTAGTATTTGCACAGTATTCCAGTCAACATATGTGTTTTTAAATGTACTGCAAGTAAAATAAAGCTAATAGTCAACTTTAACACATGGCTGAAGCCTCACAGTAACTTTAAATGTCACATAAATAAAAAATAAATAAAACAGACACAGAAATACATATATTAAAACTACAAGAGGGGCAGACAGCCAATCTGAATTTATTGAAACAATGTTTTCAGTATATGGAGACTCTTATGTCACTTGTACAAACTAAGTAGCAAAAGAGAACTTTATTTTCTAGAAAATGCTAATTATATAATTCTCTTGCTATAAAATAAATTAGCTATCTTATTGGGTACTTCAAAGCTGGTCTACAACTTGCTGCCCAAAGTTCTCTTTCGCTTTTGTTAATTGCATTGGCTCTGTTCATTTTTGCTGTAATATTTTATTCTCAGTGACATGTCTAATATGTGCTGGCTTTTTGAAACATTTTAATCCTGGTTCAGTTTTTATGGCTCATTCCAAGCAAGGTTACCATTTGAGAGGAAATGTGATGTTGAAAGCATATCAGCCTGCCATTAACAGATATAGTATGTCCCATCTATCCTGCTGTAATTGATGGGTGAGTAGTTTCACAACGGAGAACATGAATTCAGAGGTCTGTTACAATGGAGAATCAGACAAAATGGAGTGAACCAGATGTGTGTAAATGTCAACCCTCTATTGTTGACTAACAATCGATAAAGGCAGACATTTGAGGCATTTGGTCTTTTCAAGGCCTAAATCTAATTCAATGATATTTACACTCCGTTCCTGAGCAATTGCTATTGATGGCTACTGATAGCCTGACAATGAGCTTTCACAGACACATTTGTTGCTTCTGAAGTGCGTCAAGTGGCTGGCAATTGTTCAATACAATTTGGTAGTGTTTGATTTGGATGTGGAGGTCATTGGATGATAAGTGCATAGGCGTCGTTTTAGGGGGGGACGGTGGGGACGTGTCCCCACCAGATTTTGTCATGAGTCATTTTGTACCCACCACTTTTTTTAAACCTCAAGCTCAATTTAGTTAAAAAATAAAGTTCATAACACAGATACCGGCACTTACTGTACATGAGGAGCAATATGAGAGAGAAATGTGATCATTGATCATTGTTTAGGTACATTAAACCACCTTAAGCTTTTTCACGTTATATTAAGCCCATGAGAACCGTGGGGAGTCAACCCACAGCCGCTGCTGCTGAAGATGTGAAGCAGAAACAACGCTTATAATGTCAGATAACGTCCATAATAATTGGACTTTTGGTTCGATTTTTTCAGAGTTTTCGGTGGTTATAAGGAGCAATATGAGAGAGAAATGATTATTGTTTAGGTACATTAAACCACGTCATGTCATATTGTCAACATGGTACGAAGCAGAACATAGCGGGTCTTGCTTTTTGAAAACTTAAGGCTTTCTTCTTCATAAAAGGAGTCGGACATCATCACATTTTTGAATACATTTTTATTTATTTACATTAGTAAGCTACAGGGGCCTGTACTGAACCCAGGGTTTTCTGTACCACGACGGTGGATTAGTTGTTACCGAGTTCAATCGCCGTGGTAATTTATGCTGAACACCTAACCTGGTCGGGAGCAGGTTATGTCAGAGATCAGAGATCAACCGGTGTAAAAGCACCGCCTACTGACCAATCAATAGGCCTACTCCATTGATAACGGCATCACCATAGAAGATCCATTGACTGAATGGGTGGAGTTCAGTGAGAAAAAAAAAAGAAAAAGTTCGAGAGAGAGAAAGAGAGAGAGAGAGAGAGAGAAAGAGAGAGAGACAGAGACAGAGAGAGAGAGAGAGAGAGGTGCGCTCTTAAAAGTTAAAACATTTAGAGACTGACAACCCCGTTAACATCCCCTGATGGGTATTTATGAAAGGTAGGGCCTATAGATTTTCAGTGGAGGGAATAACGTAGGCCTATTGTAAACTTCTTGAGCCGTGCGTTGCCAATGCGCACATCGGTTTGAATTATGTTTTTATATTTTTTATTTGCTCACGATCGCTCCCACTGCCAGGGTTGCAACTGAATAGACTAACGACAGTTTATGGAAAGAACAAGTGTAATTATGGTCACATCTTGTGCCTGACTGGTTGATAAGCCAGTCCTTCCAGAAAAACGTGATTATGCGATCGCAGAATTCAATGCATAATCAGCCAAAGTCCGCATATTTATGTGGGGGCCGCATTTTTTCAAATAGGCTACGCCGCACTTTAGCCGCATAAATTGCCAATTTCCTCGCAAAATATGCGGGGCTTGCATGATTTCATAATCCCCTCATTTTCGTTGCAAAAAAGTCACATATATCTCAGCAGAAAGATGAAAAATGTTGCGTTTACTTCACACGAAAAAAAATATGAAGGCGTCGTTGTCCCCACCACTTCTGGAAATGCACTTCCGAATGCGTCTCTGTCCCCACCACATTTCAAACCAAACTGACGCCCATGGATAAGTGTATGCATCAGGTTCTATAAATGCAGTATATTTTATCCTCTTCTACACAATTTAAAGATAGATTTTTTTTTTTTTACATTATTTTTTTGGGCATTTTAGGCCTTTATTATACAGGACATCTGAAGATGTGAAAGGGGAGAGCGAGGGGCAATGACATGTAGCAAAGGGCAGCAGGAACCGAACCCGCTGCCACCGCGTCAAGGACTGAGCCTTAGTACATGGGGTGCATGCTCAACCGGGTAAGCCATCCAGGCGCCCCACAATATAAAGATTTCTTAAGGTGATTTTGAGCAAACACTCACAAGATCCAAATAACTAAGACCATGGCATTGTTTACTGAGTGATATTTGATTACTTTCTCCAAAAATTACGATTAATAATAAGGGTTTTGCAAGTTTATCACAGTCATCATTTTTTATGGCACTGCAGCAGAAATCTCAAATGTCATCAGAAAATATTCAGGTGTGTGAATTCAGATTTGAGGAAGAGAGTATACATTTACATTAACCATTTCTGCAAGTACAGAAAGTAGCCAATTCATAGGCAGCCTGTATGCTGGAAGTCAAATCTCATTTACAGGTGTTTGTTCATTTTCCAACTGTCCTGGCATTTCTCTGTTGGGTCATATAACAGCACACAGGCAGCAAGGTCCTATTTGACAGGTACATTACCCAGAAATCTCCTCTCACGTTGTTTTGTGTCTCTGCGTCCCTTCGGTGATGTACGCGTTGAGGCAAAATGTGTATGTGTCACTAAGCTCCCAGCTGTGTGTGTGTGTGTGTGTGTGTGTGTGGGCCTCCACCCTTTAATGCTGTCACTTCTGCAGCTAACAACAATCACTTTCGTCACTTACCATAATTAGAGAGGGGACGCAACATCATGTCACTCTGCCCACACTTCTCTGTCGTCTGCTGCATCAACCAGCTGTGTCCATTCATTCAAAGGACTCACACACGGGAACTTCTATTCTGATCCATCTGCTGGAAACAAAAAGTTTGAATAACAAGACAAATTTGGCATTCAAATGTATGATCTCTTGAGAACTAAGGTCACATTTGATAACAACAATTGTACCAGGTTTAGCTACTAACTGCTATGCAGTCCCTGTGCAGATAAACCTCAGCCTGCTCAGTGTTTTTCAAAGTCCCTGCTTGCACTGGTCACACCAGCAACATCTCAGCTACAGAAGCAGGTGACAAAATTGCATCAGTGGTGGCTTCATGTTTGAAAAGGAGTAGAACTCAAACAAGACCCTATGGTGTTTGGAGAAGCAAGCACATAACTTGAAGATTCGACCGGACGAGTCATGATGTAACCTCTAAGCTGTCATTTCTTATCCAGCACACTTTGCAGTGCGTGGCCTTAAAACTTCCATCAGGTGCAGCCTGACCCATGTGGTTAGACAGTTGGTAAGGTTGACAGCAACTGGGACCTTCGCCATGACGATGCCTGCTCTGAGATACCTTCTGTCCTACTTCTAACCCCCTGACACATCTACAGGAAGGCATGTTAATCTCACCTGTTGCCACAAATACATTTTGCCTGTGCAGTGTACACGTGACAACACACTGATGCTTACACGCAAAAGTCTACTATCATATCGAAATATATTATATGGATATTGTAATATTTGAAAGAAATTCCAATTTGTGTAAAGTTGAGTGGGGCGATATGGAAAAAAAAAAATCAAATATGATATTTTTGACCAAATACATTAATGTCGATATTGCTGCGATATTGTTGGGTTGACTACTGGTGCTTTCAAAAAACATTTACAGAAATGATATTTTTAATAAATGATTACCAAAAATGTGGATACAATGACTGAGTGGGTAAAGGCAAATAATAAAACAGCTAGAAAGTCTGGTAAATTCAGAAAATGACATCACTTTGCTGTAATGCAGCCTTTAAAACCAGGAAAAGACAACACTTGTCATATTACGACATCCACAATTTTAATGTGGTTTTAATATCTTTGATTTTAATATATTTTAGCCTTGAAAACCAAAAAACACATATCAGAAAGCAACAGCAACAAATACATGTTTGCGTATAGTGTTTAGAATGCAGCACAGCTCCATGCAGGTCAGGCTCAGCCAGATGCTCATGAATACAGTTGTAACTTGGAGACCTGCATGGGAAGTTATGTGTAGTGAAGTTTTGGAAAGCTCAAGGTCACTTCCTGTTTATTTGCACTTGGTCACATACTTGCTGTCAAGCCGCTGACTAGCTTGCTGACCCCCAGTTCTAGCTGTGGCATATCTACATGACAGTTACTGTATTTCATTTTAAATTCATTTGAATCATCAATTTGTTTTTCCAAGCCTCATTAAAACTGAGAGGGCTATTTGAGTAAAACGTACATACTTTATTGTCCTTGGATTGTTGACCACTAATTACACAAGGTTATACCACAATGAGGCAGGTAATAAAATAATCTAAATCATGTAACCCTTATCTCATGTTCTCAGCCCCTCGATAATTTGTTAGCTGGTTTGGAGATTAAAAAGGCAGAGAATCTCAGTGCAGCTCAAGCTATGAAATACAAAAGAACAAAACCGAATTGTATGTTCTTCAATGGAGAAGAATTCAAAAGACTCACTGTACTGATCTTAGGTAAATAAGAGAAGGTGTACTTTTATCACAATGGAAAAAGGATGGCATGAGAATACTGTAGGTAGGAAATAGATGCCTTTGTGTAAGTGTAGTAATCAACACTGAACTTTTTTCAAAGCCATAATTAGTCTGTGTCCGTTGTCACTTGCTTTATCCTCCCTCTTTTTCTCCACGTTCAGCGGGAGGAAAAAAAAAAAAAAACAGTAAAAAGAAGAGAATGGAAACCAAAAATAAAACATGTCCTTGTGATCATTAAAATGAGAAAGCAGAGGAACAGCTGCTTACAACAAAATAAACACATTAACACCAATGCTCCACAGTGTGCAATCACAGAGGCCCAAGGAGACAGCTGTCCGCCTTTAATTACAATGATGCTCATCTTCTCTATCACTCTTTTTCAGCATTCTCACAACTTACTAGACTTCCTTGCCTTATTTTAGATCTCTTTGCATCTTAAATTTCTTTTGTCCTGTGTTGCTACATTATTACTCTAACTGTAATACTTTTATCCAAGATGTGAAGATCAATACCACTCTCAAAAGTTGTGCGTTACATTTGAAGCTGCAGACAGCGGCTGTTCTTCGCTTGGCATAAAAACAGGGGAGTGTCAGCTAGTCACAAAATCCTCGGTAGGCGCTATAGTATATACTGTATACAAAAACGGGAAGTGTAAAAATATCAAGTTGTGGTTTTGATCGTCTTATCTAACTTTTGTCAAGAAAGCAAATACGTGTATTTCCCAAAATGTCAAACTTTGAAAACATAGATATTTTCCATATTCTACTTCCCATCAGAAAATGCACACCATCGCAATCTTCTACTACAAACTCTTCAAAAGTCCTCAAAAGTCCCAAAGAATAATTTCCAATCTTTTCATGTTAAAAAATGTTTTTCTGAGATAATTTTGAAGATTTTAAGATAGTGAACCCCCCTGTGCAGTTTACCCTTTTTTAAAGTGCACTTTCTCTTGTACATACAGGTTGGCAGATACAAGCTTACTTTAAAGTTTCCCCAAGTTCCCCTGGGGTCTAGAGAAAAGGACTGATTCTGTACAGCATATTGCTCCAAGTAAAAATGCGTCCAAATGAAGAACAGAGAGAATGACAAATGAGGAAGAAGCCTGTGTTTTACAGGAATGATGCTTAATTACATACAAAGCTGCCATTTAGAGCCCATTGTCCTCCCTGAATGTTGGCAGCCCTCAGCACAATGTGTAGACTGCATCCTTCCCTTCTCTTTCTTGATTTGTTTTCTTTCCCCATTTTCAGGGTTATACAGCATAGCCTTTATAATTTCCACAGTAATCAGTCCGTTCTTTTTTTGTGGCAAAGCTTTAATCAAACATCTCATAGCCTCTACCAGCCACAAATGTGTTATTCCGACGGAAACACAAAAAAGCATGCAATTATTCCCAGAGGACCTATCCCTCCTCTCCGCTACAGCTGCAGAAAAGAGGGCACTATTCCAAACATGTCCTCCGCCGCCTCCTCTTTTCTCTTCTCTTTCCTTTCTTCTGTGTTGGAAAAGAAGACCACCCTTCCCAAGTCATAATGACAGATGACGTAAAGATGTGTTTTGTAATGTACATTATGTAGAAACACTCAGAACAGTAGGTCGCTGCTCTCCTCCTCTATGGAAACTCCACCATATAATGAGGGTGTATCCTGTAATTGCACATGTCATTTGTAAAAAGGTTAACATTTGAGCTTTATAAACTAAATGTAATTATAGATATCCTTTATTTGGCATCTACTAATTAAGTGTCAGAGAGAACAAAAGTAACTGAAGCAAAAGGCTGTGCCTTTATTCCTCTTAATTTCCGGAAAAGGTTTTATGGTATGGTAGCGTGTGGTGGAGATACATGCAAAACTAAAATTACTGACCAGTCGTGTGTATAGCTCGGTCATTTCAAGGCAACTATATTGGCAAAAAGGAAACTCATAGAACGTGTCCAATTTGATGGTAACAAACTGCATCAAAATGGTCTTTAAAATAAATTGCCCTCTCCTAAAACATGTCTTCATTACTTTCGACATCAAATACAGTGGGGCTTCCAACTGACCCAGATAGTAAAAAAAATTGTTTTTTTATAGCTAAAACATAAAGGCACACAGAGCAGAAGACACGTGTACTGTATATAGAGGCAGGCACTGCATGTATGGCTTAAAGTGCTCTCAGTGCCTGAAAGGGAAGCTTAGACATTGCCTTCCTATCTGTTGATAATGTAAAAGTTACTATATGTTATATTTAACTTTGGGTAAGCTATTGTTGATTTGTGCACATAAGCCTTTGTAAATATATTTAGACTTTTTGCAACCATGTGTCTGTAGCCCAAACAGATAATAGATAATCCTCATTTAGGTACCTAGTCAACAGTTTTGCTAAATTTACATGTTTTGTCCTTAGACTGTAAATATTAATATTAAATGTCTATAGTTTTGTCAAAGCATATTTAGAAAGACTATTGCCTAGGCACCCAGCTTTCTTTTCTTTATTAAAAAAATACAGATATTAGAGTTTAGTTTTTCAAAGCAACCATGTAGCAGCTTTGACACTACCAACCCAATTTAGGGTTATTGTGCTTGCATTTCATGATGAATATAAAAGATAAGATTTGCAGCATTGGCACCATAGTGTGTAAGTAGGAGCCATACTCTTTATTATTACAGTTGTTTTTGGTCAAACGGTTATTAAAGTTTACCTGGTATTTATTTAAATAAGCTATTAGCCTGATGATTTGAATGCCATGAAGGAAAGGGGCTCAAACTGAAAAATAGACCAGTTAAAAGATAGGAAATTGCACTCACGCTACTCTGATCTTATCAGAAAAGGAAATAAATGTTACAAAGTAAGGTGGAAAGGTGGAGTTACTTACCACAAAACTAAGGTAACGTTATGTTCTTATAAAGTTGTATATGGCCAAACCTATCACATATGTACCATGTTTGTTAAGTCCGCATGGTGTCCCGTTTGGTTGACGTTGTAAGCCACACAATGCATGTTTTAATCGTGCTGCTTTTGAACACACCCCTAGCATGCTCTCTCAGCGGTAGATTTGGATTGGACAGACTTCTAGCTTGAGGAAAATGGGAGACGACTTGGGTGACGAGTGGTGGACGCACGAGGGTAATTCAGGTATCTTGCTCAACTTTAGCATCTGTTTTTTTTCTGAAATGTGTGGTCCGGGACATTTTAGTGTGTCCTGATAAGCAGGCTCTTGACTTTAGCTTGCAGCTGTCTCGAGAAATGCCAGTTGCTAACTGTAAGCTAACGTTAGCGAGCTAGTTCGCAGCGCTGTTAACTTTAGCTTCATTCTGTGACCCGTTAACGTCAGTTACCATAGATAAAGTTAGTGACAAGTGTACCAAACAAAGTACCAGCGAGTTTTTGTATAGCTTACCTGTGATTTGTTAGGACAGTGAATGTCAGCGTTGCTGGAGTTGTTACGAGCAGAAGGTGTGTAAACACGTGTGTCAGTGTGTGGATCATGACAGAAAAGGATTAGGGTCACGTTAATGTTGCTCTAACGTTGTCTGCAATGCCCTGTAAGTTACCTTCCCTTGAACCTCATAGCTATCTCTCCTCTATACATAATTTATTGCATTTATTCATTCTCATCTCCATACATCAAGAGAGAAAGCTCCCTGCGGCTATTCTTGCATAGCTTCATGCACTCTGCATACCAATAGAGGGCAGTCCTGTACTTAAAGGATGCACGTTACTGGCCTGATTGCTTTGGACAGCAGTGCTGCTGCGTTGCCAAGCAGAACATGTTAGAGTGTATTTTCAGGAAGTTTAAAAAAATAAATGTTCATATTCTCTCTATCTCTCACTTGGATACACACAAACCAGTGGCGGAGAGTAACTAAGTAGCTACAGTTACTCAAGTACTGCACTTACAATCTTGATGTAGGCTACTTTTACTTTACTTGAGGTTTACCATTTTAAACTATTTATACTCCTACTCCACTACATTCTACTTCTACTCCACTACATTTCACAGGGAAAGGTTGTACTTTTTACTTAGACCTAATTATATTTATTTGACAGCTTTAGTTTCAATTTTCAGAATACAATTTTACACAGAAAACATGTTTAGTGACTTTTGTACACAATTTCATTCCTATATGTACTGTATATAAATTGATCACACAGTCTTTTATCAAATTGTTTAGCCCTGACTTAGCTGCAGCCCTGAGGTTTTCGCTATAGTAAACATTTTTTAAACATTTAACGAAGGAGTGTCCCCCATGTACCTCTATCTCTGAAATGACCTGTGATTGGTCAAAGTCTCCTGCGATGGTTAGATTTATTAAAGCCTGAATAGAGCCAAGGATGAGGTGCAGAAGTCAAGTTTTCTCACAGACCACTTTAATTATTATGTTTATTAAATTATTATTATTATTATTATGAAATTTTTGCCCAACACCATGGTGTACTGAGCTTTGATCACTGTGCATTTTGCCCTTTTGTCAAATTCATATAAAAGAACAATACCATAATTATATAAATCCGTGGACTCTTTATATTGAGAGAGTCATGCAGCTCTTTGGTTTTCTAAGTTGGCCCTTTTACCCTGACTGACATCCTATCCTTACTAGAATTTGTATCACACAGCGGCTTGACAGAAAAAGCTGTGAGGCTGACAAGACGTAATAAGAGAGTTGAAGCCTGTTAGATAGAGCCTGGGACTAACTTTGAAGTCTTAGGAAGGAAGAGATAAGCAGTATGACTTTTAAGGTGATGTGTTTTGTGGCTCAATGCTCACACTAATTAAAGAGTTGCATGAGGCCTGAGAGCTCTGTCACGCTCCAATCTGACCGAAAGTGTCATCAAATGCCTCATCTGGTTTCCACCTTGCCAACTGGTGATGTCAGTGTGGCTAATGTGTCTCCATGTTTGTCATCATCATATACCTGCTATGCCGGCTCTCTGCCAGCCTCTGCTACCAAAATGTCCTCCAATACTGTCAGCTAGTTTTTGATTTAGATTAAATGGCTCATCCCAATTTTATTAAAGCTATTTAATAGGCTATTTATTTCTGCCACACTATGCAACCATATATGTTGTGGTGTTGAGCTTTAAAGAAAGTTAAAACCATGAATGCTGTGATTAAGGTTTTAGGGTTGATACTAGTCTCCAATGTATAACATGAATTGGCTGACCTAAATACAGATAATTGTCAATTTATAGAGCACATTTAAAAACAAAGATTGACTCAAGTGCTTTGCAGAGAGACACTGTTATGTAGGCCGAATTGATGATCACAGTCAAACAAAGAGGATATGTAGCATACAAGCTTAGAATAGATACTGAATAATTAAAAATTATTAATAAATTGTTTCCCGTAAACTTTTTTTTTTAGGATGCTTTTACAACTTGGAAAAGTCACCCCCTTGCCTCATGTATGAGGGTTATTTTCGAAACACTGTGATAATATATTTAAAAAACAATTATGTGTACTGCTTATTAGTGTGCTAAATCTTTTTATTTTCCATTATATTTGGCAACCATATCCATCTTACCTTTTTAATATTCAGGATAGGTCTCCTGTCTCCTTCACCTGCGTGCCTTCCAGAGCAGTTTGATCAATTAAAGCTTAAGCAGCCATGTTTTACAACAACAAAGTTGTAAATTAAATTGGTTTAAATCTAGTGTGTGTTTGTATTGGATTATCATTTAAGTGACACTCGGACCACTAACCAGTTTTGACTCTGGTGTACTTTCATGTCCTACGTGCTTTTTACAAACAGGGAAAGCTGATAAAGGAAACAGGAAATTACATGTCACTTAGCTGAAATGTTTATAAAGAAGGCATATCAGCACAGCCATGAAAGAAACCGTATCGTTTGTCGACATTGGGAGGCTAAGCTGGCAGGAGATGACCTGTGCAGAATGCTTTGCCTGCTGCAGCAACATAAGTGGTTAACAAAACAAGACTGACCAGTAAGAACTTACTAATTGCTGCTCTTTGCTTGCAACTTGAACCAATTTTTTGACAGTAAAGGAGAGAAAAAATGTTAATGGGTAATGCAAAAGTTGAAAAGGGATTTAATCGTATATCAGTTGTCAGTTTTAAATGTGTTAAGACTTTGATAATAACAATTTACCCTTTTTTATAATTTGTGCTCAGAATAGAAAAGGCTTTTATCAGTCCATCCACCATAAAACCAGAACAGACCCACATAAAAATGTTTCAAATGAATACATCTGTGCTTGATGTGTTGTGCTTTGCAGTGTGGACTTGGCCCTAGAGGAAAAACAAAAAACAAAATCAAACCAGGTTTTTTTTTTTGGTCTTTTCTGATTCCAACCGTTTTGCATTTAAACTGTCTGTCAACCTATTAGCTGTGTTGATGCCAAACTCCTCTCAAAAGTATTCACGGTGAATAAATAAAATCAACACAAACACTTTTAATTAACAGTTAGAAAAAACATGAATGAAACAGAAAATTGTAAAAGCACATCAAACATTTGGTTGCAATGATGTCTCACTTAGCTCTCACACAAGCACTATAACCAGTATGTCATACAGTCTATAAAGGATTGTTCAAGTCAGTAAGTCTAAGGACACTAAATAGACCGAGTAGGGTTTACATAGGCTCTAATGGGACAAATACCACAAAGCATCTATTTCATGATTGTTACAAAATACAACAAACTGGGTTCTCTCGAGGTTCTAGAGAAAGTGAGGTGTTTTAGTTGTTTAGTCCAGGAATGTCACAGAACATAATACTGTTGGTTCAGAATATACATTTTCACCTAATCACAAAGGCCACTCACTATTATATTTGGGGAATGTGAAGCTGAGGACGTAGCTGGGGATATGGTGATGCTACTTGTAATCTTGCCAACACCTTTGACATGGTAGTCATTGGCGAGCACTTGAGTCCTTTGCTCATGTCGGAGATAGTATGGCCCAACAGGCTGTGGGATGCTGTGGGCCATACTATTAAGAGACTGGATATATGGGCTCCCCACATGGATATGAATCTTGTTATCCTCTGTGGCAATGATATTTGGGCCTGTGTCGGTGCTCTTGGACCTCTGATGTTGCCAGCTATTCTGACGCACTGCTGTCTTGCAGAAGACAGTCTGATTTGCAGCCTCCTTTGGCTCTGGAGAACAGGTCCTGACTGTTACGATCTGAATGGGCGAGTTGCTGTGATCGGGTGTCGCTGAGCGTGATGAATTTGGACTCAACACCCGAGAGATTGATGTACTGTCAAGTGGGGAGACGGTGCAGTCGGGGCTTGAAGGTGGGGTTTTGGTATTAACTGCGGACAGAGCTGAGTTCTGGATGATGGTTATTCTCTGTTTAGGTGAGGCTCCGCTTGTTGGAATGACAGCTGTGCTGGTGTAGGATGTAGTTGCGTCTCCTGTGGGGCTGCTAATCTCGAGTGTGGCTGTGTTGAGTATATGATGTGGTGTTACTTTGATGTGCAAGGGCTGCCCTGGTGTGTGTGATAACATCATCACCTCTCCATTACCCGTTTGGTGCATATCTACGCTATTGGCTGAATGGCTGCTATATTGGCATATGTTGTTATTTGCACAGTTCAAGCTGTTGAGGTTGTTGACAAGAGAGCTTCTGTTTATGATTTCTGTATTTTGGTTTGGGTCCTCCTCCTCGTTTTCTTCATCTAGTTTATCGCTGTAGTCAGGCGGCAGGCTATCTGTTGGCTCAGTCTGAACCTCTTTGGTGGTCTGACGGAGGTCTGAAAAGTGTTGTCTGTTAGCACCAGGTGTAAGATTCTTGATTTGTCTCTGCCTGTCTAGCTCACTACTCAGTTCCTTCATCTCTCTGGCCAGCTCTCTGTTGCTGGCTTCCTGCTGGGTCAGCTTCCTCTGCAGCGTGGAGTGATCCGCCTGAACCCTGCTGATGGACTCCTCGGTCCCCATCAGCTTCTGGAGTTTCTCCTTCAGGGTATCTACCTCTCTGCCTAATAGTCTGGACTTAACCTGCTCCTTCTGAAGACGGCAAAGGAGAAGATGTTCCTGGTTGACCTCCTGCTTCTCTGCCTGCTCATACCTGGAAAGCTCTCTCTTTGCCACTTCTAACTCTTCTGTTAGTGCCTGGGACCTCTTCTGCTCATCTTTGAACCTCTTTTGCAGGGACTCAAAGTCCTCTTCCACCTTCATCAGTTCTCCCTCCAACACCTCCTTGTCCTGTAGTCTCTTTCGCAACCTATCTAGCTCCCGGGTCAATTCTTTGACTTTGTTGTCCTCTGCTTGGCACCGATGGTTAGCGTTGTTTGGATAAAAGCTGTGTGTGTACTTTTCCTCTTTTTCTTTCCTGTTTTCCAAGATTTGTAACCTTTTTCTCATTATGGTTACTTTACTCTGTAGCTCTCCGCTCCTCTCCTCCTCTGTTTTTAGTCTGTCTTGGAGCTCATGTTTTTCCTTTGCTATGCACTTAATCCTTTCCTCTAAATCTGCCTTAGACCTCAGTGCCTGGTGCCTCTCCTCTCTCAGTCTTTCTGTTATTGTTGCCAAATTGCTTTGCTCATTTCTTTTGCCCTCCTTCCGGTTGAGTTTTTCCTCAGCCTGTTGGAGCCTCTCGGCCATGTTCTTTCTGTCCTCCACCAAAGCTACAGTCAGTGACCTGAGCTTGGCCAGGTCCTGACTAATCACCGCCTCACTCTTTTCCAGTTGGCCCTCGACGGCCTCCAGCTCTCTCACCCTCACTTTCAGAGTGTCAAGCTCACCGTACAGCATCTTGCTAACCTCTCTCTCTCGCTCCAAGCTGCCCATCAAAATACTGCAGTCTTGTTTGCTCTTACCTAAAGCCTCCTCTATCCCGTCCAATTCATTGATTCTGCCATTGAGTTTATCCACCTCGACTTTCAAGCTACGGCAGTGGCTTGTCTCCCTCGCCAGTCTGCAGTCCAGGTCTCGACACTGGTCCCATATGCGTATCAGCTCCTCGTCCTTTCCCTCCATTTCCATGACCCTTCTCCTCAGTAACTCGACCTCTGACAGCATGCTTGGGGCTGTCATGGTGTTCTTGCGTTGGTGGAAGATGGAAATCTGATTATGGTGCAGGGATTTGAGCTCCTCTTCCTTTGCGCTAGGGTAAGCGGCACTGACCTCCTGCTTGATGTTGTCAGTGATGGCAGTCAGTTCTTTGACGCGACGCCTCTGCTCCTCCAGCAGCTCGCTCAGACACTGTTGCTCAATTACAACCAGCAGTGCATAAGCCTTCAGCTTGGTCAGCTTGTCCTTTAGAGTTGAAACCTCCTCTTTACTTTTCTTCTCCTTTAGCTCCTGGTATTCTCTCTCCTTTTAAAATCAGGAGCTTGAGTCTGTAAAAAAAAACAAATGCCGCTGATGTCAATCCGAATGTTGTGGCCTGGTTTTATTTTGTAATTGACTCCTATTTCGGCCTCCCAAGGAGCACAACTTTTAGACCCAAATAATTTCCTAAGTTGTGTATTTCAAGCATAAACATTTATTTCAATTTTCATAATTGAAATCACAATTTCCTCCCTACTCTTCCTCCGTAACTTCTACAGACGCTAGTAATAATGTTTCTCTTTTGTACATCTACAGTATCTGTGTGTGTCCATACTTATTAAACCCTAGTTTTGCACTTTTCTCCAGGCAGCACGCGTTCTGTAGGATGTTTAGACTATCGTGGCAGATGGTCCCTTGGCAGGGAGTGTTTGTTAATTAGGAAGTTCTTCTACCCTTGAGTACCCTCAACACTGCACCCAATCACCCTCCTCCTGGGCACCTCGAATGCCTCCCCATTTCCAGCAGGGAGAGGCAGGAATTCCCCCCTGTTCCATAAGTAATTACAGACTGGCTACATTTACCAAGTGCTGTCACTCCCCACATTTCCCCAGATGCATACCAGCAGTGTACACATGCATTTAATACACACTGTACATTTTTGTCATATGTTATTGCAAGTGACACACTTCAATGTGATCTCTCACCAGTCAATTTTTACTGTTTAGAATCGGTGTCATATAAGTGTGGACTGTTTGCTGCTAGTGTTACATAATGGAGATATCCAGGGTGTCAACATTGGTCTACTTGCATTTATGGTTAAAGTCTACATGTTTAAATGCATGTTTTCCTATGTGTCCAAATTTAAAAAGGATCCTAAGGCCTTTTTTCTTATTCTTTTAACATTTAAAAATGTATTATGTGGAGAGTTTTGTGGAAAAGTATTAATTTGTGGTGAGATATTTAAGGCAGCTAATGTAATGTGTAAAATACGACACTGCACATCGTGTTTAGTTTTTTTTTTTTTTAAGAACAGGATCTATAAATATAACATTTTGAGCATCTGCACTTTTGCTGTTAAGATACATGTATCCACATACACATTTTAGTGTAAAAGATTCAGTGAGACTTAATTTGTCTTTAAATAATCAACTTAGACACCTTTTTTAAAGTGCACTTTTGTTATTTGATACCCACTTGGCATTGTAAGGCATTGTCCCATCGAATCTATATGCAGATACTAGACAGTACGTTGCCTGTAACTCATCTTGCCGTTAAAACGTTTGTGACACGCACTCTTTTTTTCTCTTTTTTCCTGTTCACAAGGCTTTGGACTGTTCCTACCTGTGCTTTGCCGTTGGCCTCTGTCCTTTTAAAATCCTCAGAGAATAAATCGTCTCTGCTCTTTCATCTCTCCCTTTCCCGGAGATCCCAGTGATGTGGACATTCCATCCGGAAAACCAAACATTATGAGAAGTGCTCTGCACACTGAGTCTCAGTCAGTGGCGCCCATTACATCATCAGCAAGTCCTTATATGGTGTGTGTGTGTGTGTGTGTGTGTGTGTGTGTGTGTGTGTGTGTGTGTGTGTGTGTGTGTGTGTGTGTGTGTGTGTGTGTGTGTGTGTGTGTGTGTGTGAGACACACACACACACACACACACACATGCTGGGGTTCAGCCCATTCCAGATGAGGTCATTGTGTAGCCATGCCAAAGAGGCTAATGGGAAGGACAGAATGTATTTGTGAGTGTTGTGAAGAACACTAAAGCTTTAATCACAATTCAAACTAGAAAGTTTGCAGGATTAGCCTGAGCAAACATGTTATCCATGCTGCATAAGTGCTAGGCCTAACTTGGCATGTCCTAGGAACTGTAGCGTGCGTGTTCCTGTGTGTTTTAAAAAAAGAGAGACATGTTTTGTGAGTTGTAGCTGCTTTGCCTGGGGCCTGATAACCTGACTGAGATGACATCATCAGTTCATAGGCCCTCAATTACATCCATATGTCTGTGTCTCTCTCTCTCTCCCCCTCCCCCTCCCCCACTGTCTCTCTGTCTCTTTCTCTCTCTCTTTCTCTCTCTGTCATTTACTTCCACACTTATAGGTATGAATTGCAATTTTGATTTAGCAACTGCAATTTATTATTCTCTTGCCATCATCAGTTTCTTCTGTATCCCTCTCCTATGGTATTACTCAAGTCACATGTATGAGCTCAGTGGAGCAGGGAGGGATGACAGATTATACTCATCATTCTCACTGCTAGTCTCGTCTGTCACAACACGCACACAAGACAAAAGTCATAATGGGGAAAGTAAATTATTTTTAATCTCGCCTGATGATTGTACCATCAGCGCTGCAGGAGAAAATAAAGGTATAGGCCTGTGTGTGACGTTACCCGACCGTAGCACTTACTCGCACTATGGCTCCTAGTTCTAGCTTTCACTGGGAAATATACCTCTGTTGGTATTTTCTTTTGTCAAGCAAAACCATCTACTCCCCAATTAAAGGAGAGCTATTTCCCCTGTGTTATGTTGTCATCACACAGGAATTTACAATACAGCCTGAAAGACACACTTAAACGTCACATTTAGACATTAAATTCTCAAGCATTTTTACAACATCATGGTCATGGAAATCTCGAGACTGCTTAAATATTTAAATAAAGCAATGAAAGGTTGAACAACAGTGTCCGACATTTGTGCCACAGAATGTAGTCTGCATATGTGCAAACAATGTTTCCCAAGTTTCTGTCAGCTCCAGATTCAGCAGCTCTGTGCTAACACAACACATTTTATAGGAGGAGAATAATTTCTAAGCATAAAGATACTCTGTCGTCTCTTATCATAGTGCTTCATCAAGTGCTACTTTTTTTTTTTTTTTTATAAATTTTATTTTAACTTTTTTAAACTTTACAAAAACTAGAAAAAAAAACTACATGCAAGATGGTATACAGCATGTCATTGTTACCTGGATTAAAGGAAGACAGAGGCTATATGAGAATACACATAATAACCAGTGGTAGTCCAGTGTTTCCTGTCTCATGATACCGTCATGTATGTATAAATAAAAAATAAAACACAAAAGAACAAACACAACAAAAACAAAAAAAAAAAAAAAAAAAAAAAAAAAAAAAGGCCCAGAGAGGAAAATCAAACCCTTAGTCAGTACCGAAAAAATACAAAAGAAAGAGATAAAACCGTACAGATACGTAAAAGCCTATTCCATACATTGGTCATTTAGGTCTCATCAAGTAAAGCCAAAAATGGTTTCCACACCTTCTCATAATAGTTTGATGCATCCCCTCCGCTAAGGCGAATCTGTTCCATTCTAGAAACACAAACCATTTCGTTGAGCCACCTCTTAAAGCAAGGAGACAATGGAGACTTCCAGTTAAGTAAAATCAATTTCTTGGCCACTACCATGCCTGTTTTGAGAGCCTGCTTACAGTGGGAAGGGAGGGTTGTCGTCCCTTCAGAGAAGCCAAAGATTGCCAGGTTACAGTCTGGTTGAATGCTTATTTTGTATTGCTTAGAGAACCAATTAAATATGTCCCTCCAAAAGTTATCCAGTACTGGGCAATACCAGAATAAATGTGAAAGTGAACCTTCGGCTCCGCCACATCTGTCACACATGGGAGACACTGAATCAAATATTTTATGAAGTTTAGTTTTGGAATAATGCAATCTATGTATGACTTTAAATTGAATTAACCGAAGTCTAGAGTTTATAGAACACTTCTGTATACCGGACAGACCCTCGTTCCATAATTCCTCCGACAGTGGGACTCCCAGTTCTTTTGCCCATGCCTCCCTGAGATGACTGGTATGTGCTGGTGTCTCAAAGGCAGTGATAAAGTGGGAAATCAAGTGTTTGGAGTTTGGTTGTAAGATAAATGTATCATAAAACTTATAATTGTGTGGTTTATTTGGGAAATTAGAAACGTTCTCCCTAACAAAATGTCTCACCTGTAAATATCGATAGAAATGTGAATGAGGGAGGTGATATCTAGCCTGGAGCATAGGGAAAGAAGCAAAATTGTCATCCATGTAAAAATCTGAAATGCAACACAGGCCCCTCTCCCTCCAGTCCAAAAAAACCCCATCCGTCAATCCTGGTTCGAACAAGTGATTGCCTGTTATTGGGGCATTTACTGAAACATTCGGTAATCTAAGGAATTTTCTTATTTGATTCAATATCTTCAAGGAGTTACTAAGAACATAATTGTGGCTAAACAACTTGTGAGATGGTTGTGCCTTTGAAAAGAGCAGCGCTGGGAGTGAGGTCCGTGACACAGACATGGATTCAATCTTTAACCAGAGCGGAGAGGAACAATCATTGTAAGGAGGACCCCAATGCCAGAAAATGAGAGCCCTTGCATTCGCAGCCCAGTAATAATGCCTAAAAACAGGGAGGCCGAGACCCCCACTCTTTAAATCCTTCTGCAAATGGGCTTTAGAAATACGAGCGGGTTTATCTGCCCAGACAAATGACAGGACGGCTAAATCTAGTTGTTTAAAAAAAGATAATGGCAAATAAAGAGGGAGGTTTTGAAAAAGATACAAGAATCTCGGCAGTGCAACCATTTTAACAGCATTGATGCGGCCGATCATTGACAGAGGGAGCAACTTCCAGTTCCTAATATTAGCTTTTAGTTTATCCATCATATCCAAAAAATTCAATTTCAGTAAAAGTTTGGGGTTTCTGGAAATCTTGAGGCCAAGATACGTAATGTGGGTAGTAACTAATTTAAATGGCAAAGATTTCAAGAAAGTAGAACACATGTTTGTCAATGGCATGAACTCACATTTATCCCAGTTAATTGTATACCCAGACAATTTACTAAATGATTTTATATAATTCAGAAGGTTGGGAACCGAGACCACTGGGTCTGATAAACAGATCAATAAATCATCCGCATACAGATTAACAAGGCTTTCAACATTACCAAACTTTACCCCATGAATGCCTGGGTGACTCCTTATGCCTATTGCAAGTGGTTCCAAGGTAATATCAAAAAGAAGAGGAGAAAGAGGGTCGCCCTGCCTGACACCCCTCTTCAACTCAAAAGATTGGGATCTATCTGAATTTGTGAGAATAGAGGATACTGGTTTAAGATAAATTATATTTACCCATTCAATGAAATTTTCGCCAAATCCAAATTGTTTTAGTGTCCTTAGCATGTAAGGCCATTCAATCTGATCGAATGCCTTCTGGGCATCAAGGGATAAAACAGCAGCCTGTGTATTCTTCCCCTGCACTGAATATATTGTATTTAAAAGCAAACGGACATTACTAAAAGAAAACCGACCCGGGATAAATCCAGTCTGATTAGGGTGTACAATTGTAGAAATATGCCTACCTAATTTTGTCGCCAAAACTTTAGTTAGTATTTTTAAGTCGCAGTTTAGGAGAGCAACAGGTCTGTAGCTTGCCGGATCAACCTCTTCCCTTCCCCCTTTCAAAAGCAAGCAAATATTTGCTTCATATAATGAACTGGGAAGCGTCTTATTTCTCTTAGAATCGTTCACCATTCTCAGCATGAGTGGAACTATTTTGTCATGGAATGATTTATAAAATTCACAGCCAAAGCCATCTGGACCGGATGTTTTTCCCGAGGGGAAGGCTTGAAGAGCATTCAAAAGGTCAGTTTTAGAAATTGGGGACTCCATGTCATCTCTTGCTGCACTATCTAATTGGGGAACGTTTAAATTGGCAAAAAAGTTACAGAAATCTGATTCAGTGGCCTTTACTTTACTAGAATACAGTTCCTTATAGAAGTCCCTGAAGCAAACATTTATCTCTCTCGGATTGGTTAGAAGTCTGCCCGTTTTGGATTTTATCCTGTGAATGGCCTGTTTAGCCCTTTCGCCCCTAAGTTGGCTAGCCAACAGTTTCTCCGGTTTATCTCCAAGTTCAAAATATTTCTGTTTGATTTTCAGTAGAAGACTACCAACACGCTTGTTAAGAATGGTATTGTATTCATATTTTAATTTCAAGATCTTGTTGTAATCAGCGGCTAAGAGGGAAGATCTATAGGTCTCTTCCAGTACTGGAAGCATTTTTTCAATGTCTTTGAGGCGGCTGTTAAGTTCTCTTTTCTTGGCTGATTCAAATGAGATAACGTGGCCCCTCATAACTACTTTAAAGGTCTCCCACAAAATAGAATCAGAGACCTCTCCATTATCATTTGTAACAAGAAACTCGTCTATACGTGCATTCATGTGCTCAATAAAAGACTGGTCTTCAAGAAGAAGAGGGTTGAGGCGCCAGCTATATATTGGACTTGACAGGATATTTTTGAAATTAAGAGAGACTGGACTGTGATCAGATATTACAATATTATGATAAGTAGAAGTAGTAACACTGGGCAGTAATTCAGAAGCTATCAGAAAGTAATCGATTCTAGTGTAAGACTTATGGACATGAGAATAAAAAGAAAATTCCCTATCTGTAGGATGCTGCAGTCGCCATATTTCAACCATATTCCTCGTTTTAATTAAATCATTCAGAATTCCCACTGAGGTTATTGCAGGAGGCGGTTTTGTAGAAAGTCTATCTAGGACCGGGTCAAGATAACAATTGAAGTCGCCTCCAATAATAACATTAGAGGCAGAAGCCGGTATCAAATCAAATGCTTTACGGAAGAAGTCAGGATTGTCAATATTCGGACCGTAGATGTTAAGCATCGTTATCGGAAGGGAGTTAATATGCCCAGATATCATCAAATACCTGCCATATGGGTCTGCTGTCATATAATCAAGGTGAAATGGTACATTTTTTCGGAAAAGAATAGCAACTCCCCTAGACTTGCGGGTAAAAGGTGCTTGATAGACTTGGGAGATCCAATTCGCTCTCAACCTGCGCTGCTCATTTACACTAATGTGCGTTTCCTGAAGAAAAATAACATCTGGCTTTAGTGACTTGAGATGTGAGAAGACTCGACCCCTTTTAACCACATGACCCAACCCCTTTACATTCCATGTGACCAATGTAAACTTATCATTTATACTGCTATGGGTTATTCCATCGGGTACTGACATCATCTCTGGAATAAAAGCAATCTGGTATCCTCTCGAAAGTGCACAAAACACAGTAAAACAAAACACATAAAGAATCTACCTTGTAATCTGAGGTAACATACTCGAACAAACCCATGAACCTGAACATGTCCCCTACCCGCCCACAAGCACTTCCCCAAACGAAGCACAGGCACCCCTTCATGACCGGGACCGCTACACGCACGGCTAAAACCCGCTTTCAAACCTTTAACTCGCTATTAAAGCTGTGATAGCTAACTTAGCCCGGTTCCCTTGCCTAGCATATCTGACCGAAGTCAGAGAAATCAAAATGACAGTCTCTCAAAATGTTGAACACAGTTATCTAAGTAAGAAAAGCAGCCTCAAAATAATGCTAGTTAGCCCTCTGTGCAAGTACACACTAGGGAACCACAACAGCCTTAAGATCAGTTCTATAAGTCAGTGTTCACAAAAGTCATTGCCTCACTCGGTGTGCTGAAAACCTTAAATCGATCCTTGTGTTTTATCCGGAGCCTCGCAGGGAAGAGTAGGCTGTGTTCCACCTTCAGCTCCCGCAGCATCCTCAGGACTTCGGCGTATTCACGCCGTTGTCGCATCACCTCTGGCGTGTAGTCCGGGAAAATAAGCACCTTGTTGCCTTTGTACTCCAGTTGTCGTTCCCTCCGGAGGCGAAGTATGCGCTCCTTCTCCCGATAAAAGTGGACCCTGGCAATGATGGCGCGAGGTTTAGCTCCGACTGTGGGCGGCGGCCGCAGGGTCCGGTGCGCCCGGTCTATCACCACCGGTGACCGAAACCCGTCGTCGCCGAAAAGCTTCGGAATCAATGCTTCGACAAATTCTGTTGGTTTGCCCCCTTCTTCCTGCTCAGGTATGCCGATAATCTTAATATTATTGCGACGCGACCGGCCTTCGAGGTCGTCCACTTTTAGTTTGAGTGCATAGCTCTCGTTTTTCAGGCTAGCGACCGTCTTCTCCAAGCAGGTCATGCGGTTCTCATGGTCCAGCACTTGCTCTTCCACCGACTCTACCTTCTCCAATAGTTCCCTTTGCGAGCATTGTACCTCCTTAAGTGTCTGCTCTAATTTATCAAACCTGCCGTTGATGTGGTCAAGAATCTTGTCGGAAACTTTCTCCCATACCAAAGGCAGATGCTCCGTGTCGCTGTCGTCATGGCCTGGCGAGCTACCGCTGGCACTGTTAGCATTAGCGCTAGCAGAGGCTGAGGATGGTCGAGGTAACTCGACGTTTTTGACCGGCTTCTTCGGCATATCGTCGCGTACACTTAGCTGGTTAAGCCCCTCGTATGTAAAGTTATTCCTGAGGCTGATGAAATTAAGTACGAGACTGTCAAAATAACGATTTTAAATATTGGCAAGGAGGAGCCCCTGAAAGCACGTCTACTCCATGCGCTGCTCACTAGCGCCCCCCCATCAAGTGCTACTTTGACACCATGGTCTTTATTGCAAAGCACTTCCGACTTTTCGGCTTTTTCGGAGCTGGATGTATCATTTGTTTTGTCTAAATATGAATGTGGATAACATTAGTGATAGTGAGAAGCTTGCTACAGTTGCATTTCCAGTGATGAATCGGCGAAAACACGTTTCATTTCTATGATTCACTGCTTTGTTCTAACGCTGCTGGGCGCTCTCTCTCTATTTCGTTTATCCATATAATGTTTTCGGGCGGTCGTTGAGGCTCCGTCTAAAACTGCCATTTCGACCAGCTGTTACTTAGAAATAAAATGGATTATGGATCATTTCATTTCTATAGTTTATAGCTGACTTTACCAGCAGACCTCTCTATTGGCTGTTGAAACAGGTGACGTCTCTTACGTTCTAAAACCAGCCTCTGCGACTTGAACAGCTGAGTCGCAGCTGGTCATCAGCTGGTTTGAGTCGAGCTGAGATGGGCCGGTTCAGACTGCTGCAACTTTTGGTCTTTGGTCTGAACTGGGCTTTAGGGATGTCACTTGTTTGTTTTTTCTGCAGTAGCGTTGGTAACGCTGGTACCAAGGTTGCAATTCTTCCAGAACTTATGGGAGCAGCATATAGGCCTATGTGTTTTAGTCGGTCCACAAGTGGTAAAGAAAAACTAGGCATGTCCTGATCGCAAGTATCGGCTCGGAGCCAAGATGGGAATTTTTTAACTGATCGGATGGCGGATGGTGTCTGTCCAGAGAGTGTCTCGTAGCTTGCCAGCTCTTGGCAACACGTTAAAAAAAGTCGGTCTTTCTTCGTTAATTTCACGCTTTTACACTCAGTGGCACTGTGACGAATGCCAGGGAGGGGAGAAGATTACTCGCGACCGTTCTCTTAATACATCCATGGCGACTGTCGGCAGATTTGAAAGCCTGTTGAAGATGGAGGATCACGCCTATTCTCTAGGACATGTAACAGTGTCGCCAAGGAAGTTAAAAAGAATTAGAATGACAACGCGACAGGCAAAGCAACAAGACAAAAGTTAATATTGGAGTGGCTTTTCCAAGATGGAAGGAGCAAGGATTTTAAAAAGGGACGCGGAAGTTGCCTGCTAATATTCAGTTGGTTGTCATGTAGCTTTGTATGTAGCTTTAAGACATATTTTAGTTACTTTGTCTACTTGCTATCGTAAACAAAAAACGTTGGTTGGTTGAGTTGGTCAAAAAAGTGCTGACATGAGCGTACGTTCTGCACGTGCGCAAGACGTCTCCATAACAGCAGGCAGCGATAATTTGTATTGTCGCCCCCAAAAAATTAAAACCAGAAATGACAAAGTGTCACGTGGGTCTGGCTTGGCATAATGGCGGCTCGTTCAGAATACGATCTCATATTTTACGAAAATAGTTCACCGAAACGTGTTTCTGAAAACATTTTAAGTGACAAATAGGCCATGCAGTTGCTGAATCTGTCTTCATTTCAGATCGAAAAAGGTCAGTTTAAAAGATTTTTGTCAGATTTTGAGAGGCTGTTGGTCACGCTCATCCTGCTCGTCATTTCCGGGTTTGCAGTGGTAATCTGTTGGTTGGCTGGTACAATTTGAACATTCACTAGCCCTTTAGCTGGTAGACAGAAAAATACATTTTGAACCCTGGGTACATGGTCGTGCTGCGTGTTGTAACACAAATACCTCTCGGCTCTGCTGTGTGTGTGTGTGTGTGTGTGTGTGTGTGTGTGTGTGTGTGTGTGTGTGTGTGTGTGTGTGTGTGTGTGTGTGTGTGTGTGTGTGTGTGTGTGTGTGTGTGGAGCGTGGACATCGGCGTTCAGAATCCCCTCTATCTTCCAAAATAAAATGCTTGTATCCAAATGAATTATGCTCACAGCTGCATGGCATTTTCTCTGGTTTACCTGGGTGTAGTCCAGTGTGACTAGATCTTCCTGCAATACCGAAACTAATCAGAATGTGTTATAGCTGTAAACGTAGCAGTGCAGTCTGTGTACAGTTTATTTGTCGCTGTCGGTGAATAAATTCTGCAACTCAAGACCCAAGCCATATTCCCGTGTCTGCTTGCTAACTGCTGGTTAAAGTGAAGGGGTTAGCCCCAGAGCTAGCGACAACTTCAGCACAGGCTCACTAACTTAAGATGGCCTGGCTTTAAGGTGGACCAGCAATTCTCATTTTAAGTGACAAAACTGCTGGTCCAAGTTTTGCTTTAGTAATCTCTCCTTCGCTGCAATCAACGACCACCAAGTTGTATTCAATTAATTTCGCAATGTCCTCACTTAATATGTAAATGTGCGTATGACGTCATATGCACTTAAGCGCTAAAAACCCAGGGAAAACCCTGGTCTAAGTATAATTGTTTTGTTTTTTTTGTTACATACCGTGGTATCGGCTTTGGTATCGAGTATCGTGGACGTTTGGTGGTATCGGTACTGACTACTAGATTTTTGGTATCGTGACATCAGCATGTATCCCAAATCAACTGTGTTGTAGTCTACATGTGAATTCCTCCCAGGATATGCCCATTGAGTTATTGACCATGCCAGTTGCGTGAGTTAATGATGCAAGGCCTGCATTCTGCTCCTTGTTGGCATTCTATTTAATCCATTAATTGATCGATTGTAGGGCTGCAGCTATCGATTTATTTTTGTAATCGATTAATCTAGCACTTTATCGATCGATTAATCGGATACATTTTTTTTTGCGTTTTTAAACATCAAAACAATGCATAAACAATGCAATTGAACGTGAATAAGTTTACTACTTAAAAGCATCAAAGCTAAACATCATATCTAGTCAAACCGCTTCACGACATCGCTACAAATACAGTATGCGATTAAAATCAGCGGCTGCTTAGGCTACTTTACCTTGTTTCAGCGACGCTTGGTGAAACAGCCTGGAGTGGATGTTTTCGGTTCAGATGCTGAATCACTGAAGTCGTACTGCTGTGGTATGCCAGGTCTACTTTGCAGTAGACACATTGTACCTTGTTCTCTTCCTTTTTTAGTATGTAATGATCCCAAACTTTAGACATTCTCTGCCGTTTCTGGACATCTTTACTCTCCGCCATCGCGCCAACTAAATTCAAAATGTATCACGCGCTAGTGGTGCGCTTCCTGAACAACGGTCCGCGTGGAACAATCAGATCCCTGCACGTATAGTGCGCGTCATAGGAATTTAACGAGTTTTTGCCTCGAGGAATTTTTGTAATCGAGTTATTTGAGTAACTCGATGAATCGTTTCAGCCCTAATCGATTACAACTGTGGCTGTGTGTTTCAAAGTCACTGTGGTTAATAACATTTCATCTTGACCTGTTTTTGGTTTGCAAGTGTGATAACTTGATTTCGAATGGACTTAGCTGTTGGCTCTTGTTAGGGTAGGTTATAATGTGTTGTAGAAACATGAAAAAAAAAGTCTTGCCGCTTTTCATCCTAAGCGCTTGCAAATTGATTATCAGCAAAGGGCCCCAGTGTAGCTGATCACACAAGGGTAATCAACCTGATTGATTATTCTGCCTTGACTCTTGATGAGATAGGTCTCTGGTTGTGGAATGTGAGAAAAAAATCCTCCTCATTCCTTGCAATTTCTTTCCACAGATCAACTCCCAAACCAGAGTCCATGAGGTCCTGTTTTGCTTAGAGGAGGGGTTGGCAATCTGCAGCGCTTTTCCTCAATTACAAGCATGAGCCGATCCCTCAAAGGCATTTCCAAGAAAACCCTCAAACATTGCCCCATATGAAAGGAGCATTCTAGCTTCTGTTAGCTCGTCATAGCTCATATTTTCATCCAGGGGTGTAATTTTGCTGCTGTATTTTGACAAATCCTCCAGTTGTACTAAGCATTATTCTGTACAGGGTCACAGAAAAAATATTGAAGATGCAAAAAGAAAAGCAGCTACTCAGGCAGTCTGTTCTGGCTTTCTTCTTTTTGTTAATCAGCAGTTTAATAAAATTGAGGGAAAGACTAAATTGACCTCGTATGCTTGGTATAGCTAATAAATGGGCCCAACAGCTTGCGATCAGAACAGTGGTTCTGCTCTGAAGTGATGCACTGCCAAACTCCATGGTAATTTATGCACTTCTTCTCCTGACACATTTTTGGCTGAGCCAGCAGATGGTGGATGTGTGTTTGCGTGTGAGGAATGGACAGAACAGCTGTTGGTTTCCGCTACAGCACAGCCAAGTTTACTTTGTCTTTTTCCCTTGAGGAAAATGTATAAAAATGTCCCTTCACAATGTTTAACCAAGCCAGATAGCTTTTCTTTTTCATCGATTGCTTGCTAGCCATGCTAGTTGCGTGGTGAAATATCTCAACAATTAGGCTATTTAGCTAATGGATTGGTACTTTTCTAGCAACATTAATGGTCTCCAGAAGAGAAATCCTACTGACTTTCGATATCCCCTGACCTCTAGCACCACCAGCAGGTTGACATTTTAGTGAAATGTTTAACCACTATTGTATTAATTGCCATCAAAATATGTATCCATTCATTCGTGGTCCTAGAGGATGAATTCTAATGATGTTGGTGGTCCCCTGACTTTTCCTCTAGCACCTTCATGAGCTCGGCATTTGGGGTTTTGAGTGAAATATCACGACAACTACTGGATGAATTGCCATGAAATTTGGTATAGACATTCAGATTCCCCTTAGAATTAATTATTTGGTGATCCCCTGGCCTTGCATCATTCAGTCAAAATTTTAATTTGTCCAATAATTTTGTTCATGACTAAATAGGCCTACTTGCGAAACTAATGGCATTCCCATCAGCCCCAGTTGCACTTTGTGTTAAGTGCTAATTATCAAATGTTAGCATGCTAACACACTAAACTAAGATGATGAACATCCTAAACATTATACCTACTTTTGGATCAGCATGTCGGCATCTGTCGCTGAGCATTTTAGCATGCTGACTAGCATTTAGCCCAAAGCACTGCATTGCCTAAGTACAGCCTCGCAAATCTGCTAGTATGGCTGTAGACTTGTCTTAGTCTTTTAGATAATATTTTCTACATCATCTGCCTACCTGTCTTACATCTGTAGGACTTACTGATGATGTATTGATGAGAAGGCCACATCAGTTGAGGAGTGAAAACATGATCTAGTTTAACAGTGGTTTGACGTGTAGGGTAGAGCCTGTGAAAGGTTTGTGATTCAGAACTGAAGTGAACACATGAGAGCATGGATTTCTTCGGTGTGTTGAACATGTGTGTGTGTGGTTAATGCTGGGATGCTGTCAGCCTAGTGACAGACCATAGGAAACACACACAGACTTAGAGCATGCTCTGATAGCTGAGGTTGGAACAACCAGATTGCTGCATTGTGATGTGCAGATGTAATCACCCTTTGACACGCAAGGGGATCATACTATGGCATAAAGTGATTATATGCCGTGACTGGAATATCCC
This sequence comes from Gymnocephalus cernua, assembly GCA_023631565.1. Classification (NCBI taxonomy): domain Eukaryota; kingdom Metazoa; phylum Chordata; class Actinopteri; order Perciformes; family Percidae; genus Gymnocephalus; species Gymnocephalus cernua. Next base: position 20,806,533 of record CM042434.1, read on the forward strand.
GTATAGTTCACTGCTAAAACGGGTCATCTGCTGTGCACATGGCACCTTGTGAAGCTACTTTTGTAGGGAAATGAAAAAGAGAGAGGGGTGCTGATTTTAAGCCAAGCTGAGTGGCTCTCTTGGCTCAGAGCATACGCTTTGAAAAGAAACGGGGAGGGAGATTGAAAGATAGTTGAAGAGGACTTGGAGTAAGAGTGGAAATTCGTTCAGTTAAATATTTAGGCTACTGCAGAGCAAGATGTAAGGACAGGTTATAGAGGGAGATGAAAGGAACAGGCTGTGTTGTTTACCCTGTGGATAAATGCAAGCATTGACTCAGCTGAAACTTTTTTGAAAGGGGAGAAAGGGTTAAAAGTTGAATAAGAAAAAGTTACTGTGGTCTGAGACAAAGAAAAATCTGTTGATATACCCCACAGCCCAACCTAACATTGCAACTTCAGATTATGTGATAAATTCAAGTGTGATCTTTTTAGACGCGTGTTCTTGATAGTAATCTATAAAGGAGGGCAGGCAGGCTTCACACTGCACCACAGACATGGTGTCTACTCATGTATTAATCATCATTAGGCCAAGATGAACCACAAAGCCTTTATGTGTGCATGTTTAGGGTTTCCACATTGTATTTGAATAAACTAAATTCTAGTAAACTTAATCACTCTACTGGCATGGCTATTTTTGGTCTTTAATTGTGTGTGTGTGCCTGTGGTGGATCAGTAAACGTTTTCAGTTTGGCACACAGACGCAGACAACTAGTCTCCTCCCAAGGCTGCAAGCCTAGTGCGGGCCCAGTCTCTGCACAGCTAGATTACAGAGTGGACTGGTGGTACATGAGCCGAGACAACCCGGGACTTCAACACAGCAGCCCCGTTGTGGGCATCAAATTGCATAGGAGAACCAGTGACTACCTTCATGTTAGATGTAGCTATACCCATAGGCCACATCTAAATGTGCTCTCTATTTCTGAAGGGAATCGTTCTACCCACAACCACACCATCAGCTCATTTACTTGGTTTAGAAGAAGGCTTCATCCTGTGCTGTGTGGTATTGTTGAATTGGGCAGGAGGGTGCCAATTTGGATTGTGCATGTAATTGCATGTGAGTGCATGATTGTGTGTTTACAAGGGAGAGTGAACAGAGCCAGGTTGGCCGCAAGGGCTAACCAAGTCCAGGATGTAATGGACTGTGTCTGAGTGGAGTAACTCTAAGTACACTCTTGAGGTCACATACACTGGGGGTGGTAGAAATGCAGCAGCCAACAGCGCCTTTGCTCTCTCACTCAGCCATGAAGAGCATTACAGATCAACACAAGACTTAAATTATCTAAGCCTGCACAAGTGTACATCACAGAGCTTGTTCCAGTGCGCTGAAATACTTGAATCCCTTAGCCTCTTCTACACTAGCTGTAAGTCCTTATCTCTTTTACATTGGGAGGGAATCTAAAAGGTATGGATATTTCTACAAGTCTACCTTCAAGGCAGGCTACCGATTTAGTAGGAAATGGGAAATATCAATGTTGTCTTTGCTTCAGCATTCATCTGAACCGCTAGGGTTTGGTGCACCAACCTCTCTCTGTCCTCTTCTTCCAGTAGAGTGGTAAAGGAGTTGCTCTTATGGATACAAGCCCTGTGGCTCCTCTCTTGCTCCTCAAGCCTGTGTAGGGCTCCACTTTGAGAGTGGGACACCTCCAGGAGCTGCTCCTGCAGATGAGCGCTTCTGGGCCTCCACCAAGTGGTTGAGCTGGGGGGGGGGGGACACTTGGATGTGAAGAGGAAGATGTTGGTGTACCTTTACTCGTGTAAGGGTTGCCAAGTATGAGGAAGGAGTGCCTACATATGTACATTTGGCAAGTGAAGGGGCTCATTTCACCCAAATTACAATAAAATCCATTTTCCCACTTAGCCCTAGGGGTATGTAGCCATCCAGAATGTTTGGGGGACTTTTATGAGCTTTTGAGATTTAAGATTTAGGATTTCCTTCTGCACAGTACTGGGATTTTTATTGAAACATTGTACTGGTTATTTAGGATAATCCACAGACTTTGCTGTGAATTTCAATTGGAAGAAAAATAAAACTATACAAATCAGAAAGAAAATCCTTCAGTTGACAGATTTATAATAATTGCAGGAGAATAGATCTAGTGCATGTAACACCTGTACTATAAAATAGCAAACATGTCCAATGATATGGCAGTAATAGATGCTCTTTTGTCAGACAGTAATGCATTCCCTTCATTAAATGTGATCACCCGCTCCATATGGTGTCTAGGCCTAATTTCTATTGGCTGTTGGTACCTCAGCAATTGTTTTTTTTTGTACACATCCTGCAGGTGGTCTTGCTGGGCCCAGAGGGAGTCTCTCTGCAGGGCACGGAGCACGTTCTCCGGTCTGCTGAAAGCATATTGGGCCCCCAGCAGAGCTGAATCGGTGTTCTCGGATATCAACACAACGATTACCTCATCTCTTGCCTAGTGTGACAAACATTGCAGTAGAACACTGGCTACAATTCCAGTATCTTATGATAGCTGCAGTCACACTCACACAGTTTATGTGACTTTTGAGTGTCACATGTGCTAGATTCAACTACAGATCACTTGTGTATGCTGGATGTGAACAAATGATCCTACCTGTAGTTCTCCCTCCAGAATACTGAACAGAAAGAACAAGTCATCACGGGACAGGTCTTCTCTTGTGTGTCTAGCCTCCCACCTCGCCCTCTTGTCTCGCTTGTTGGCCCTCTGAATAGGGGCTGCATGGGGTGGAAGGAAGGCTCTGAGTGAGGTTTCTTTAGGTCTTCTTGATTCAAAGAAACCATTTTGCCACTTTTACCAAGTGGGTACATGGCTTTAGGTCCACCTAAAAGAAACTGGAGAATGATGAATGATTGATGGTGGCAGCTAACACAAAAAGAATTGTGTGCTTCCACTCAAAGAGGTTAAACATGGTCATACATGGTGTCTTTACAGTACAAGTAGTTATTGTGTGGCTTTAATAAGTGACCGGCTGATGCAAATTATAGAAGCCTTTTTGGGCTAATCCAAAGTCAGAAGGCTTCTTGTCATCATGGTTAGTGTTACTGAAATGGATAGGCCTGCGCCTGGCTTTACTTTGTCTGAGGCTTATGTCATCTCATAGTCTTACTCTTAGCACATTTACAGCAATCACTGTCAGCTTGGCAGACAAAAGTAGGACCATGACTACTTCACCACATGAAGTGTGTTATTGAAGCAAATCACATCAGCTAAACAGTATTAGCCAGCCAGCTTTCTCTGACTTGGTGGCCTCATCCCATATTTAGAGACGGAAAGCAAGCAGGTTCATATTAGTGAAAGATGATGTAATCTCTCTGCTCTTTAGCTCTGCTTCTCTAGTCCAAACTCTGTCGGTGGCTGGGAACGCCTTTTATTCCCTAGTTGTTGGTCAAGTTTCTTTAGATAAGTTACTAAAGGCCCTTGTTTCCCACATCTTGTGGAAGTTGCGAAAAGCATTTAGGTAACGTATAAAAAAAAAAGTCTGGAGGTCTGTAATTTCACTGCAGTTGTTTTAAGACTGTGATTAAGACCTCAGACCTTTTACTGGTTTTATAGAAACTCTGTTACTGAACAGAAAAGCAATGAGACTCTTTCTCTCCCCCCTCTCTATTTGTCTCCGTTTTTCTTTCTTACACAAGCACTATACACACAGACAGGCAGCATCTGCTTGTTGTCAACACGGCCTAAGAGCAACCTTGCCTCTCTAAACAAGATGAACACTGGTACATAAGGGACAAACATTGTGCAAAAAACTGGTTCAAACTGTAGCCCCAATACTAAGCTATTGAATCATTGTGAGAGTGTTGTAGGGCTGGGCGATATGGCAAAAAATTTGATCACAAGATTTTTTGATTGATATTTTTCAGGATATAATTCTTTTCTTAAAGTGCATACTGACTGAAGCTGAAAGAAACCAGAGGTTTAATTAAGCTTTGGAATATAGTTTATTAACATATAAAAAAAAAAAAACATGTCTTTACAACATTCAGCACAATGTATTTGATGAGGACTCCTATCATCGCAATGTACCACACTACATTGTCAAATTTTAAAACATTTATTAACAGCATAATGTAACAATAACATATCTTCAGTCAATTGGAAACTTTATCAATAAAGTAAAAAAAACACACAAAAAAACGTTTCGGCTTCGCAGCAGCAGTCAGAGAGCAGAGGCAGTCCGCTAACTTGTTGCTCTCTAATATATCCAATATACTGTAAACTGCTCTGTTTAGGCTACAAAACGTTCATGCAGGCTGAAATTCAACCGTGCGGTTTTGTTGGGATTAAGATAAAGCGGAAGCAATCTCTGCTAGCTATTAGGCAAATATGGTAATATGGTACACGCACATATTGAATTATGGAATGGCATCTATAGATACAGACTTTATTATTCCCATCATGAAGGGCAGTTAATATATATTTATATATTTAAGTTTGTTTGTTTTTCTTTTTTTTAATCTTTCATTAATAATAATAATGATGATAATAATAATAATAATAATTATTATTATTTTGTTTAAGAGAATTTTCCATTTTGTCAAATTTTACAATAAAAATACAATGAGACTGTAAAAGTTGGCCTTCAGCACATTTCTTATGGTTGCTTTTAATCTTGCATCAAATAGTGAACTGCATACTAGACTTGCATGCATGTACAAATCACCAGCAGTAAATATTGTACTAGTATTGAACTACAAGAAGCAAGACGGTTGCGAGCCTTTAATTAGAGTTATGTAAAGCTTTTGATGGGACAGTTAGGTCCTAGAGATGTGGTGACAACAGCTGCACAGAGGGGGCCCAATTAGATTTTTTTGTCATGGGGCCCAAAATTCCTGGCGGCGCCCCTGTGTGTCATTAGTATGAGAATTTTTTTTTATTTGAACTGCGTCGGGCTCGGACATAAATCTCTTAATGCCAGTCAGACATGGGCCGGGCTCGGACAGAAACATTCGGCCCGATCCGGATTCTATTTGACACAACACCGGCAACTCAAATACTCACAATAGGAAGTGGGCATGTCTGGCATCCAAGCCCAAAAGGCAGACTCTGGCAGTTATGTTATCGGGTAAATATGTCCAAAGCTTATCATCATTATTGACCTGAATTGTATCGCGACCCCATTTCAAGATTGTTTTATCACCCAGCCTTAGAGTGTTGGCTCACTTAATAAATGGTGCGTGTGCATACAAGTATTTTCTCCTGGCCTCTGTGTGGAAAGAATAAGTGACGATCTCAGCCTCCCTCCCTTCCTCTTGATACCCTCTCAGTATCAATCAGGAAGACAGATGAAACTGTCGTAGCTGTCCCTGCATTCCTTTTTGTTTTCAGCGACAGGACGGGTTGATGGAAGCTCTTAACACAATGGCTGAGGACTTTTCATTAGGTCACTTTTACGACTTACATGAATCATAATCACAAAACTGAGTCCCCACAGCATACTTCTTAATATCATTAATTAATTTATTACTTGAACTCATAATTATCATATATTAAATTAAGTTGGTGTTCTTTTTGTCTAGAGGTCCTGATTCAAAATAAGGAATTGGTTGAGGTTTAGGATTAAAGAGAACTGTCATCAGTCAGCTTAAATAGGTTTAGGCCAGGGGTGATGTGAGTTGGTGATATTTGGCGCATATTCTGTGTTTTTTTGGTTATTCCTTCGAAGTGTGTGTGATATATATATATATATATATATATATATATATATATATATATATATATATATATTAGGGCTGGGCGATATGGCTGAAAACTGTATCACGATATAAGTGTTTCATATCAGTCGATATCGATAATTATTGATATTTTTTATGACCTATTTAAAATAAGGACCAGGAGAAAAAAAATGTATTCAATTTAAACGTTTTAATTTTAAGCTTAACCTTCCTCCGATTATACCTCTCCGTGGTGCTCTGCTGCTTGTGCGGGGTTCCAGCTGCAGATGTTGTTGGACGTTGCTGGCGAATACGGCTGTGCTCCAAAGGGTGAGCGCGGCTAAGGTGGTAAAACAGGTTTGCGGTGGGGACGGTGGTCTTGCATAATTTGCAGATGACATTGGTCTGACTACGGTCAGAATTATAAAATCCAAAAAACTGCCATATTGGCGAGCTGACGTTTCCCGTTTCATCAAGAACTTCCGCGCTCGCTGCAGCACTCATTTTCCACTTATCACTCCACGGCGGTTCTGTTATTGAAGAATCCAACACGAGACAACGATATGGCGCAACCAAACCCAATACTGTTACATGATTGGCTGTTAGCGTGTCACTCCCTACGTTGCTAGGCTACCAGAGATTGAGTGCCTTTGTTCATGCAACCAAACTTGCTTTGAAACCTCTGGTTACTTCCTTTTATATACTGTCTATGGTTACTTCTGACGAAGAAAAAAAATTATCGAACTTTTATCGAACGCATTTTTTATTGATATTGATTACATGTCTATCGCGATACATATCGTTATCGTTTTATCGCCCAGCCCTAATATATATATATATATATATATATATATATATATATATATATATATATATATATATATATATATATATATATCTATCTTTTCTTCTCTGCCCATCTGATGGTGCTGTTAATGTGAACAGTCAAGCCAAGACACGTCTGTGTCCTTGCTCTTGGCCTTCAACTGACTAATCGTGATGGTGTCTGAGCACCTCTCTCTCTCTCTCTCTGTCACACACACACGCGCATTAGTCAGACTGTGTTCTGTAGTGTGCTCACAGTGTCTAGACAAGCACATGCACACACTCCCACACAATGCCAGGCATGTGAAAACACCTCTAAACTTAAGTTCTGGCTCAGAGCCAGAGTCTGCCTTAATAATGGTTGCCAGGGTTGTCCCACTGAGGACTGCTGAGGTCTGCTGGCAAGCAGGTTGGCAGCTGCACATGTGGCTGGCCACCTCTGTTTATTTATCTGAACACCACCCAGGGCAGCATGCCTGCATCCCTCCTGCCTGCTTCCAAAGAATAATCTTACTTTCTGCACTCCTTTCCGACCAAAAACTGGCCTACAAATGGACACAGGTGGTATCCTAACATTGAAGTGAAGTGAAATATGGTCACAGGCTGTGACCATTAAATTATCACACCAATTCCTTGACATTTTAAAACCCGGCAGTAAACCCAAGTTGAGCGTTATCACCTTTACACACAGAGACACACCACGTTCAGCTTGCAAATATTTTTTTTCTTTTTCCATTTTAGATTTTTTCTCCAGGCTTTTATTTTAGGGTAATCATTTAATTGTCCATTAAAGCTCCAAAATCGGAACATAAAAATGAGGATGACAAAAATATAAACCTGCGGAGCAATATGATACGAGGACAAAGAGGGAAATACGAGCACAGTATTTTTTTTTTTTCCCCTGAAGGGCCTTTTAGACCAAAGGTGGCAATGGCACTGCATTCTCTGAAAACTATGGTTTCCATTGGCTTGCACCGCGCCCCAACGACGTTACGCTGCGTCGAGCATAGCGCAGGGGGAACAGCTGTGCGCCACTGGAGAGTTTGCACTATAGATGTGCGCTGAATCCAGCGGCAAGCGCTGCGCAAACTGCGTTAGGTCTGAAATGCCCTTGAGTGTTGCTCTCTCCTCCTACAGAATGCTCCTGTCAATATTTCAGCATTTTTGCAACTGTGCATCTCTTACAAAGCAAGGGTGATTTCTGAACATAGTTATTTTCTGCCTGAAACATTCCCTGTCATTATTTGGGTGTGTTTTGTTTGATGCGCCTGACAGAAGGTGTTAAGTATTTGAGTATGGCCTCCATTCCCATTTTATTGCCGTTGATATGTTTTAAAGGGATACTTCACCGCTGGAAAGCTGAATATATCTTTAAATTGGGTCACTTATGTAGCAGAAATGTGAAAAAAATTTAATTGGTGCCTTCTAGGCCGAGAAAAGCCAGAAAATGTGTTTTTGGCTCATATGGATGAAAGACACCAAATCCCAGAATGCACTTCGCTTCGCTGCTTTGAGTCCACTCAAGCCACGCCTACCGCTTGACAGACACAGTGAGGCATTCAACTCAACTCAATGTGTTTTATTGTTATTTCAACCATATACACAAAACAACGTTTCATCGTGGCTCAAGTGGTGTTACACATTTAAAATATATAAAAACGGCATTAGCTATATAACAACGACATACAAAACAGGCTACCTTTAGTGCACACACACATTATAGGCTCCGTAAAGTTCAGCTAAGCATACCAGCATTAGGCTTGGTGGGCTGTAAACACAGAGTATAAACACAGCCGTGAATTAGCGTGGAATGTCGAATGGTCGCCATGTAACAGTCACAAACTCCACCAGCAGTTAGTTGGATACAAATCACCCCATTTCTGCACCAGTCCGTGTTAACACAGCCCACCTTCATACAGAGCATCTCTAGCTCGGATCGTCGGAGGACTAGCAGGCCTGGTAGCTGGACAGTCTGGTATGCTGTTGTTCAGCCATGTTTCCACGGAAGCAAAAAGCACAGTCTCTAAACTCGCGTTGGGAGCATCGTTGAAGTTGGATGTAGTCCAGTTTGTTGTTTAATGAACGGACACTTGCAAGCAGGATTGATGGGACAGGTGGCCGGCTAGCGTTAGCTTCCCACCTAGCCGACGAGGATGTCCCCTACCCGGCTCGGGGCATCGAGCGAGACCGCTGGTCTCCGTGGCAGGCGAAGCTCTCGTAGTGGGCCGATTATTCCGTCTGTAATAACATTCCCTGCATATTCTCCGATCTCGATGTATCCCGGTGGTACACGTGCGGTAGTTTGAATGCACATAATTGTTGTAAAAGTTTGCTGCTGAGAAGTTCTCTTAATACATCCATGAGAGAGAGCCCTGTTTAGCGAGGATTCAAGATGGCTGACATTTCGTTTTTTTTCCGTCTGAGATCAGCTCCCTTCGGGTGACGGGCTGGTTTAAAACATGCGGAAGTAGGTCCTGCTACTGGCTGTAGTCTTTTGCTCTGGCCAAAAAAAAAAAATTTTTCCAGACCCCCCAATGCAGATATCTCCTGTCTCAGGGGGATATGAGGGAGGGACGCACGGTCATTCAGAAATACTACCGGGTTTCTACTGATACAAAGCTGAATGCTAAATCGGTGAAGTATCCCTTTAAGTGCCAGATGTGGCAGTGTTCCTGCCGTCTGTGTGATTTCAAGTGCTCAAGGCTTTCACGCTACTGAATGTGTGGGGTTGTAGAGTATAAAAATGTTCTTATGATACAGATTCCTATGATCTGAACCCTGAGCTGTACTTGGAATCAAATATTTTCCTACTCTCAATATCTGTCAAAGAAGAGCACACTTCAAGTGGTCTTAGAAGTTCAGATTATGATGGTGTCGGTAGTGAACTAAAACAAAATAATGAGCTTGAGCCAAACATGTCTAACAGTACGAGGTAATCCAGTATGGTGCTGTGTTTTTTGTAAATAAAATATATTAAAAACTTGTCACTTTTCTGATTATAAAGTAAGTTTTTATAGTAACTTGACAGTTGAAATTATACTTACCATTTTAATAAATGTTTTTCTTATCTTTCTAAGATGAAGCATTTGGTTGTTTTTTGTATGCTTGTAGGTGGTCCTCTTCATTATAGTGACAGAGGTCTATTAATCAAATGGTAAACATAGCTGTGGAAAGCAAAACAACGACCAATTGGCGGTCAGTGATGTAATGAAATATGGTCTACATTGTTTTTGTAATGGTTTATCCTCCAGATGGTATTTTTGTTGAGCAAGACTTCCTTGACAGATGCTCATTGAATAATGAAGATGTGAAATTCTACCATTTTAGCGTTAATTTTGTGTGCGCTGGTGTCTGCTTTGGGACAGGCATGCACTTTTCACACCAACACATTTAACCCCTATCCTCACTCTGATATCAGACGCTAGATTCCACATGTATTGCATCAGAGTCTTGTGTTGGCGATAAAGAACGAAAGGCGACCGTGTTACAAATATGTCATCCACATGATACCCGCTGTTGGGGGATTTAGAAAAGAGCAAGAGGGGAATGGATTCATAGATAAGGATTAGATGTTAAAAAAAATCAAAGGGGAAGGGAGGCAGAGCTGTAATGCTAATAGGAAGATTAGTGTCGAAGGCCTAGTTACTATTATGTTTGGCAGCCTAAATTAGTTTTGGCCAACAACAGTCCACATTACATAAGTTGCGAAATGCCTTCAAGGCAAGGTGAGAAAGGGGTTTCCTCATTTTGGTTCTTGTGGAAGTTTAAAAGCTTTGGGATATTTCCATTACTTGATGTCTCTGATTAGCACCTCCCGTGCAACATCATCAGGAGCTCCTATCACACTTGGCCAGCCAGGATTGGCTTGACTCAAACATGTGAATGTCATTGTCCCATTATATATTAGGGGACTATACGACATAATACAATAAGCCAGACCTTTTGGTTTGAATGTAACAGAAAAGAGGACCCACTGAAACATAAATATACTCACACATATATATATATATATATATATATATATATATATATATATATATATATATATATATATATATATATATATATATATATATATATATATATGCACACATTCAAGGTATCTCCCTACTGTGTACTTTATATTCATGTAAAACAACTGATGGGGGAATTGAAATGGGGACTACGGTATGCACTGTCCTTGAACATTAAACTTTGTTTTACTTTGTTGGATTTAGGTCAATTAAAGCTGCCTGGCTTAAATCAAAACTTCCTGTTGAACACCTGTTTCTTATGAAGGAAATAATGACCTTTTAACTGTTCTTGTCTTGATAAGACATGCTACATAAAGTATGTAGTTTTGGGTGTGTATTGTTTTAAAGCAAAAAAAAAGCATTTGATTTACTGATCCAGATTTCATTAATGAATAAGGTGTGAGTATGTGTGTGTGTGTGTAGTACACCACACCTGTCACAGGAGTTTTGCAGGATGTCCTGCTTTTGAATATAATATGGTGGTAAGAATCTTAAATACACGTACGTAGGTAAGCTAATCAGTGTTGACTTTACTGTGCATCTAATATCCTACTCCTGCTGGTGAAACTCCCTCCCTGCACTGTATCATGTCTAAGCTTTGGTTAAATGTCCTAACAAACCCTAGTCTTGCATTGCCAGAAATATCTCCACAGTTCTGTGGAGTCCGGTCTGGCTACACCACAGATACATCTAAGATAGGTGGGAAAAAAAAAAAAAAAAAAACTCATGGTTGTTTGCATTTCTATAATGCAATCACAATCATCTTGGGCGGCGCTAAGCTCCGGACGCAGTAGTCTCGCGCTGCGGAGGGTCTGGCGAGTCCACACAGCATTACGGGGTGGGAGAAAAACGTGCTCTGGTTTATTGGCATTTCTTTAAACCAATCGCAATCGTCATGGGCAGTGCACCGGGAAAAGCAGTGGTGCCGCTGCAAAATAGCCTTGGGAAAGAACTTGTTTTGGTAGATCATGTGTACATTCAAAAGTTGTTTTATTCGCTCAACAGAAAACTCAGATTCAACAGATAGTCTAGCTATCCGGCAGAATTTCTGACGGCAATGGAGCAATCCCGGAAGTGGAACATCGTGGATATAGACACTGGACGCAGCAACGCCGGCGCTGCAAAACAGTCTCAGGAAGGAACTTGTTTTGGTGGAAAATTTGCACCCGTCAAAAGAAAATGTCACATACAATATTAAATGAAGTTAACTGTACAGTTGTAAATCTTTCAAATCATTCCCCGAAATAACCATGCAGACCTACCTTATTGCACAATCCACATTTTCTTTTACATTTTTTAGTGTGTAGCTTGCTAGCTAGAAGTTTGTTGTTGTTTCCCGAAGTTAAGGGATTTTGAGAACTGCAACACACAGAGTGCGGAAGGTGAGGGTGTGGGAGCCACGCGCCTGATGTCAGGCGGTTTACCTGGAAATTTACTTCCATTGACCCAGACTAAAAAAGAGCATAGATAGCCAAATAACAGCTACTCCTACCCCTCATTTGGCAAGCTTGTAAATCAAGCAAAACAGTGTGAATCCTCCATTGTCTTCATTTTATCTTCATTTCAACTTCAGTTAGGCGGTGTAAAAGATTTACCATTAAGAAGTCCCTGGATCAGCGTCAGAACAACCAACAGGGCAACAGGTAGTTGAATACAAAGTCAAAAGACAGTGGACTGAATGTGTTGGACCGCAAAGTGTTAGAAGCCAATGAATGTGTAACCACTCTAGTATTCTACCACTCTAGTATTCTACTCTGCCTCTCTGCTATTCCACTACAGCCTGCTTGTTCATTTTGCGCATGCAGCCTAAAGTCCCCATTGATTTAACAATAACACATGCTCAAAGTGTGGCTTTAGAGAGGAAGCTGCAGGCTTCTAAAACCAATAACTGCTAGACCCACCAGCACCACTCACAAGATCTGTCAATACTACATGTCTTGAGATGAGTTATTGATTGTTTAAACAAGCACTGAATTGATTTCATTGAAAGTATCATTGTTTTTATAGAAGCACACAACAGAAATATCAGTATCTTTTGGGGGTGGAGGTGGCCACATCTGTATATAATGGGACGTGTTTGGGCCAATGGTCATTACAATTGCATTAAAACCAGTCACCTCTATTGATCACCCATTAAAGATGACTGAGCAGCCCCATTTCCCTGCATCTGAGCCCTATCTGCAGCTATTGACTTTCATTGATCTATGGTTATCTGAGCTGTAAGTTTATCGGCCTATATGTGTCTAAGCTTTTCCTCCGACTGACTCCACCATCTGGAGTGAGTATGGCATGGAGGATATCGGGGACCAAGTTTTAGGGGACATTGAAGATGTTGATCTTCTCATAGATCGTCTGCTCTCTTCAGGCAACACTTATTGAAACGGGGTTCTCTGTGCATCTTCCAGCAGTATGCAGCTGAATCATGTGCTTCTCAGTTCGAGGACATTTGAGGCCTTTTTAATAGTGCAAAACGTTACGACACTTCTGGTTCTTTATCAAAGTCAAAATGGACACAGACCAGTGCAATTAGTGTGCTGCAGTCTTTTCTTTTCCCTAGAATCAATATTTTTAACCAATGATTCACCTAAATATTTTCTGTTTATACGGTACTGCAGATGGTGCCTACATCATATCAATTTCCAGCAAAACAGATCAAAAGCAGAAAATGCAGAAAATACATGTTATGTACTTCTTTACAGATTAAATAAATGTCAGACTGACTGACTTGACATGTGATGTGCATTGTTCTTTGAAAACAATTAGTCTTTAGAAATGTCTCGTGATATATTGTCTCTAGAATTGTAATATTAGGAAAAGAAAATCGCAATACTATTGAATTGTAATATATGAAAATCGCAATACAAAAGAAATCGGCACCCATGCATTGTGAAAGAATCGAATCGGGACAGAGGCATATCATTCCAGCCCTAATTACAATGTACAGAAGATAGGTTTTCTTGCCCTCTCACTTAACTACTACAATACCTGTGCAGTCATTAGACCGTGTTTTGGCAAGAAGTATAACATGCTTGAAATTTCAACCCAATACAGCCACGCATAAGCAAATTTCTCTGTCATCAACGTTAAGTAGACGGACATCACTGCACTCAAACTTTGGCTCTTACAGATACTTGACAAATTTGATCCATGTCCACTTAGAGAAAAAAAGACTCAATATTGACAGGGAGAACTACAAAGCAAAAGTAGGTATTTTAAAAATGCACAGGAAGGCCACTGCAGTGAAACAGATTTATTGCAGAGTTCACTCTGGCATCTGTTTTTAAAAGTATTTTGAACAAGCATGCACATATGCCAGAGGGTCTGAGCATGACTTCATAGCATGAGCCGAGAAGTATGCACAGAGAAGTGGTAGAAACAGAGAAGGTAAATATAACCACATGCTTGGATTTACTTCTGCATTGTTATCTTGGGGAAAGTTTTTTTGTATGTCTGCTTTTCTGTTGTGACTGAAATGTGCTTCCTGGAGAATACTTACACCTAATAAGCAACCTGAACCATTTGAGACATCTCTGGTTCTGACTCCATCAGCTTGTATTCAGTATGTCTAATAGCAAAACCTGATTTTGTCTAACCTGAAGTGTGTTCTCAGCTCTGCGTTGCTTCATCTTCATAGTTTCTTTATCTTCAACTACTCCCAGCTGCAAGTTAACCCATATACTTAGAAGTGTAATGAGGAAATGTCTCTTTTTTTTTTTCAGGTGCGTCTGAGGCAGAGGAGGAGACACAACTAGAGAAGCAGCAAACAGAAAAACCAAAAACAAAGACAAAAACAGAGAAGAGGAAGAGTGTAACAGAGAAAACTGTTAAGGCCAAGAAGACGAAAAAGAATGAACAGGTATTATCATGTGAATGCCCTTCCTGTGTACAACCCCAAATCAGAAAAAGTTGGAACAGTATGGAACACACAAATAAAAAAGAAAGTAGTGATTTCTAAATGTACTTTGACTTGTATTCCATTGCAGACAATACAACAGCACATAATCTAATGTGTTCCTCGTGATTTCTATTGTTTTTTTTTTTGTTTTTTTTTAAATTCCAATCTTGGTTCTTGCAACACATTTCAAAAAAAGTTGGAGCAGTAAAGCATTTACCACTTTGTAATGTTGCCATTCCTTTTTACAACATTTAAAAGACGTTTAGGGACTGAAGACACCAAGTGATGAAGTGTTTCAGGTGTAATTTTGTCCCATTCTTGCTGCAAACAAGTCTTAAGGTGGGCAACAGTACGGGGTCTTCGTTGTCGCATTTTGCGCTTCAAAATGTGCCACACATTCTCTATTGGAGACAGGTCGGGACTGCAGGCAGGCCAGTCAAGTACCCGTATCCTCTTCCTCTGTAGCCAGGACTTTGTAATATGTGCAGAATGTGGTTTTGCATTATCTTGTTGAAATATGCATGGACGTCCCTGGAAAAGATGTCTTCTTGAAGGCAGCATATTGTGCTCCAAAATCTCTATGTACTTTTCAGCATTAATGGTGCCATCACTGAAGTGCTAGTTACCTTTGCCAAGGGCACTGACACAACCCCATACCATGACAGACCCTGGCTTTTGGACTTATTGCTGGTAACAGTCTGGATGATCCTTTTCTTCTTTGGTCCGGAGCACACAGCGTCCATTTCTCCCAAAAAATACCTGAAATACTGATTCATCTGACCACAGTACACGTTTCCACCGTGTGATGGTCCATCCCAGATGCCTCCGAGCCCAGAGAAGTCGACGGCGCGTCTGGACACTGTTAACATAGGGCTTCCTTTTGGCACGGTACAGTTTTCACTGGCATTTGTGGCTGTAACTACGTATTGTGGTACTTGACAAAGGTTTGCCAAAGTAGTCCTGAGCCCATGTGGTGATATCGCTTATAGATGAATGACGATTCTTGATGCAGTGCCGCCTGAGGGCTCGGAGATCATGGTTGTTCAGCTTAGGCTTGTGCCCTTGTCCTTAACGCACTGAAATTCCTCCACATTCCTTGAATCTTTTAATTATGTTATGCACTGTTGAAGGTGAAATAAGCAAATGTCTTCTATCTTTCTTTGAGGAACATTGTTTTTAAACATTTCAATAATTTTCTCACGTATTTGTTGGCAAACTGGCGATCCTCGGCCCATCTTTGCTCCTTAAGGACTAGACCTTTCTTGGATGCTGCTTTTGTACCAAATCATAATTACAGTCACCTGTTGACATCACCTGTTTCAAATCACATCATTATTTAACCAATTTACCTGATTACTAGCCCTAAATTGCTCCTGTCCCAACCTTTTTTGGAATGTGTTGCAGGTCTGAATGACAGGAAAGGATGTATATTTACAAATGAAATTAGGTTGACCAGACAAAACATGAAATATTTTGTGTTCACATTGTCTGCAATGAAATACAAGTCAAAGTACATTTAGAAATCACTACTTTCTTTTTTTATTTGTGTTTTTCAAACTGTCCCAACTTTGGGGTTGGGATTTGGGGTTATAAAACCAGAATATGTAACACTTGATAAGAGAACTGTTTTCTTCAAATCCACTATTTTGTCAGGATGTTATTCTGTTAGATTGAATAGATATCAGATTTGGTAGTCTGCTTAGATCTGAGTAGTGTTATAGTACAAATCAACCAGTGTTAAATATGCCAATGTGATGCATTGGACTTTGGGCTGCATTGTGAGAAATTTGTTTTATATCATCTGTAAATAGAATATATTTGACCTTTGGACTGTTGGTTGGACAAAACATTTGGAAACATCAAATAGACCTATTTTTTATTATATCTATTAATTAGGAAAGTAAACATAAGATTGTTGCTGGTGGAACATGTCATTAATTGCAGCCTATGTATTGGAGCATGGTATAATAGAATACATATTACACAACCTTGGTAATAATTTTACATATTTGTACTTTTTATTTATGCTGTCATGAACTCTACTTTTTACCCTCAAGGATTATTCAGGATCAATTTCTTGAGATTATAATTTAAAATGCATTAAAACACTGATTAATATATATCATATTATCAACATATAATGTAAGTACTTTGCCTCAGTTGTGTTGTCTGCATGTATTGTTTTCTCAGAAAGAGTGTATTATTCCTCGGAAGAAAGAGACTGAGGATGAAAAGTCAGCAAAACCCAAAAGAAAGAGAAAGGTGAGTGTGGTGACACCTGCTGTTGCAAAGAGGGACAACAGTGGACAGTAATACCACGCTGTAAAAATACTCTGTTACAAGTAAAAGTCCTGCATTGAAAATGTTACCTATGTAAAAGTATGTAACTATCGTCAGATCGTTATTTGTAAAGTAACTAGTAACTAAAGCTGTCAGATTAATGTAGTGGAGTAAAAAGCACAGTATTTCTCTCTGAAATGTAGCGGAGTACAAGTAGAAAGTGGCATGAAAAGAAAAGACTCAAGTAAAGTGCCAGTACCTCAAATGTGTACTTAAGTACAGTACTTGAGTAAATGTACTTAGTTACATTCTACCAACCGCTCTGTGAGTATTACTGTAAATAACTATATTTTGTTTTATCAGAAGAAGACGATTACCGATGTCTTGTCCTCGTCTGAGCCAAAACCAGGCTGCCCGGCCGACCTGCAGAGCCTGGTTACACAGTACTTCTCAGACAAGCTGTCTGTGATCGAGCAGGAAGAGCTCAAACTGCTGGGTGAGTCAGGGCAAGTCCCCTTTTTAACTTGGAAGTTCAGTCAATATCTGCTGATCTATTGATTCATTAAGGTCACCGTCTGCCCTCTCGTATCTTTCAGACTCCTGCTTTCTGTCCAGTAATGACTTGACACACACCCTCTCCTCATATCTGAAACAGGGTGAGTGGTCTTCTAAACTAAAATCTTCTATCAGCTGTTTACTTTTGAACACACGTGTCACTTTTATTTGCTCCTTTTCCCGTTAGTTTGTCCCAAGTGGTCGAAAATTCAAAAGCGGCACACAGAAAAGAGTTCTGTGGTTCTGCTCGTCGTCTGTAGCTCCGCCCTCCGAACCATTGAGCTCATCAAGTAAGTCACGCAACCGACGCGTTTGCTGAATTTCTTACATGACAACATTTTAATTATATTTACATGATTTGCTTTGTGTCATTCCCAGGCAACTGACAGCCTTCAAGGGTGAAGCCAAAGCATTAAAACTTTTTGCAAAACATATCAAGGTAGTAGAGATGACAGTTCAATATGATGTATGTGTGTGTATGTGTACAATGACGATGTTTCGTCAGAACAATATTAACAGTTCTCTTTATGTCTGTCTTTTGTCTGTCCAGATAGAGGAGCAGGTGAAGCTGCTGCAAAAGGGCGTCACCCACATCGGAGTGGGGACACCTGGCAGGATCAGCGCTCTTATAGAGAAAGGCAAGCGTAGACACAATAGTCCTTCTGTTTAAGAAGACCTCGAGCTCTTTGAAGTTAATATGTTGAAGCTCTTTTTTATTTTTCTCCAGAGGGTTTGGGCTTGCAGGCGTTGAGATACGTGGTTCTGGACTGGAACTGGAGGGACCAGAAGCTCCGAAGGATGGTGGATGTTCCTGAGGTGAGCTACTGCCCCCTTCTGGGCTGAAAAGATAATAAGCTTGTTATGACTGCATGGTTTTATAAAGTAACGCGTTTTTTCTTATTGTCACTTCACTTGGATGGTAGACCTTCGCTGTGCAGAATGATGTACTGTATGTGCACTAAAAGGCTGCTGAAGGGAGAAAGTTTTTCACCGTGTTTACCTTAACTCATTTTAATCAGTGGTGGAATGTAACTGAATACATTTACTCAAGTACTGTACTTAAGTACAGTTTTGAGGTTCTTGTACTTCACTTGGGTAATTACGGTAATTGGGTGTTATGCTACTTTATACTTTACTTTACTTATACGTATGTACTTTAGAGGCCAAACGTGGTCCAATATGAAAACTTCCACCACACAAACACTGAGAATGGACTTCACAGTTAAGTAAACCACGCCTTGTGTCCAGTAGTTACATTTTTGAAATGACCTATATTTGCATATTCATATAATTTGGATTATTCAATGAGGGAGGAGGGCTAGATGTCATTTTAAGAATTTCTAATCCACTTATTTGTGGAAAAACCGTATCCAACGCAAACAATTATTCCAAGCAGAGTATTTTTTTTTTATATAGGTTTTAAATCATGTCTGAAGGGAACATGTTATGTCATATTTACATGTCTATTTCAGGTCAAACTGGACTTTATGAAGCTGCTGGAGAGTGGTATCCTGAATGGTTGTAAAGAAGACAAAATCAAAATTGGACTATTTTAACTGCACATTGCTGTGTGCTGATAATCCACATGACGCCTTGATGTTTAAAGCTACATGATGTTCCTCACTACATGCTCAGGGGCCTCATCCTGTTTGTTTTTCCTTTGTGTCAGTGGGAAATCTGTGCTGTGCGTTTACTATTTTCAGAGACCGTGTCAAATGTATGGTGTTTGTTCGCTGTTGTCCAACGCGATGTCCCAGTGTAATGGATTGAATAAACGGACTCAGAATGAAACCAGCATCCTTTTGTTTGTTTAGTCTGACCCTGGGAAGTCCCTCCTACTGAGAATGTGAGGTCATGAGTTTACTTACCCACTAGGAAGTTCCATTTATCATCACATCCTTTGATAAAGAATGGGATGCAGCCCGAAGGGGGATCAAAACCAACAGATTATCTCCGACAGCAAATTAGAATAAAGGTGTAAAATACACGTCTGTGTCATGTTAACGTGAATAAAAAGGAACCTGTGTTTGTCTTGTAGGAAGGAAGCACCGTGTAACCACAAAGAAAAATGGAAGTAACAGAAAGAGGTAGTAAAGTAAAGGATTGTGGTTAATAAGTAACAGGCCACAACAGTCTCCCCCGCCCTGCAAGGCCTGCTGGGAAAATCTCTTGGCAAGCAAAGTGTTTGTGTATGTGTGTGCAGGGAGATATCGCTGAAAAAAAGAACCGGAAGAGAAGATCGAGCAGCGCATTCTCTGAGACACTTTCTGGATCTCCAGCTGTCCAAGTTCCTCTTCTGTCCGTAACCGAAGGTCCCTCTCATGGGCAAAGTAAAGGGCAAGTCTGGGCCCTTGGCTCGGAGGCCAGACAACTCAGCTTTCAAACAGCAGAGGTTACCTGCATGGTCTCCCATGCTAACAGCTAACACTGTGCTGCCCTTCTTCTACTTAATGGCTTTGATATGTATGCTGCTGGGAGTATGGCTGCTTCTTACGGTGCAGGGCACACAGGAAATAAAGGTGAGTGTGGGTGTTTCTGAAAATCACTTGCTTATTTAGTTGTTTTTTTTTTTATATGTGGAAATATTTGTAGTTTAATACAC
This sequence comes from Gymnocephalus cernua, assembly GCA_023631565.1. Taxonomy (NCBI): domain Eukaryota; kingdom Metazoa; phylum Chordata; class Actinopteri; order Perciformes; family Percidae; genus Gymnocephalus; species Gymnocephalus cernua. The sequence goes on from CM042434.1 coordinate 20,826,388, forward strand.
AAAGAGTGTGTGTGTGTGTGTGTGTGTGTGTGTGTGTGTGTGTGTGTGTGTGTGTGTGTGTGTGTGTGTGTCGAATGCCCTTGTGTGCAATAAAAAAAGGGAGTGACAAAGAGGAAAGATCCAAGGGTGTGTGTTGAGTTCAGAATTTATTTGCAATTTATTCTACTCTTTAATTAACTCTCTGCTGTCTTTTCAGCTGGACTACACAGAGGCGGGGACATGTGACATGTGTTTTGAAAAGCGTAAAAATGTGAGCAATGCAGCCCAAACCTGCAGCTGCACAGTTGTGTTTCCCATTAACAAAGCATTGAAGGTAAGTTTGACAACATTGCGTGACAAAGCAATATCAACTTTCGGTTCACTTGCAAGCCTTTGCTAGACCTAGTTATGTAAGTATGGTTGAAAGCTCTGAAAAAGCTTCTAAGAGGACCTTCAGTTAAGATTAGTCTCTATAACTGCTATATTCCACGGTCAAGTATTAACTTTCACACTCTATACCCAAGCTCCACTTGCAGTGCATTTATTTCTGGTCCATCCTGTAAATATTAAAGTCAGTCAAAGACAGAATTCACTGATGATACGTGTCCTGCTGCTGTTCCAGGGAGATGTCTTTTTCTACTATGGCCTCCAAAACTTCCATCAGAACCTCCGCAGATACATGGACTCCAGAGATGATGGACAGATGGTTGGTAGGAAGACAAACTTAAAGGTAGCTTTATTTTATCACAGTAACATTGTTTAGACTCATTATTTACTGTCAGTATTATGTCGACATAAAATACCGACAAATGCCCTCAGCTTGTTTGAAACTGAAATAGTACACTGATTTGTTTGCCTTTTGTTGTTGTGGTGGAGGAAGTATTTTACTTAAGTGAAAGTAGAAATACTATAATGTATAAAAAAGTCTTTAACCTTACTTAAGTAAAAGTACATAAGTATTAGCAAGGTGTACTTGGGAGTATCAGAAGTAAAAGTAGCATTTATGCAATAGAATGGCCCCTTAGTGTTAATATTGTTTAATTATTACTGATACATGATTATGTTAATAGCTCATTCAACTTGTAGTTGGAGGAGATGAAGCTAATTTGACCAACATTATATACAGTTGGGTAGTAAAATATATTAAAAATCATATTGTAAACTGATCCCATGTTTTGCATGTAAAACCTGAATCTTGAATGTAATTACAAACTACAGCTATCCTAAATGTGGAGTAAAGAGTACAATTGTTCTTTGAAATGTAGTGAAGTAAAAAGTATTAAAAAAAAAAAAAAAAAAGACCCAAGTTCTAGTACCTTTAAAACTGTACTGAAGTACAGTACTTGATTAAATGTAAAATGTTATTGTGAAATGAGCTTCCCGAGTTTCACCATTAACCTTGTTTCCTGACTAGAACCCGAGTTCATACTGCGAGCCATTTATGAAAGACCAAAACGGTCTCCCCATTGCCCCCTGTGGGGCTGTGGCCAACAGCATCTTCAATGGTAAGCACCACTCATAACACACACATCAATCATCACATCCGTCTTCCACTTTATTTCCACTCACACTGGCCTCTTCACTCGCATCTTTTCTCCCAGACTCCTTCACTCTGACCTATCACGATTCCAGAGGTTCTTCAATTCCGGTCCCTCTGTTACGGAAGGGCATCACCTGGTACACGGACAAAAATGTCAAGTACCGCAACCCACAGAGTGACAACATGACACTGGCTCAAGTATTTGAAGGTAAATGAAGGATAAAACCTTTAATGAAACACAAAAACTGTATAAAGACCAGTATCATTCATAATGTCTGATTTGTGATTTACTACGCAGGCACAGTACGGCCTCTGTACTGGCAAAAGCCTGTGTACGAGCTTGATCCCCTTGACCCGACCAACAACGGCTTCATCAATGATGACCTGATCGTATGGATGAGAGAGGCAGCCTTCCCCAACTTCAAGAAGCTCTATGGGGTTTTATACAGAGCTAGCCATCCCTTTGCTAAGGGTCTGCCAGCAGGGAATTACACCATCAACATATCCTACAGTATCCTTTCACCGCTATCAGAGATGTCTTTCATGGGAACTTCAGCGTGGGCATGTCCTATTGTGTGCATTCATTTCCTTTCTTATCTGCTAATAAACAGTTTACCACAGGGACTTCTTTTTAAAGACAACAGGCCGGCTATTTGCCATTGAGCTTCTCATTGTGATTACCTATTTTTAGCCTTGACATCTGCCTTTCCAGACTTCCCTGTGCAGTACTTCCAAGGTAGAAAGGAAGTGGTGCTGACCACGTTGACCTGGTTTGGAGGTCAGAACCATTTCCTGCCCGTTGCTTACCTCGTAACCAGCTGCCTGATCCTATTGATAGCCGTCATTCTCACTGTGGCATGGTGGAAGTTTGGGAAAAATGGAAACAGAATGGAAGAATGAAGGGGTAAGACGTGCACTGGGAGGCTGATGAGGAGTGAAAATCTCACAAGCACCTGAAAATAATTGTCGTGCGACTCTGGAGTTGTTTTAAAGAGACAACTAATCTGAAATGACAAGAACACTGATACAAGCACATGAAGGAGAATGGTTAAAGCATATGCATGTGTTGGAGAACCAATGAAGAATTAAGTTTGACATCTGGAAAATGACTTTCATTTAAATGACCCACGTTTTTTTTTTATGTTGCTCTGAAGAACACACTGAAAGCTAGGGGTGTTAGCACAGGCTTCAAGCTTTTTTTTGTGATTTTACTTGAACCTTTGCATTCTTTAAATACACACCATTTTGTTCATGCACTGCAATTATTTAACAATTATTACATTAAGAATGAACTAAAATCCAGTCACTGTGGTGTTGAGGCTGTATTTCCTGTTTCAGTGAATGTTGAGAGGAAAAACTAAACTTTTTATAAAAATAACAAAATACAGCACCAACTGTCAGATGAACCCTGTAATTCCGATTCTTAAGCCAAGTTGTAATTTGTAGATACAGGTTATTACAGCACAATGGCTAGCCAATGCTGAAAATTAATGTTTTATAGCACAAGAGTCTACAGCCATGCTAGCAGCTCTGTGCTAAATGCTAACATGCCTGTAATATGTTGTTATGACAACAGCTGAAGATAGTAATAAAACATTTTCCTTTTTAAAAACTCTTTATTTCTATATACAATCAGTGAGAGCCACAAACGCAATCCCTCTGTGACCAGGGAGCACCAAAACTCTGATGTAGATTGCCTTGGTTATTGAGCACAATCGGTGGCACAGCTGTGTGAATATCAACCTTCAACCAGGTGAAGTTGCTATTCTGTAAAGTTATAAAGCAGCTTGTTCCATTTTTTTTTTCTCCATCTGCACTCGTGCCACAGTGTGGCAGCAGTATTTGGTCAGATTAGTACCACAGGTGGGACAGGAGAGGAATGCAGTCTAACTGGTGCTCCAGACAATGACTGAACACATCCTATAATACAACTATAAGCCGCATCAAAACCTGTCCGAAAAATAAACGAAACTAAAAACACACAGGACTGAAGTATCAAAACCGCTTACTACACATACACATTGATACAAGAAAGGAACACTCAAATGCAGTGAGGACAGATCAAACACCCATTAAAACACGAGACAATCACCACGATGCACGCATAACATCTCAAAGTTCAAGACAAACACGCAGGAAACTATGAAATTATCAGCTGTAACAGATTAACCCATTTACCTCTCTTCTCTGTACCTTTTTGTTGGCTAGGACATCAACAAATGTTTGTTTTTTTCCCCCTACATTAAGACTGCTTTAATGTTTATTTGGCTAAACTTGCGCTGTTGTCACAATTGTGAAAGTTGCTTCTGTTGTGAATTAACATTGCATAAACAGAAAGCGGCAACATTTGGTCTTCGATATTACAAAAAGTATATCTTCTCTTTGTGAAGTTCAATGGATTGATCTTCCCGATCAGCCTTTTCAAGTTAACATGCAACATCTCTGACAAGGTTAAAAACAAAAACTACTTATTGTCATTAAGGTGTCCACAACAGTGCAACCACAATTCTTTGATGTGTAATCAGTAAGGGTAGTGGTGGGCTAGTTTCAATAAGAGTTTCTCCTCATCAGCAGGATGTGAAATAAAAATAAATATCAGTAAATCATCTGAGAGGTTTGCAGTAATGGGATTACTAGAACTATACACAATTTCAAGTCATGCTTTTTATACAAAGTAAGACAAAAACGTACCATGGAAAACTCTAGAAAGGAGGAATTCATTGACTGTGAATGTGGGGTACTTAATGCAACATGCAGTTAAATCTGTAAGTGAACCCTTTAGAGTTGATTAATGTAAATCATCAGGTACATTTCAGTTGGTTCAGTATGTAACAGAAAAATAATGGAAATCACAGTTTAATAAAATGCAAGAACTACTAAGGATCACAGAACAGGGACAAAGTCAATTAGTAGTCAGCTTTCTCCTTTTCATCCTCCCTCCGCCTCACACCTGGCGCTAACACATTCATCTCTGTGGTTTCAGTGATAGGACTGTAATGGCGCTACACAAGCAGATTGTGGCCATGCAGAATCGTTTAGGCAATACAGACATCTCCAGATGAATCTAAAGCTAAGGTAGTGTTCATTCAAGACTGGAGCCCAAGCTCCAGGGCTCACACCTCCTTCTCCGTTAACAACCCTTTATCTTTGTCCGTTGGGTTGTGCTGGGGCAGATTAAGGCTATGTGCATCCAGGCTCTTCAGCTCTTTCCCGTTGGCTTCTGAGTGCTACTCTGAGGTACCTGATAGGTCAGATCCTCAGTGGGTGTGACCTGTCCAGTGGCATTCTTGGGTGTATCATAAGCCGTCCTCCCTGAATGGCTACTGTCCGTCTGCGTGAGCAGGGAGGCCGGCCCGGCACCCATGAAACTACACACCGTGGAGGGCTGGTTCAAAGAGGAGCCCCCTGATGGGTGGCATCCCATATCAACCACTATGGGTGTGGCGTATTCGGATCCCGAGGCTGGTAAGGGTTCTGCATAAGCGTGGTACACGTCTGGTGAGATGGGAGCGTCGTACAGGTCAGGATCTGAGTATCCTGGGTCGGGCCCCTCGTCTGGTTTAAAGGTTGACCGGGCACCTAATGTCGTAACACCACTCACTAGGGGCTGAGCATATTCTGAAAAAAAAAAAGAGCATGTCATAGTGTATTAATAATTAATAATCTTAACAGTTTCTAAGTTACAAACATCCATGATTTTACCATAAAGAAGGTACCTCATTGAGGTCGTGGCTACTCCTGCACTGCAAAGCAATGTTTTGATGAACAGGTCTCTGTATCGTTTGTATCACAGATGCCAAACTTAACATATATCCAGGTTTTTTTTTTTTTTTTTTTTTTAAACACGCTATAACATAACAGTAAACGATAAACTTAAGCTAGTGTTAGGTGTAATGTCAAAGCTAGCTGTTTTTAGAGAACTCTGACTTTGCTCATCAGTTACCATTACTTTGCATTTCCTTCCTCATAGAAGATTTTCAGTTAACATAAATATTACTGGTGTTTACTCAAAGACTAGTCATGTCAAACAAAAACAGTTGTATGACATTCCTTGTTTTCACACATTTATGCATGACAGTCTGTACTCTTTTCGGCCGGATGTCCGTTACCTTCCGCTTTCTTTGTGTTGGAATTTTAAACTCCGGTGGATTTCTGAGGACTATGGTTAACTGCTCCTCAGATCTCTGCAGGGTAAATCCAGACAGCTAGCTAGACTATATGCTGAATCTGAGTTTTCTGTTCCACGACTAAAACAACTTTTTGTGTGTGTGGTGTGTGTGTGTGTGTGTGTGTGTGTGTGTGTGTGTGTGTGTGTGTGTGTGTGTGTGTGTGTGTGTGTGTGAGTGAGTGAGTGAGTGAGAGAGAGAGAGAGATTTGGCGACGGTAATGTTAGCAGTAGACTTGATTAGCCCGATGTTATGTTCTGCCTCTGTTTAGAAGTGGTGAATGTAGGCTAAAGCTCACAGCAACTTAATACTATACAGTGTTGGCAAATGGCTTTTTATTGAGTTTCCTCTTAGCAAAATAATAAACACTGAAAAGAGTAGGGCCTTTTTTTCGGCAACCTTATTTCTTAACCTAATTATGACAGTCACGATGTCCCTTTCAGCTATCCGCTCGTGCTCCAAGAAAGTGAAGAAAGTTTGGTATATATCCAGCAATCATGTAGCTAACGTTGGAAGCAGGAACAAGGAGTCAAAGGCGAACACTGTGACTTGAACAGTCACAATGTACAGTATTTACCTGCAGGTTCAGCATGTAGCCGGGGTACAGCACCTCTCCCTGTTAGCCGGCCCACCTCACTGCTGCTGTACCGAACTGAATCCTCGGTCTCCACCATCTTGGAGGGCAACAGCTGCTTCATGCTTTTCCACCAGTCTGCAGCAGAAGCACAATGAGATACACAGTGAGTTGCACCAGCGAAACTCATCCAGACCTATTGGCCTGTGCTGCAGACAGATTACATACCTGTGCGGTCCCAGTGAGGGAGATCATATGTTCCTTCAGAACTTTTTTTCCTACGGAAGAGAGAAAAATAATGTCAAACTAAAGTTTTCAAAGGGATTTTTTTATTTGCATGATAATGAAAATGCATACCTGTTCCTCCAGTGCCAAGCACAAACCACAATCAAGATGAGAGCAGTCAGAACCATGACCAGCACAGGCACCAGAACTGCTGCCATCGCCACATCTAGCAGCAGAAATAAGACAATAAACATCAGATGACAAATGTCTCTATTAGGGATCCAACAAGCTTTTTATAAATAAAAAATGTCACGCACCTTTGCCAGTGTGAGGAGGCATAGTGGTGTTTCTGATGTCTGGGGTGTGTGTGGTTTGGCCAAGGTGAGGGGGGCATTTTGTACCCACAGGAGGTGGAATATGCTGAGAGGGGGGCCTTGACCTCGGCTCTGGTTTCGGCCCCTCTGCTAGAAACATTTTTAGGACAGACAAGTTATAATTGAGTAGGAACTTATAATTCTCTTTGTAGGGATATTTGTTCATCTACAAAGCAACCCTTTCCACCTACCTGGATTAATTTTGCAGCCAAGCAACTCCAACTTAAGAGCAATTCTCTGGTGCCACAGGGTTGGATTTATCCTCACATACCGGGCCTTAATTGGGGGAATGAAGTTATTCCTCACCTCATGCAGGTAGTTGACGTTGCCTTGGAAAATCTAACATAAAATGAGAACAAACTATCTTAATTGTGCCAACGATTTAAACCAAACTGTAGCCCAGTAGTAGTTAGAAGAAAAAAAGGTTCAGCAGAGCAACTCTCGTTTCGGACCAAACAAATGCACCATAAGGTGATTATTTTCCAACTTGGCAAGCGAATGACTACTTTCCTCCACACAAGAAGAGCCTGTGAGAATCCCGCAGAAAGCAGCTCGTAGACAGCAGTCCCATCCTAACAACCCAGCCACTAAATCCATATCCATTTATTATTAATACCCAAGTGTCCTGGCTTGTCTACCACAGCACTTAACTCAAACCACTGACTGCTATCATTTCCTGCCATAAACATCTCTTAGTCAATACCAGTTGCTATGGAAACAGTCCAAGTAGGAGCCCCTGCAGCCTTCTAAAGTGACATATGTTAGTCCATTTGCACTAATTTGAAGGAAAACAAACTAAAAGCCCATGACGTAATTGTTGCGCCAATGGGGTTTATTGATTTGGTGCTTGTATTACCTTGTCTTGTGTAGAATTTGCTTCCCTGTAGATGTACCACTGCTGGCCATCGTTACTGTGCATGACCCGGTATGCTGCAACATAGTACTGGTATTTTCGCAGGGTGGAGCCAGTGGTGGTGATACCTAGATGAACGGACAGTAGGAAAATTAAGATAATGCACAATTGGCTCCACTTAAAGTTTAAACGCTTAGCTTGGAAATCTGTGAGGCTGTACTTAGCCACAATGCTAACATGCTGATGCAGGTGTAATGTTTGCCATTGTCCTATCATAGTTTGGCATGTTAGCATGCTAACATGTGTTTATTAGCACTAAACACAAAGCCGAGGTTTTTGGTCAAGTCTTGGACAAATGATCATTTTTGACCAGATCATGGTGATGAGAAGGGATCCCCTGAGTGATTATTATTCATCCTGAGGGGAGCATGATTGTCTGTACCAACTGTAATTGCAGTCCATTCAATAGTTGTTCATGTGTTGCACTAAAAGCCCAAAACAACCTGCTGGTGGCACTAAAGGAAAAGTCAGGGGGTGACCAAATTCATAAGAATTCTTCTCTAGGCACCATCAATGTCTGTTCAAAATTTCATGACAATCCATCTCATAGTTGTCTGGACCAAAGTAGCGGCCTGACCTACTGACCTTTCCATCCCTGGAGTCATGCTGCTAACACGACTAAAAATCATTATAGGTGTGGTATAATATAAGGGAGCATTTGCTAGAGAGCCTTATTCTAGGCTTACAGTCAATTTAAAAGAAAGTGGTTTTAGTGTTTAGTAATTTCAGCGAGAGTGTTTGTTTGAATATAAATGTATGTAGCCGTGTACCTGTGATCTTCTTCTCCCTCTTGAGATCGACCTGCAGCCACTGCTGCTGGTCATTCTGAGAAGATGCCCACGGCAGCCCCGCCTTTTTAAGCCGTGCCCCTGATGGCGCCCACTCACTGTTGTTCCACTCCCACACAGACGAAGCAGACAGCTGAGTATCCGCAACGCCACCAGACTCTAAACCAAGCGTTCCATAGCAGCCTGCAAGCACATAGAGGCCATCATTAGAAAATGTTTAAGAAACTGAAAGATTTTAAATTAATTCATTCATATATTTTAAAAGTTTGTATGCAACTCCTTTAGCTGCATTAGAAATGTCGAGTCAGATAATAACATCATTCAAATTTGAACTGTGAGCATTTGTAAAAAATAAAAAAAACAGGTCATTTACTCCAGATTTTGTGCTGCAGACTTACAAAAATAACGGACATTAGGACATTACAGCCAGATTTACACTCAATTTGAAATTACAGATGCTGACGGCAATAATTGCATTTACAGGACAAAAGTATTACAGCACCAGATGGTGCTTCAGAAAAAAGAAAACTCACCATTGGTCTTGAAGGTGAAGAGGCTGTTGGACAAAGTTCCTCTGAGGAGAGAAGTGAATAAGAGGAACATAGATGACATCTGAGACTTTCTATTAATAATCATTGAAAATTGCCTGGATTTTGACTCCTTTAAAATAATTTAAAAAAAAAACCACACGTATTTTTTAATAATTTTTTTTTTATAAACGCATAATTCTAATTGATCCAAGATTCACGACTAACGCTCTCCTACCCAGTGGAAGTGACATTGTTAGCCAGTGTGGCCTCGTAGTGAGGGATGCCTTTGCTGCTGACGACGTTGATCCTCCCTCCCACAGCGTTGGACACCACACCTGCATGGACGGCTGCCACACACACAGGAGAGGACTGCAGAATGAACGGAAAGATGAGATGACATTAAGGTATGCTGGTTATGCACTTTTCTATTTCCATTACAACAAACTAAAGCCAATTATTTCCCCCACATCTGACGAACTGGGAATAACATAACTAATTTTGCACGAGACAAAACAACACGGCCACTGTGTTGCTCTTTGTAATATACTTTTGTGTAAGACGTACCGGAGTAGGAAGGGACATGGTCAAAAAGCTTAACTTTGCTTCAACATCAACAACATTACAAGAAAGTCCCACCCCAAGTCCAAATGTTGATACCAGTGCTTACTTTTGCAGCCTGAGTGAATACTAAACACGCATGTGGGTGGGTGTTAGACCATTGTGGGCAAAGTTGTTAATCAATGGTCAGGACTGCTTAACGGTCATATTGGATCCCATACCATTTTTGCATTAACCGCAGTAGCTTGACTTGAATTCAATGAGCTAAAATTTGCCGAACCAATCATTCTTGTCTGGTTATCTTCAGAGCTAGACCAATAAATCTGCCAGCTATATTAGCTTGCAGATTATAGATGTAATTGTATCAGTGTATGTTGACAATAACTAACAAGTAACTGCAGTACAGCCAAACTATTTTACAGAAAATGTACCATGGCATATATATCCAATATCGATATTGATCATCATTGTCCACCCCTAACCCTTCAGGAGTGATGATGGCTCTGGATTTTTTTTAGTTAAAAATATTTGCCGCATAAAGATTTTTTTGTGGAAATCAAAACCGGAGCTAAGTATCTATGGTGGAAATGCAGGTGAAGCTGCAGAGTTCCTAAAACACTAGGAGCGTTTGCAGGTAAGCTTGTGCGGGATCAGGCAGTGCTGTCAGTGTGATTACAAAGAACAAGCTTTTAACCTTCAGACAGTGGCAGATAAAAGAAAAAAGATGAGTCAGCATGATGTCACTTCTCTGTAGAGAGGACACTGAGGGGCACCGACTGTAATGATTCACTGCTGGCTGCATTCCTATCCAAACCTGCTGCCACTTCGCTGAAAAAAACAAACAAAAAAACAACTCTAGATTCCACTCTGGTCATGATTTTCTTCCCGTCAACAGCTGGTTGAGTGAGGTGGAATTTTATTACTGGAAAAGACCCACACTGGAATTCACAGCTGACAAAATTGTGGGAAAACTCTGGTGACCCACGGAGTGACAAGCACATGTATTCGCACACACATGCACAGCAGTCAAATGCTGCCACAAGCAATCAACACATGCCCGGTGACTCTTAAAACTTCCCAAAAACACACACACACACCACTTCCTAAAGAGCACCATACCAAACCATTAACACAAAGCTTTGCCCCAAAACCGCCGCACCCTGCCTCCAACAGAGGAAACCACACTAACACACATGAAACGTATGATATGTAGGATGTGGAAATATAGAAACCAGTACATGGCTCACAGTAAGAAACACCAGATTAAAAAAACAACAAAGTGAGATGCAGGGTCTGGGTGGGGCAGTCTGAAGTATGCTTCCACAATCGCCGTAATATTATAGCCTGGTGACACACACACACACACACAGACACACACGCTTCTCCCTCACACTGACTCACTCTCCAGCTTTTTGTCTCGCACACAACACAGCTCTGCTCATCGCCCTCTTGCAGCTGGACTGGATTAGAGGCTTATTATTTTCGGCCAAACTATTATCTCACCTCCCTTTCACCCGCTGACCCTGCCCCTCCTCTGTTCCTGTGGGGCACCTCACTCCCTGAAGCACACCCCAACGCTCCTCCCTGTCCTCCCATCAGCCAGCAACACCCCTCCCTCCCTCCCTCTTTCCCTTCAACAAAACCCAGAGCTCCGAGCATGAAGTCATCAGCCAGAGACTCGGCGCCCATGACCTCACGCACAGCGGGGGTGCTGTGAGGTCATCAGTCCAGGACTCGCATACCATGGACCAGAGGAACGTTTACACAAGGAAGAAAAAGAGGAATCCAACGGAAAGATGCGCAGACTTGCAGCACAGTCATGGATGGCGGCAAAAAGAGAAAAATAATGGAGCAAAGCCATGAAAACATGAGCAAGCAAATGCTGACAGTCTGGTGGATCCTGTGGGGTAACCGTGACCAAACAGCAGGAGACCACAGGGCACCATGAATCACCTGGAAATGTAATGCAGAAGACACCACAGAAAGAAAAGCACATGCATACTGTATGTGCTCACCTCTCTGTATCCATTAGGTATAGTTCCAGAAATCTCCTCAGTAGATGTCAAGCAGCCTGCTGGACAGTATTTACTAAGAAGGAAAGAGACACAATGAATATATCGGACAGCTTGATCACTGCACAAATTGTACAAAGCGAAACGTTGTTTACCTGAACTCTGCCTCGGGGAAATCAGTCCCTTTGTCCAGGCAGGTGATTAGATCTGCAAAAGACAAACAAACAAGTGTCAGAACACGTTTCTCTGCATGCTTCTCTATCTGGCAGCACAACAACCTCCAACCCTTCCAGGTAATTCATTTTATTGAATTATCTGGTATTTTTAAGTATTTAAAGTAATGAAGAGCATTCGTCAAAATTGGGCAGATTGTCCCACAGAAGGATTTTACAATTAGCTTGATTGAAAGTAATTCTTCCCACTAGGGCAGCAACTAACGATTATTTTCATTATTGATTAAATTATAAATTAATCTGGTGACTATAAAATGTCACAAAATAGGGAAAAAAACAAAACAAAGATATTCAACATAGATCAGAGAAATGCAGAAAGTCTTCACATTTGAAAAAAGGTTTGGCTTTTAATTTATTTATTTTTACCATTTTTGCTTAAAAGGTCCAATGTTGTAATTTAGTTACTGTAATGAATCCAAAAATGACCCCAATGCATCATCAGATATTAAGGAAACATGCTAAGTTGAAATACTATCTTTTCTGACAACAATACAAATGCCAGTATTTTCTCCTTTTGAAATTTCCGTTCTGTGACGGAATTTCAGTTGGTGTTTTGGCCTGTGTGTTGTTATAAGCTGCCCAGTTTGACAGCCAGGCCGGGTTGCCAGATATAACTGTAAAAACGTAAACCCAGCGCACTACAGCTGTAACGTTAGTACAGCCATGAATGAAACAAACAAACAGGATCAACGGAGATAGATTTTACCCGATGATGTAACAAACCCCGGGTAAATATTGGAGATGTATTTGAAAGACGGAGACAGCTTAGAGCCCAAAAGGATGCTGAGTTGGCTAATTTCCTCCTCAACAGGTAAGCATTAGCTTCAGGCTAATTTATCACAGCTACAAGGGACGAGCATTTTATGTAATTTCAACATTTGTGTACTCACATTGAATTATATAGCTAGAGTATCCGAGTACCCGAGGACGGCAAGGCAGTGCTATTTTTAGTGGTTCCTACTGTAATTCTAAGCCAAAAAAAGTGTGTCTGTCAGTTGGGTACAGAGCTCCGTGTGAGCACGGGCTTCTATGACTGTCAATGTAACTAGCATCTAACGGTCGGCTCTGTGCGTTGCTATGGTTGTTGTACACAAACCAACTAGCCAACAGTTTGCAAGGCTGCAGTAGAGATGCATGCCATACAGAAAAGCCGACATTTCTGTTCGGTAGGAGAAAGACGGCTTACTTTTAAACATTATGAAAGACTTGGATATCAACAGGTTTTTGGATATGCGCAAACATTGCATCACCGACCTTTTCAAGAAGGTGGTTAAAAAAATGAAAGAGGGAGCCTGTGTTCGCACGGTTCAAACGAGTCCGCCGCCGGTTTAAACATTTTGAAATAATTCTATTTTGCACGCCTGCATGGAAACAGGAAATATTAGTGGAATATTCATTTTCATTAGCCATCTAAACAGCTTAGTCAAAATATCGTCTTTTTTTTTTGAAGTAAGGGCAAAAACCGGAATATTACGTGCATGTAAACGTCGTCAGTGATGACACACACCACATATGTTCAACAGGATGATGTGGGCTGCTGGAAACTCTATGTAACCCCTGCAGCGGTGATCATTCTCGATGAGTCTCCACCACATTATCAAAAAGCCCATTTATCTGGGAAACCAACCAGTGAGTCAAACTGACAAATACCCCCCTAACCACCGCAAGTCGCCATGGTGACGGTTTTACTTAGCTGTGCAAACTATCCTCCCACGCCCGTCAAAAAACACACATCAATGTAATTCAGTCATACTGAGATGACCACACAGACAGAAATATTACTCTCCTGCACACACGTCACTGCCCTCCCTGTTCTTGTGGCTTCAATTATCTGTTTATCTGAAAATGTTCCACATGACAAAGCACGTCCGTCTAAAATTACGAATCACACAGTTACAACAACATTCTTATTTAAGATAAAAATGCATTCAAGAATCTGGTTCAGACTATAACATACAGAATCTACAGTATTCTTGTACCCGCGGATTTATGTCTAAACAGCAATTATGACGCTGCCATGTACAAACGTTTGGTGGCGACAAGAACGAGACTTGACTTATAGTTTGATCATATCTGACAACTATTTTCCCCACTGTGTTTTTATTCATGCAAAGGTCCTCTGAGGTCCATCTGTGTAAAGCCATGAAAACACTGATTAGAGAAGTCTACCGTTTGTCTTTGGAAAAACGTACCAAAACTCAGATGATGCATTGGCACAGTTTGTATTAAGTGTATTGTGGCTTCAGAGAGATCTGTGTGGCATCTATAGGTCCCACTTTGATGGCTGATGATTCATTCCAGTGATTACTAAAAAAAAAACAAATGCCCAGATTTTCTCGTTCCAGCTTATCAAAATTTGCTGCTTTTCTCTGGTCTATATTTTTGTGAATTTAATATATTTTTATTATAGGACTGACCTGATATGAGAAGTTCCTCCTAAAGAACTTAAAATTGTCTCATTCACTGTTAGTTTATCAAAAATGTATTGTTTTATTTTCTTTGTGCATAAGAGATAGTGAGTGAGATAATAAATGTACTACAGTGACCTTAGAAGGCGCAACAAGGTGTTAATCTGACGACATTCAATTCAGACTTAAGACGTGGTGAAAGTGATAGGGAAATGTGTCTACCGAACTGGTAAGATTGCCATTGTGACTTCTAGGTAAAAGGCGCTGATACAGATGAGACAAACAAGTTTAATTGCCATCAGATCAACTTAAAAGGGGTGCGTGTCTGAAAGGGGCTCCTTCGATACCGTCGTATCACAATAGAGAAAGGTTAACAGCTTCTAGTCTTAAATGTAAAACCACAAAATATTATTACTTTCCATTTCTCTCAATTCACTTCCTCTTGTTCCTGTTCTTCTCAAATGGCTTCATGCTGTCCTCATTCTCCTCTACCCCTCTCTGCTATCTTTTACCAAAAGTAAAAACTGCACATAGTAACAATAAAACAACAATTTGTCATTTTCACTTAGACATGTAGGACTGTAAAACTGCAATGTGACAAAACCCAGACTCAGACACACTGACGGTTGAGTAGAGGTTATATAAACACATCTGCTGGTGCTACCCGTCTGTATTTAATACCATCTGTTCCCACATTAAAGGGGGGAAACGATCATTTGAGAGGATGGCCGATGCCCACTCGCATGACGACCCTGCACACTGCAGCTGGCCTTCCACATATGTGGCTGATTAGAAAATACCATTCACATCAGACCAGCTCTTTATCTCTTCTGTGGGTTTAAATACACTCTGCAATGGTGAGCAAACACCACGTTGTAAATGCTCCTCTTATTTGGCCACGAGGACTGTTACCACAGAGCTGCAGACACGATTCTCCATTCAACTCAAGTCATCTTTAAGCTGTTACTCTTTTTGTTTGTTTTTTTGAGCTGCAGATACTGTTTGCTAACAGGATAATTGGAAATGTATATCATCTCGGATCCAGTAGTTTATGTTGGCCCCGACATGTAAGAACAGCAACACTAGACAAAACATTAACTAAACAAAAATACAAAAGCATTTTATTAAAACACATCATGCTGCGTTTCCTGAAATGTGGGTTACAGATTCGCAGGGGTCAAAACGGACCAATGGAAAACCTACTTACAACCAACATGCATTAAGTAATTGCCTAAATCCCCCCAAAAAAAGATGCCTAAATCAAATTGCCTTTGTGATTGTATTGAATGGAATTGCATTGAATTCATCCAAAAGGGAACTTGAGGACAGTCGGACCTGATCCTAATTTACCCAAGAATAACTAGACCTGAGCCAAGATGCAGTCAACACAAACAGATCCCAAACAGAGAGAGAAGTTTACAGTTTTCACTCTCCATCTCACCTTAAAAAAAAACACACACATTTCTGTCAGGATTGTAAACAATACCTGCAGCATGTCAGCATGATTTCTTTTAGGTTTCACCTCAGGCCACTGCAATACCACCACACATATAAGAACTAAGACCTAGTACAATTATGTTACCAAATAAGCGCACATGGTAGAGGTTTCAACTTGAAAAAAACACCCGAGCACAGGTTGAAACATGGACGCAGGAACTTCAACAAATCCTTCGACTATGAACCTTCATGGAAAACCCCCAACTGCAAGCTAACAGACAAGAGTGTTTTTTGCTGAACCCAAAGCTGACATATGGAGAGACAAAACTCTGGAGGTGGCGCAGAATGAAAGCACCTCTTATACCAAGGGCCAAAACAGAAACGTAAATAAGCTCGCCATTCCCCCGGCCCTGCAGGCTTGGACCTACAGAAGACACACAGACAGGTGGAGTGAGCTGAGAACTTGTTACCTGTGTGTTCTGTGGTGGAGTAGGACAGGTAGAATCCACGTCCGGTGTGGTGGGTCCCACTCATGAACCGGACAGTGACCTGGTTGCCAGTGGAATTAATCAGCTCCTTTACCTTCAGACCCAAACCGCAGTACCTTACTATTAAAAAGCATAGGATGAGACACAGGAGGTACAGGACAGAGAAGAGCGTCTGGTTATACAAGCCTATTTGGTTTAAGCTTATCAACATAAACAAATCGAACGAAACAAAACGCTATATTAGGTTTTAGTGTCTAAAGAATCCTTGTTTAGTGGTTGGTGTAACCAACTGGGCTAATGGCAGGCAAGAGTAAATTTACAATACTTTTGTCACAATGACATGACTTTTTAATACCTTGTAAGGCCTTTTCTTGAGGAAACTAAATTCCTAAATGCAATGTTTTTCAAATCCTGCAGATACCCTGGAGTGTACTTTTACCCCTAGAGCATTTCAAGAAATAATGCTGGACTCATATGTCCTATTTTATTCATTCAAATCACCTGAAACAGACTCAAAGTGAATTAAGATTTCCCCTGCACAAATCAGATCAAACATTTCCCCAATTTATTTAAGGGGACATCTTTTTCCACCATACAAATTGTAAACTGACCAGGTAAATTCCTCATCCACAGCTTGTTTTGTATTAACCTGTGCATCTGTATGTCTAATATTTAGCTTAATCTTTATTACGGGCAACTCTTATTGGAAGTGGGCCCTCTAGCACTCTGGCATGAGACCAATTGTGACTGTAGGCTTAATCATGTGGCCTATGTCTTTCACTGCGTTTACATGCACTCAAGTAACCCGGTATTGTCAACTTTCTGCAGCCGCTTGATTTTTTAAATCACTGTGTAAACAAATACTTTGGACAGAGAAAGTATTACAGTGAAAACAGCACAAATGGGTGAAAGCAATGATTCTATTTTCCCTTGTATCCAAAATATTTGAATGTTTAGCGTAAATTAAAAAAGAAAAAAAACACACATCCTGCTCTATGGCATCTGAAAATTTTGCAAGCAATAGAGGCTTATGAAACTCAATTAATTAGGTTAACTCAAAAATGCACAGTCTGACTAATGCTGAAAATTATAATAATAAACTCTTCCTGGAAGTCTGCTTCCACAGCTTAACTGGAGCTATTTGTTAAGATCTGTTAAGTATCTCTTCAGGCTGCACAGTCATATATCTTTAATATAACCATAAATATTACAACCTTCTGTTTACCCCATGTAATGCAGGTTTCACAGTAAATACATATAATAGTAATACGTTCTCCAATTTCCTGACATAACCGGATTCCTTCTGTGCATGTAAACATAGACAGTGAAGAAGCTAATGATATACAGATTGGGAGATGGCTAAGGGCCAGGTTGTGGTTGTGTGCATAGTTGTTCTGAGCAAGTCATCCTAGAGAGGGCTGCAATTGGTATTTGTGTAAAGAATGAAAAAAAGTGTGAATGTTGAATTTTGTCGACCCCCCCCCCCCCCCTTCAGTTCAAGTCCGGTCTAGTATCTGGTCGTCACTCTCACCAATCTCACTCTTATTGGCTCCAATGCCATTGTAGAGGCCATTGTAGAGGCCGAGGTAGCTGACCTGGCAGTCGCTGTCTTCTATGTCCAGCTCGGCGAAGTGAAAGTGGACCCTGTTGCCACAGGGCACGCTGATCTCCCACTCACACACTGTGTTGTTCGGGGATGTCCCCGGGTAACCCAGAGAGGACAGAGTCCCACTGCTGGGGCCAAGTACACTGGGGCCACAGCCATCACCTGCAGGACAACACAAACTCTGAGTTTCAGGGGAGGGGGGAAAGGATACTAGGATAATAAAAGCACACACGGGGTGGAAACCATTTATCAGCCAAATAATCAACAACAATATGTAACTTGAAACACTATTCATTAGCCTTGCATTCAAATGTAGTGTGTCTACCAGCAGAGGGTTTGAGTATGCGGCTGGAGCAGTTCTTTATTCATCTTATTGTCAACAGATCCCATCAAAAGACCAAAACCAACAATTCACTGATCCATGTGTAGCCAGACCTCCATTGTTGTCAAAAACAACATCACTGAGCCACACTGTCACACTAGGGGCCATGTTCCTTCATTACAACAAACTACACATACAGTAGGCACTGTAGTTTATTTTGAGTGAATCCCAAAAACACCGTCCCGCTATGGTAAATGTGTATTAATCCGCAGCTGAAAATAGTCTCCAACAAATAAGTTGTTGATAATACAATAAAAGCTGTTTTAAGAAATGACTTAGCCTTATTTATTTTTTTGTTGCACATTTTAAAAGATGTATGTCTTCAATAATGAATACCAGACAGACAGACTAATGCAATGCAAGTTTAGCTTTTTTTCATGGGTTTTACTGACAATAAGAAAAAAATTAGAATAACACCACCTATAGCTATAAGGTTCTTGTATTTTTCCACTAAGACTACCATCTGTTAAGAGGGATCTAAGAATAAGTACATCTATAAATGTTACATTAGCAACACTAGTTTCCTTTAGCACACACAGCCAGGGATTAGGCAGTGTAATAAATCCAAACATTACTTTCTTTTCTTTGACACAGCTTTGTATATTTGCAGATTTGTTTATTAATACAACAAATAATGATAGTAAAATGTAGTTGGCTTTCACTAAAATTGGCCTTTCCATCTGTTAAATGTCAAATTTGGGGCAACTATAGCTGATTTCAGCCATAAATCAGAGTTGGTGGTTCAACTCAACCCCCAATTGACTGAATGTGGCGAGAGACAACTGTAAATTGCTTTGGATTGGAGCTGAAATAATTAGTCATACTTATGGTCATACCACATACTTAAAGGTTAAGACAATTTGACACATTTTGAATTCAATTTTACCAAAAAAAAAGTATGACCGTAGACATTTTTAAAGGCTACGTTTGCTTTTGTGTCCTCTGGGCTGTCAGAAAGTTGAGACATTGTGTGTGTTGATGCGGTGTACTCTAAGATAACACTCAGTCACGCTTCATGGTGCTAAGTGGATGTTCTGTGGGCCTGGAGTTATGCAAGAGCCTCTCAGTGGACACTATCCAGATGGACAGGACAAAAACAAAGCTGCTTCCCTCAACTCTGACTCACAAATACTGAGCAACTGCATGGCATTTGCAGGAGTTTAGATTACCTTCCTGATGTTGTTGTTGAAAAACAAACCAGAATTCAACTTAAATCTACCCTTACTGTTTCATCATCAGTC
This sequence comes from Gymnocephalus cernua, assembly GCA_023631565.1. NCBI lineage: Eukaryota > Metazoa > Chordata > Actinopteri > Perciformes > Percidae > Gymnocephalus > Gymnocephalus cernua. The sequence goes on from CM042434.1 coordinate 20,845,842, forward strand.
AGAACTACTCAGAAGATTTATGTCATCACACAAAATACCACGAGATACCTCATGTGGAAATACAGTTATAATTCATGTAGAATTTCGATACCGTGTCCACGTGTTTACAGTCATACCCCCACTGCTACCCCACCCCCAATCTCTCACCACCTGAGGTTGGCTGTGGGCTCCAAAAAAAAAACTACTAAATATTCGTATTTAGGTGCAACGTGGTGTAAAATAAACCGACAACAACCAATCACATTGAGCTTGCCGTGATTGTAGTAGTACGTTCACGGTATATTGGGTATAAAAGACTACCTGGAACGAGAAAAAAAGACCTAAAGCTCCAGTGTGCTGTTGTCTCTTAAACACAGACTCCATTAAAAAAGAAGCAGGCAATTTAGAAGGTAGCTATCTCATCGGGAAGCGCAAATAAGTGATAGACTGTGACTTTAAACGTTTCACAAATCACTGAAAGCCACACGTTAATTCAGCAGGCAACTGATTAACCAAGCAGCCGTTATTCCTTCACAAGCTCAATTTGTTGTTTTTTTTTAGAACCGGTTTGCCTGGTTTTACTACACCCGTCGTTCACAGTGACGGGCGGCGGCAATCGGTGTAAACTAAGCGGAACTCCACGTACACACGGCCATGTAAGGTAGGTTTTAAGTTCGGAGGACAATAACAACGTATCGTTGCCTTACGGTCTTCTCTTAACACCTAAAACATCCGTGTTCACACTTTAAAAACCAGCATGGCCGCATGTCGCTGCGGTTGTTACACACTCTGCTCCTCCAGTTGTCACCGCAGCTGTGTGGCACCAACCTTTCTGCGCTCGACAGCCTTCCGTGGTGAGAATGATGAGAATCGACAGGACGAGAACCCCGGCCCCTGTCGGTCCCCTGCCCACCATTACCGCTCTGCCCATAGCAGCCTGCAGTCTGAATGCATAATGCTCGCTTCTGGACCGGTTGCACGGCTTTAACCTGCACCGACGGTGGGAGAAATACAACAACTAATCCTCGAGAGCGAGTCCGCGCGTGGTTTCCTCCCGAGGATGTCTTTTGCTTGTCGTTTTAACAATCCAGTGGTTGGAGACACTCACTGTGGAAGCGCTCCACACAAACACACACATACACAGCCAAGCTGTGGAGCTACTTCCTCCACCGAGGCTCCTCCTCCTGATCTGGGACGGGACTGGGATACCCGAGTCCCCCAAGTGGTCTGAATGATCCCAGATCCACCTACACCCTTCTTCTCCTTGTCCTAATACACGCATGGCTACACCCCATTCAAAGTCACTTTTAAACAATGGTGGAAGAAGTACTCAGGTTTTTACTTAAATAAAAGTAGCAATGCCACCACAGTGTAGACATGCTCTGTTACAAGTAGCCTAAAATTTTACCTTACTTTTAAAGTAGACCAAATTATTCCTGATGCAGAATGGCGCGTTTCAGAATATTGTAATTATATTATTGAATTATAATTATTGATTACACATTCTTATTGATTAATACACATTACTTTATTGTTGCAGCTTTTCACTAGCTTATACTCATGTTTTTTATGTATTTTGTATTTGCATGTACTGTAGGCCTATGTGTGGTTGTACTGCTGCCTGCCTTGGCCAGGGCACTCTTGAAAAAGAGATTTTTAATCTCAATGAGTCTCTTCCACTTAAATAAAGGTTAAATAAAGGTTAAATAAAATACTGACATAGTCATAATAATACATCATCATTTATTGATAGAATTTTGTATTATTAATCTGGATCTGCAAAGTAGCCTAACTGAAGGTATCGAATAAATGTAGTTGAGTAAAAAGTACAATATTTACCTCTGAATTGTGGTGAAGTAGAAGTATAATATATATATATATATATATATATATATATATATATATATATATATATATATATATACTGACTGATATTGCACTATTGCACTATTCCTTCCCTCTGTTTTGTATATTTTTGTACACTTAACAGTATTTTTTATATTTCTTACTGTCATTTCTGTTTTTATTCTTCATGTTAAGTGAGTGTTGTACTTTGAGAGCAAAGATTAACCGGAGTCAAATTCCTTGTTTGTTTACGCAAACCTGGCCAATAAAGCTGATTCTGATTCTGATAAAGTAGCAGAAAATGGAAATACTCAATTAAAGTCCAAGTAGACATCCTCAAAATTGTACTTAAGTACATTACTTATACAATACACCAATAAAAGTAAAAGTCTCACAGAGAATACTTGAGTTTTAAAAGGTAGGACTCATAGTGAGGATCAATTTTAATCACACAAGACCGAGGCTGAGATCTTCTAAAACCAATTATGTGACACATAGTAAATATATAAATAGTATATGGTAGGCCTATATTGCATAGAGATATCATATTATATAGTATATATTTATACTAAAGTATCGTTATTTTATTGTGTACAGACAATGAGCATTTGCAATGCAATATGTCCTTATCCTTTCTCATTTTATCTGCGTACTTTGAGCTCCTTACAATAAAAATCTACAATGCAGTATATAAAATCTGCAAAATAAATAGTAAATCCAGCCATCAGATAAATGCAAAGGAGCAAAAGTAGACAAGTAAAAGTATATAGTCTTATAAAATTGAAGTACAGTGCTTGTTTAAATATGCGTTGCTACTTTTCATTTCTGGTGAAAGTAAAATCAACATAACCGGTGTGTTGTTGGTTGTTCACTGGGACTTACGTAAGAACTCCTGTGGGTTCCTGGAACTCAGCTGTTTTATAAAGATCCTTGTGAGCTAATAAACCTATTGTCCCACACACCCTTTATTATTATTCCATTAATGTGTTGTCCTTTCAGCTGTGAGCTGTACACCCAAATCTGGCACAAGATAATCTACAAATACTGGGAAGTTAAAAGGCAACCCAATCTGTAGTTATTTAAGTGAGGTTGTGCAATTGATTTTGTCTGATTAACAACTGGGTGGCACACCTCATCATTAGGCCCAGGTTTCAACTGCACATTCCTTGATAGCCAAGCAGTACATTATAGACACTTATTATTGTTCTGCAATACCCTCACTTGCCAAAGGGCTTGAATGTGATGCAACTGCCAGAGTAACCAATAGTAACATGTAGCAACAAACACTGTTAGCCTGTAGCCTGTGAGTAATATGCCGGATGATTCAGAGTTTTGCATGCTCTGTGTGTGTGTGTGTGTGTGTGTGTGTGTGTGTGTGTGTGTGTGTGTGTGTGTGTGTGTGTGTGTGTGTGTGTGTGTGTGTGTGTGTGTGTGTGCGTGTGTGCGTGCGCGCGTGCGTGCGTGCGTGCGCGCGTGCCGACTGTGGGCTGATGTTCACAAGGGTGTAAGAAAGTGTAATGTTCAGAGGAGCAGCCAAATAGTCAATCATGCTGAAATTGTCCACTTCTACTTTCTCTCCCATACACTCTCTGCCTGTTTTTACATTCCCTATCTGTAATTGTATGACACATTTGAACAGGGCACAAGGGGAACTCCAATATATCCACAGCAGCAGGCTTTTCAGGATGCCCCCCCCCCTGAGGGAAGTCCAGTATTGATAACATACCATTATGTAGGTTTGGAAAGACAATATAAATACACATTGAATCTAATGGAATCCAGTGGAATATGCCTGCAGCAAATTGTATATTTCTTTATTCCTTTTGGTTTTGTTGACATATTTCTATAAGTGGTGACAAACTGGGCTTGCACACACACAAGAAGGTGCCAATGCAAAAGGCATAAAGCATTGTTATTACACCAAATAGGGGAAATATTTCATGTTCTGTATGTTATATGGACTGTGCTTGAACTGTGGCCACTTTATTAGGTAGGCTACACCTGTACAATTGGTTGCAATTTAGGCTAGTGCAACAACTGCCATAAATTCTATCTTCACAAAGTTTATGATGTTCAGATTTTGTTGACATTGATGGAAATGTGTAAATTAAAGCCGAGAACGGCCATTGTTTTTTTTGTTTTTATTGATTTTTTTTAGCATGCACTGTTATCTTGTTTTCTCAAGATTCTTTTTGTTTCTCAAGATTTAAATGGAAGGAAAAATCCATAAAAAAAAACATCTCGAGAAAACAAAAACAAACTTTGTTATATCGAGATAACAAATTAATAAGTCGTTATCACAAGATAACAGTGCATGAAAAAAAATCGCTAAAAAAAATGGCCGTTCTCGGCTTCCGTAGGACTACAATATAACTAACTTTACATGTGGTTATGTATGATTGTATTTGTATTGGACTCAATCACTCTATAATGTAAAAATTTGAAGTTACTCAGCACCTTTCTCAGCAAATATTCAACTTTATAAGCTTAGAAGTTAAAATAAATAAACAAAAATGGTCACATAAACAAATAGTCACAAGGTAACTGTACTATATTGCATTAAATTGAGGAATAACAGATGGATAGATGTGGTCAGAATTCAACTGTTACTTCATACATCTTCAGCTTTAACCTCTTCATACACTTAACTTTGTTATAATGATGCCATCATTTTCAGCCTTGGCATTACAAAGACTGTGTTTTGGAGCTATACAGAAATGGTTAATTTATGATACCAAAGATACTAAAGAGCTATTAAACATTCATATTATTAACTGGTTGTCATTATTAAGACTGTGATACATTGTTACATTGAGGACCTCTGCTGGGAAGTTGCATTTTTTGTGAGAAAGTGCTTCTGAAACTAGATTGTGCCACTTGGTGGTCACAAAGTACCAAGTTGGAAACAGCAGTGACAGGAGCACACTTAGATCTGAAACTATCACTCCCTCATTGTCTAACACTCACACTACCCATTGTTATAGCCTTTATTTCACAATATGTCACCTTCAGCATATACAATCCATATTGTATCTCAACTGAGTGCAGCTCATAATTCATGTCATGTATTTATTTTAATGCAAGCCAAAACCTCGCTTGACACTATGCATGATTTAAAAAATGTGTGGGTTTAATCAATTCAATTCAACTTAATAGTGACGATTAGTTAAGTAGGCATATAAATAGAAGTGTTGTTTCATTTCCCTTGTTAGATGATTTGATAAAAGCTTGGCAAAGCCTTTTGAGAAAAATAGTCAATAGTAAATATGGGGCATATCATAGTAGGGAGTCTGGGTGTCCTCCTCCAGGGAAATTTTGAGTGTCAAAGACTTCATTTACTGCATTCGGATACTAGTCTGGCTATCACCAGACCAAGCTGAATCTTTTAAGATTGAACATTAGTCTGGGGAGTCTGCTCTGTATTTTCTCTGCACAAGAGGCGTGATCAACAGGCATAGTTCAAATGACTCTGTACGCAATTGGATAGTCCTTCAACCAATCAGACCAACGATCGCTTCTCTATTGTCATCGTGTTAAACCTGCCAACGTGCCAGGTGGATAAGCCAGTTTGTGATTGGTTCCCGCAAATTTGTAACGAAAGCAGGATAGATAAACGTACAGGTTTCCAGCCTGAGCTGCAGGGTGAAATCTAATCGCCAGCAGATTGGGCAGGGTTTACCCAGTCTATTCGGATACACTTTTATGCACCAATTTACGGTGGAAATACCTTTATTTAGCCTATGCGAAGAATTCAAAGTACATCAAAAATATAAGGGAAAGTATGTTGTTGCGTGTTATTGGGCATTTTTAAGTGGGTATATGGAAATCCTGGATCTTTCTTAGTGGGTATACTGCGTATACCTGCAAATCACATATACTACACCACTGGTCACTGGTACTGAATATGCACTGTACAATAGAAATACTGTAATATAATGTACATTAGTGGAAGGCAAGTAGGTCTTGCTAAAAGCTGTGTAGTAATATGTAGATTTTTCCTTTAATTCATCCATCCATCGTCATCCGCTTATCCGGTATCGGGTCGCGGGGGGAGCAGCTCCATCAGGGGACCCCAAGCTTCCCTTTCCCGAGCCACATTAACCAGCTCTGACTGGGGGATCCCGAGGCATTCCCAGGCCAGGTTGGAGATGTAATCCCTCCACCTAGTCCTGGGTCTTCCCCGAGGTCTCCTCCCAGCTGGACATGCCTGGAACACCTCCCTAGGGAGGCGCCCAGGGGGCATCCTTACCAGATGCCTGAACCACCTCAACTGGCTCCTTTCGACATGAAGGAGCAGCGGCTGTACTCCGAGCTCCTCATGGATGACTGAGCTTCTCACCCTATCTCTAAGGGAGACACCAGCCACCCTCCTGAGGAAACCTATTTCGGCCGCTTATACCCTGGATCTCGTTCTTTCGGTCATGACCCAGCCTTCATGACCATAGGTGAGGGTAGGAACGAAAACTGACCGGTAGATCGAGAGCTTTGCCTTCTGGCTCAGCTCTCTTTTCGTCACAACGGTGCGATAAACTGAATGTAATACCGTGCCCGCTGCGCCGATTCTCCGACCAATCTCCCGCTCCATTGTCCCCTCACTCGCGAACAAGACCCCAAGGTACTTAAACTCCTTCCCTTGGGGTAAGGACTCATTCCCTACCTGGAGAAGGCACTCCATTGGTTTCCTGCTGAGAACCATGGCCTCAGATTTAGAGGTGCTGATCCTCATCCCATCCGCTTCACACTCGGCTGCAAACCGATCCAGTGAGTGCTGAAGGTCACAGGCCGATGATGCCATCAGGACCACATCATCTGCAAAGAGCAGACTTCCATGCAATGTTGAGTAGGCGTGTCAACCAAGACAGCCCCTCCACACCCAGATCTTTCAGCATTTCCGGACGGATCTCATCAATCCCTGGGGCTTTGCCACTGTGGAGTTCTTTGACTACCTCAGTGACCTCCACCAGGGAAATGGACGACAATCCTCCAGCTCTGCCTCTAACAAAGAGGGCGCATCAGCTGAATTTAGGAGTTCCTCAAAGTGCTCCTTCCACCGCCCTATTACCTCCTCAGTTGAGGTCAATAACGTCCCATCCTTACTGTACACAGCTTGGATGGTTCCCCGCTTCCCCCTACTGAGGTGGCGAACGGTTTTCCAGAAGCGCCTTGGTGCCGACCGAAAGTCCTTCTCCATGTCTTCTCCGAACTTCTCCCACACCCGCTGCTTTGCCTCTTTCACGGCTGAGGCTGCAGCCCTTCGGGCCCCTCGGTACCTTGCAACTGCCTCCGGAGTCCTCTGGGATTACATGTCCCGGAAAGACTCCTTCTTCAGTCGGACGGCTTCCCTGACCACCGGTGTCCACCACGGTGTTCGTGGGTTACCGCCCCTTGAGGCACCTAAGACCCTAAGACCACAGCTCCCTGCCGCAGCTTCAGCAATGGAAACTTTGAACATTGTCCAGTCAGGTTCAATGCCCCCAGCCTCCACAGGGATGTACGAAAAGCTCCGCCGGAGGTGTGAGTTGAAGGTCTGTCGGACAGGGTCTTTCTCCAGACGTTCCCAATTTACCCGCACCACCCGTTTGGGCTTACCAGGTCTGTCCAGATTCTTCCCCCACCCCCTGACCCAACTCACCACCAGATGGTGATCAGTTGACAGCTCCGCCCCTCTCTTCACCCGAGTGTCCAAAACATACGGCCTCAGATCAGATGAAACGATTATAAAATCGATCATTGACCTTCGGCCTAGGGTGCTCTGGTACCAAGTACACTTATGAGCATCCCTATGATCGAACGTGGTGTTTGTTATAGACAATCCATGACTAGCACAGAAGTCCAATAACAGACAACCACTCTGGTTGAGATTAGGGAGGCTGTTCCTCTCAATCACACCTCTCATGTGTCTCCATCATTGCCCACATGTGCGTTGAAGTCCCCCAGCAGAACTATGGAGTCCCCCACCGGAGCCCCATACAGGACTCCATTCAAGGTCTCCAATAAGGCTGAATACTCTGAACTCTTGTTTGGTGCATATGCACAAACAACAGTCAGAGTTTTCCCCCCCAAAAACCGCAGGCGTAGGGAGGCGACCCTCTCGTCCACCGGGGTAAACTCCAACGTAGCGGCGCTCAGCTGGGGGCTTGTGAGTATCCCCACACCCACCTGGCGCCTCACACCCTGGGCAACTCCGGAGAAGAAAAGAGTCCAACCCCTCTCCAGGAGTACGGTTCCAGAACCGAGACTGTGCGTAGAGGTAAGCCCCACCAGATCCAACTGGTAGCGCTCCACCTCCCGCACAAGTTCCGGCTCCTTCCCCCACAGCTAGGTGACATTCCACGTCCCCAGAGCCAGCCTCTGCCGCCCGGGTCTGATCCGTCGAAGCCCCTGACCTTCACCGCCACCCGCGTGTTTTCCTTTAATATCAAATTAAATTAACTGTTTATTAAACATATAATATAAATGTAGTAATCATTTACACAATGTAGATCATTAACTGAGGGTCTGAAGTGCAAAAGAAAATCACCTCTTTCAGCAAAGAATATGGCACTTACCACAACAACAGAAGGCTTTGCAACATGTTGCTGCACACATTAAAGATCTGAGCTTCCTCAAGAAACAGAGCCTGCACTAGGGGTGGGAATCACCAGAGGCCTCACGATATGATATTATCACAATACTTACCTCATGATACAATATTATTGTGATTTTAAACATACTGCAATAGTCTGCGATATATTGCAATGTATTACCTTTTTTCCAACTTCAAATTTTTCAAATTATTTCCCCAAAGGAAAACTTTGTCAACATCTGTTTTATCTAAAAAGATACATTTCTCTGTTTGTTCATCTCACTTCAAACTGACCAACACATATAATAATGATAGATCGATACTCGGCATCTGTGTATCGATACAGTATTATCACGGAAAATGTTGCGATACTATGCTGTATCGATTTTTTTTCCCCCACCCCTACTAAACATAGTATTCATGTGCCCAGAATATGATTGAACAGATCTAGATTTTTGTATTTATCAAGTTTACACTGCTATCGGTACTCAAAACAAGTCTTAATATTGGTAGTATTGATACTTTAGGTATTGATCAGTCCACCCCCTTGTACAATAACATACTTCAAAACTACGATCATAGAGGAGTGTTCACACTTTCCTCTCTCATGTTAAGACTTTTTTGACTTGTTAAAGACATTTCTGTGGAACTAAATAAATGTAGCTCTTTGATTTCGTCCAGACCATTTAATCACAACATTATTTCTCACTGATGGGATTAGATAACACTTGTAAAAGAACCATTGTGTTTGAGCAGCAAATACAACATGTACTATTAAATATTTCCGGACTCAATCACACCTCTGGTCTTAAGTTCCCTCTAGAAATGGACACACTGTGGTCACCTTTGAAGGACATAAACAAAAGATCATGTGGCACAAGGTTATAAAAGATTATTGGTCTATGGTTCAGGGAAATTAATGGAATTTCCTGCAAACATTTGAAGTCTCAGCATGTAGCTGTCCTTGACCAGTCAGCTTGAGAAGGTCAACAGATGCAGGGGAAACCTTATTGGTATTCTAACACACTCGGTTGTAAGGAGAGGATTGGACTTTAAAGAATTCAGCCCAGGTCCTGACAGTGACTGCAGGGTCAAGAGTTTCCATGGTGACTCCAACCTGAGGCTGCTGTGTGAACGCAGGACTCTCACTGGTTTAATCCAAACAAAGTAACCTCAAGATCGGATGATCTGGACATGCAGTATTTGACAAAGTCAGTGACTAGGAATACATTTGATTAATCGTGTTGCTATAATTATTGTTGTCTATTAACAGATTATCTGTTCTGTTCCTGGAAGTACATTTGTGCACTTAATAGTATCTCCACTGGGAGTCAGTATAGGACACAGATAAGTGCACGTCAGTCACCTGTTAATCATTGTTTCCATTCTCACTGATTACTGTAAAAAAGAAAATACTGTTGTCTCCAGCTTTCTCACCAGAAATGTGTCCCCAAATATGTGCAAAATAACCTTAGGTTGCGAGTTAGATTGCTTTGCCCTTTTAAAATAGGAGCCAAACCTTCTGTTTGGTATTTAATATGCCAATATGTAAATGTTTCATATCAGTGTTCTAGTCAGAGTAAGGCCTTCAGTCGCCAAAGTGAGGACCAGTTGTCTTTCCAACCGCAGCAGGTTGAGAGTAAAACACTACAGGCATTTCTGTCATTTGTTTGATACAGTTAATTTGAGGATATTTCAGGGTTACAGGTCAGGTTAAGAGCCTTCAAAGTATTAGAGTTTTTCATTCTGTGTGTATGTGTGTGTGAGTGCGTGCGTGCATGCTTGCGCGCGCGTGTGTGTGTGTGTGTACATTTCCAGCATATAACATACTATCTCTATTTCAGATATACTTCTTAAACGTATGTTTTACTGCAGCTGAAACATTTACATACAATGCATATTGCCTTGTATTCTATGATAAACTCATAAATATGAGGCATTTCTTAAAGATTAAACTAACAATTTAGAAAAAAAAGTAAAAAAATGTGTTAACACAATGTGATCCACATGGTTGTTTTCCCCCTCAGATTTATTTTCAATGTAATCAATGTAGCTTTAATTATTCAGACAGTAGTGTGTGTGTGTGTGTGTGTGTGTGTGTGTGTGTGTGTGTGTGTGTGTGTGTGTGTGTGTGTCTGTGTGTGTGTTCAATTCAGCAAGTGACTAAATCAGCAAGTGCTTTCCATGCATGTAACTTTGTTTGTGTGCATACATGTGTCTGAGTACACGACAGCATGTGAGTTTTGTGTCACCCTTCATCCATCATCACACAGGTTAGACAGAGGAACAGTACAGTTTAAGTATCTAAGGGTCTGTGGTTGTCTGTGGTCTTAGCGATGTGAAAGGAAACGTGTTTTTTTAGCTACTGGTTTGTTCCATGTTTTTTTTTTCTTCCATTTAATAAACGTGTGACTTGATGAGTCAGTCTCATTCCTGCCCATGGCCTTATGGGAGATCATGGCTGGTGGTCCACCGCTGTATAACCATGAACCACAGTGTCTGTCCACACTACAGCACCCTCCAGTGGGACAGTCGACATACATACATCACACACTCAGCTTCCTACATACCTCCTCAAAAACATAGACAGTTTATGGAAGACATGCAGCAGTAATCAGACCAGGCGCACAGATGGTTGTCTTTTAACTTGACAAATTTGCTGTAGGTTCAATGGGAGCTTTGGGAACAAGCTCTTTTTTATCTGAAGACTAAATAATCAGCAGCTGACCGTTTCAAACAAGGGGTGACTGTAAATGATGGGTGTCATTTTGCCTCAACTGGGATCTCATCTTCACTGGGAATACTCACTAATAAACAGCTGAACAAAGAGCTCATTCAATGTTATATGCTCATGCAAAAACACAAAGAAGACATTATAGAATGACGGTGTTGTAAGTACCATAAACCTGGTAAGAAAATATGTTAAAATCTAAACAGGTTTAGTAGTCTCCTGTTCCACTGTTTACATTAAAGGAATAGTTTAACATGCAAATAAAGAATCCGGTTATTGGCTTGACATGACCAATTCACATAAATACATTTATTTGTAATTGTCCCTCTGGTACACATTGACATAATCTTGAAGTTTATTTGTTCACTTGTAGCTTTAATCTGCATTTATTTCTGTGGTTTGTTTTGTAATAGAGCGTACGTTCACTAAATGTGCCAATCAGCCTTCAAATAAAACATAGTGAGGAGGTGGAAGAGAACCAACTTCTATAAACTCTTACAGAGAGGCCACACACATGCTAACACAAGTGTGCACAGACAGTGACTACATTCACAAAAATAACTTGCCACATGTCAAATTGAAGAAAAAACAAAAGCATCTGTTTACTTATTCAAATCTACATTAATGAATTGTTTGTCGAACGAAGCAGCACTGTGCGTTTACACTGGTTTAATCACACGTGGAACATGTCTAGCTCAAAGTCCCTCGTCTCTTCAGTCCATCTTTCTTCCTCCTATTTCTCTCCTTGTTTAATTGCTTTTCTGACCTCCGATTGTCCTCCAGTATTTATTGTGAGCTCAGTGGAATTGTGTTTGTCCATCCGGGTTATACACACTGGTGCCTTTTCAGCAGAGAAATACCAAAGAATGTACGTCAGCCATTCAGGATCACTACAGGACCAAAAATCAGCTGCTCAATCCACAACATACAGGGTAACAATGTCACTCTGAGTAGCTTTCTGAAAAAAATTGAAAGTTATAAAATGGATTTTAAACACCTTTGTTTTAACATGTAAAAAAAATATGATGTTTCTAAAGGAGCAGTTTGTAGACTTGTCACATTGTACACCTGACCTCTTATGTGGCTCAGTGTTTATTCTGATGGAAGAGGAATGTGTTTCTGTTCTGTGCTCCTTTTTTTGCGTTGGCAGTGCCACATGTCACACACACACACACACACACACACACACACACACACACACACACACACACACACACACACACACACACACACACACACACACACGTGTCATAAGCACTCTGTTTAATCGATTAATCGTTGGTAATTAATTGGAAACAATTTTGATAATCAATGAATCACTACAGTCAATTATCAACCAAACATTCTTTAGTTCCTGCTTTTCAAATGTGAGGATTTGTGGCTTTTCATTAAATATTACAGTAACTTGGACTTTATGGACTATACTACTTTCTGACAAACAAGTAATCAATTAATCAAAGAAAGGATCCATAGATTAATCAATAATGAAAACATGTTTTAAAGATTATTTTATAAATAACCTCCAACTATTAATACGTAAATGCCACTGTAACTAACTGTGCATAGAAGTAATATGCTTTAATCAGCTCATTGTACAGTCATTTTTACAGTACTCATTTACAGTATGTGATTGTGTTTGGTTTGGTTTGGATCCGGGAGGTGAGTTGAGTTTGAAGCTTCTAAAACTGGGGCTAAAAGTGATGTGCAATATCTAGTCTTTGTTTAAGCCCCAGTGCTTTTTCTGGTGGCTGAGATATTTTGACCTAAGCTGGGCTAGCTCTGTCTGACATATTGGCTTTTTGGACACATTCCTTGTCCAGGTGCTGTGTATTTTCTTTTTCATTCTGCATGAGCACCCCATATAAACTTTTCCAGGCCAAATTCACTCATTATTCAAACACACAATAAAAGGTTTCATCTCCCTGGCAAGCAGCCCAAGACTACTGGTCTAGACTCCATTTAACCAGCTTTAGAAGAAGAACAGAATAAATCAATTAAGGGAAACATTTTCTTTAACGGAAATAATAAGAAACAGTTTCCCTATAACAAAGGTAGCTGGTCATACTTAATTTACAGCCAAACACAGCTAACATTTTGAGGCGGTATTATTTGTTATGGTACCAGTTTTTAATGGGGGAAGAGAAGAATTGTTTTTGGATGTTTCATCTTCCAAGACAGAGCAAATAAACTGCAATATCTATACTTTTCTGAGATTCAAAGGTCAACTCGTAGGAGGTCTGTCTGGCCACATTTGACTCCCTTCTACTGTATATATGGAACATGTTTGCCTGTGTATGTGTGTGTGGTCTAATGGTTGCATATGTGTTTCACAGAAACTCTACTACACATTGCAGATTATATTGTAAAGTATCCCAAGTAGCAACTAGCAGTCCAAGAATACGTAAGTGATTGATAGAGAATGACAAAATAGACAGCTAAATGGTGGAGAGAAGTCAGAAAGTAGCCTGCTCCTCCTGGTATAGTGGTATATTTTGCCCAATAACATAACTCATCTATAGATAGTTCTCTATAAATAACTTACAGTGAATTTAGCAGTCCTTCTATGCCCTGCATTGCCCTGCTATGCCCTGCTACACCCTGTAATGCCCTGCAGTGCCCTGCTATGCCATGAACTACTACAACTACTATTTCTAGTCATAGTTCCTTATCTTTATCTTTAGTGTGACTATAATCACACCCCCAACCGGCACCATTAGACACCGCCTACCAAGAGCCTTGGTCTGTCCGAGGTTTCTCCCTAAAAGGAAGGTTTCCTCACCACTCAAGGCTTCTGCCTTGTCACTGTCATACTAAATGCTTGCTCTTGGGGAGTTACTGGAATTGTTGGGTCTTTGTAAATTATAGAGTGAGGTCTAGACCTACTCTATCTGTGAAGTGTCTTGAGATAACTCTTGTTATGATTTGATACTATAAATACAATTGAATTGAATTGAATATATACTTAAAGATAAAAATGCGGAATGGCCAATTTCAGAATAATGATTTCAATATAATATTATTGGATTATAATTATTAATAAATTAATGTGCATAACTTTAATGTTGAAGCTGGTAAAGGTGGGGCAAATTTGAACTACAATTAGAATTTATCAGCTGGGTAGCTTGTGAATTTTACCGCTGGGGATCAATTAAAGCCTGTTATCTTAATCTATTTGTTACATCATACTTTATTTGTTGATTGTATTTTGTATTATCACTCTAAACATGCAAAGTAATTAAACTTATCAAATACATTTAGTGTAGTAAAAAGTACAATATTTGCCTCTGAAATGTAGTGGGCAGTAGAAGGATGCAGAAAATGGAAATACTCAGGTAAAGTCCAAGTACCCTAATTATACTTAAGTAAAGTACTTGAGTAAATGTACTTAGTTATGTTTCACCACTATCCATCTTTTCTAACTTGGTTTCTCCAAGCTAAATAGTTTATAGAAAATAAATCAGGCCTCATGTTGTCCAGCTTGATCTATCCACCATGTATCGTAGTAATGTGGTTTACCTCTGTATGAATGTAGTGGTTCATCTGTTGATACCTCTCCGTGAGAAGCAGAGTCAGACCATAGAGATAGTTTGGTTTTGGTGGTGAGATTGCACTCTAACTGAGAAGAGGACCGTTTACAGAACCTGGGGACTGGAGAGGGGTTTTGGCATAGACATCATCACAGTTGGGCTTGGTTTGGTTTTCCCAAAACCTTTTTTTGTTCAATGTGTTCTTTTGTTATAACTAGTAAAGTGGCCGTTGAAAATGTGCCTGTTTGGAACAGGCCGATTGCTTGGCCTATGGTACCCCAAAAATTACCCAAACCACTTAATATGCAACTCCACTGTATAGCCGGCTACTGACTTACTGATTTACCTGACAGAGAACGTTGCAGATTCGGAATGTAATCACAAAACAATGTCAATGTGGAGTAATCAGACATTAGCCTCATAGACTCGTGGCAGTGCGCACCCAACCGGCCCGTTATGAGAGCTAATCAGCACATATCTGCACTCATCAACCACCAGAACCGGACTGTTTGTGTGTGTACGCAGAGAGAGAGAGAGAGAGAGAGAGAGAGAGAGAGAGAGAGAAAGAGAGAGAGAGAGAGAGAGAGAGAGAGAGAGAGAGACAGTGTTGTCTTGTGTCGTATGATCGTTAACCAGCAGAGGTGTTAATTTCCATACAGGTTTAGTGGCTTGATGGTTAATGGTGAAGTAGGGGATTTGATTCGCGGGGGTATTTTGGCGACAGTAATGTTATTAGTGTTGTAAATTAGCAGTAGACTTAATTAACCTGACCCAGGGTGAGTCTGATGAAAACTGCTGTGTCTGCCCAGTTCAGCTCTGAGATTTTCTCGCATTGCACAGCGCTGTGAAGGAATAATCTCTGAGATTACGTTATGTTCTGCCTCTATTTAGAAGTGGTGAATGTAGGCTACAGCTCACAGCAATGTAATACTATGTCTGGCAGCCTGCCTAGAAGTGGCATCACGCTCTGTCTGCAACTTGCTGTCTGTAGCTGGTTGTGCTTTGCATGTGTGGGATTCTGAAACGCCCTTAAATTCGGGTTTGTTTATTCAAAGTCAAAGAGTCCAAATTCGGGAATTGGCATTTGTTTATTCAAAGTCAAAGACAGTCCAAAGTAGTGCTACTTTGCACATTTTTGTGGTTCTTAGGTTTACTTCCCATTTTAGCTGCCAAAGCTCCGCTGCTTTCTTCGACCCTCTTTGTCTTTGGTCCTTGCTGTGCTGGTCAGTGTGCAGTGTGAGAGGGGGGAGTGGCTAGGGGCTAGAGTGGCAAAAGCCAATGTGTGCTTCTTTTACCGATATATAGTTAACAATATCGTTTGCATTTCTAATCCAAACAATGTCAAACGTGGCACTGCACTTACTTGTGCCCGTAGCAAGACACCTGTCAAGTTTGAAATCCATCGGACTAACGGTTCAAGAGATATGCGAATAACAGACACACAGACACACAGACACACAGATGTTCCTGTAATTTATAGATAGATAACCAACACCACAAATATTTCAACCAGTCTAAAACGGATGCACATGCACTTAACTGAAAATCCTGAACAACCTAGTCATCTGACTAACATATTATTGATAGTTTATTGCTGTTGTTGCCATTCTGTTTTAGATCTAGTACAATGAAACCAAACAAATATCAACTTATTCTCTGTTTTTTATTTATTTATAGAAGATCTAAGTCACTATCATCTTTAAACTCATTGGACATCATTTTCCTTCATACAGACCTCTGTCATGAAATGTCATGTAAAGTTTGTGTGCATGAAATGCAAACAAACAAATTGGCATGAACAAAAACGCTTGTTCCATGTCACAATTTTGGAAACACAGTTTGGAGCTGCGTTTCTTTCAAACACATTATACCTGGCATGTGTTGCCTGCCATGTCGGAGCCCTTAGTTTGACATTTAATGATGGCAACAGTGTGTGTAGGGTGGAACAAAAGAGTGTAGTGCGTAGGACTGCCTAATATATGGGCCATTTGGGACTATGGACTGTACATTAACTGTTCTCCCCAGCTACCAGGAGTGTCAACATTTACAGTCATTATACAGATTGTTTCAGTGTGCTTTCAGTCACAAGGCAGACATTAAATAGTGCTTTTGTGTAAGCCTACTGGTTGACAGAAACCATGAAGGGTGGGTTGGTTTCAGAGTATAAAATAAAGTGAAGCAGACTGTAAATTCACTTGTAGTGTGCAGTTTGGTTATGTCGTTAGCATGTGGCACTTTTTCTGGCTGTAAGTTTGCAGAGTAAAAGTCAGCAGTGGAATACTTTTTGTTTTTGGGGACAGAATTTCACTTGGATCTATCATATAGATTAAGTCATTTGTCATCATGTTTCCATTAATTATTAAATGTAAGATCGATGATACGGCAAACACACACTTCAGTTACTTTATAACATGTGTTATTTTCCATTAATTTGTCACATGATGCTTCTCGTCTTTAGAGTGTACTAAATGCATAAATGCTTGTTTTTTTCTTTTAAAACGGAATGGTTTCTGGTTTAAATTGGTCGGTACCACATAGGTAGCCTGCAAACATGTCCTGTCCCCATATGCTGCATCCCAGCATGCTATCTGTTTGTCTCAGGTCAACACTGAGTCCTATGAGCATTCCACACATACTAACACCTCACTGCAGAATACCCTACCCATAATGCATTTCAGTAAGCACCTGTGTTTATGGTCCAATACCTTACCCTTTCACCCTGTGGGAAATATAGGAATATATATTTTAGTTAAAAGAGTCAGCATGATAATAATAGCATGTATCTTAAGACCAAACTGAAAGTGCTTAAACATGTTTACAAGACCTGAACATGCATGTGGAGATGTATACATTTTGTGCACAGCTACATCTCTAACATCTGCTATATGGCAAGTCAAAATTGCCTTTTGACCTCTGACCTTTCAGCACCTAAATTCTGCAATGCTTGTGCATTGTGTTTGCTATGTGCTCTGACAGCATGCATTTACCTTGACCTTCCTGCTCCTCCCAAAACCACTATCAATATGATTGACAGCAAGCTATGGAATTAGCTAAAATCAGTGACAATGATAGTGTGATTGAAAATACAGTGCGAGACAACTCTTTAGAGCTGCAGAGCCTCGTCATTGGTTAAAGGGATAAGATGAGGAGCTGCAGTCCAATGTTACCATCAGACAGAGCCAGTCTAGCTGTTTCTAGTCTTAATGCTAAGCTAAGCTAACCAGCTGCTGACTGTAGCTTCATGTTGAACAGACAAGAGTAGTATCAATCTTCTCATCTAACTCTCAGCAAAAAAAAGAAGCAAACAAGCATATTTCCCAAAATGTCGAACTTTTCTTCCTTAAAGTTGAGGGACTCGCAGGAGACATAAAATTTATTTCCATTCACCTGTTTTTAATGTGCATTTTCAATCTGTGTATAAAAAGTGGAAGTGCCAGAAATGCAAGCTGTGTACCAATGAGGAGACTGCATCCTTCCTGAAAAAACAGAAATGCCACATTTCCTTTATGTTTATCACTCTTTTAATTACTTCATCTTGTTGCACCCTTTTCTTCCTCTGTGGTTTTATGGCACCCGACTTAAGAACTAGGTAACCAACTCCTAATATTCTCATACCAGTAATGGGTGGAAATGCACATTTATTCATATTTTCTTTTGCCAAGTTTTTGTGAATGTGGTTAAAATGTGCACTTAATATAGAAGGAAGCTATAGAATTGTAAAAATCAAAGCATCAGGGGCTGAGAAACAGTATCCTGTCCTTTAGGACAATGCTCCAAAAATGTTGGATCCTACATTTCCCATAATGCAATCAATAGTTTGGAGTTGATTTTATTAAGAAAACGGCTGCGATATTCATGTTTGTACAATAGAAATGTGACAGATTTTGGGTGCAATTGGTTACTGTTCTGTGAGCTTCCAACAATTCTAGGTCACTGATTACTTATGAGCTGAGCAATATGTTGCTTCTCATAGAAATAAATGGGAGATGGCAGCTGGTTCTCTGTGTTCAGTTTGACTGTACCACTGATTTAAGATCAGGACCATGGTTTGGGTTAGTGAGCGTCTGTTAATCCTAGAGAGAAGGTGGGATTTGTACACAGGAAGTGTTGCCTGGGAGGCTCATCTCTATGTTGGAACATCCTCTAGCCTTTAAATTCTCCTTCAACAGGACAAGAGATACACTTAGGCAAACAATTCATAAATCACAGTGTACATTGTTATATGGGGCGCCGATTGTAAATGGCTGGTTACACTTTTTTAGCTGATACATTTTCAACATTTAGCTCACTTTCCTCACATTTAACGCATTTTCCTCACATTTAACACAGAAATTATATATATATATATATATATATATATTATATCTAAATCTAAATGTTAAATCTAAATATTATATCTAAATCTAAATGTTAAATCTAAATCTAAATGTTAAATATATATCTAAATCTTAAATCTAAATCTTAAATATATATCTAAATATTATATCTAAATGTTAAATATATATCTAAATGTTAAATCTAAATATTATATCTAAATGTTAAATGTTAAATCTAAATGTTAAATATATATCTAAATGTTAAATGTTAAATGTTAAATCTTAAATATATATCTAAATATTATATCTAAATCTTAAATATATATCTAAATATTATATCTAAATCTTAAATATATATCTAAATATTATATCTAAATCTAAATCTTAAATATATATCTAAATATTATATCTAAATCTAAATCTTAAATATATATCTAAATATTATATCTAAATCTTAAATATATATCTAAATATTATATCTAAATCTTAAATATATATCTAAATCTTAAATCTAAATGTTATATCTAAATGTGTCGCCAAGTGTAAAGCTAAATGTTTCGAAAATATTCAAATCCCCGACGAAACCACGCCCACTGCAGTGGCTTCAAATCGCGCTGCAATCCTGCAGAGCAATAGCGGGACATTTTTAACCATTTTCACCATCTTATTCATCATTAAAGTCACTTCTGATAACGTTTTAGGCGAGAATATAGGCAGTCTTATTATGGACATGTGTTGTGATATTTAAACAAACGGTACGTCAATGGCGAAATAAAAGCCTCTTATTTACGAGACCGCGGTCCTTCTTACACTGGGGCGTCTGAGGATATCAGGCCGCCCGGAGAACAGCATTCCCTGGCAATTCCCCCGGCGGCCACCAGCTGTCTCCCGTCACATTATGGAGCTTGTCAACTCCGAAAACTTAAAAGCAAATTGTCAATTCGGCATCGATTTTCACAAGACTATATTCGAAATCTAAACAGTTCATTTCTCGCCTAAAACGTTATCAGAAGTGACTTCAATGATGAATAAGATAGTGAAAATGGTTAAAAATGTCCCGCTATTGCTCTGCAGGATCGCAGCGCGATTTGAAGCCACTGCAGTGGGCGTGGTTTCCTCTGGGATTTGAATATTTTCTAAACATTTAGCTTTACACTTGGCGATACATTTAGATATAACATTTAGATTTAAGATTTAGATTTAACATTTAACATTTAGATATATATTTAACATTTAGATTTAGATTTAACATTTAGATATATATTTAACATTTAGTTTTAGATTTAACATTTAGATTTAGATATACTATTTAGATTTAACATTTAACATTTAGATTTAGATATAATATATATATATATATATATATATATATATATATATATATATATATATATATATATACATATATATACATATATATATAATTTCAGTCTCAAATGTGAGGAAAATGTGCTAAATGTGAGGAAAGTGAGCTAAATGTTGAAAATGTATCAGCTAAAAAAGTGTAACCAGCCGTTTACAATCGGCGCCCCATATTGTTAGAGTTAAAATCAATTCTCAGCTGCACACAGTGTGCAAGATTTGCCACAAAGATATGAAAATTATTATTCACACTAAGGCCAACATGAAAAAAGTTCTTGGTAAATTTTTTTCGATGTCAATGGTCACGTGAGTGAACAAACAGGCTGTAATCTAAGAGTATTAGACAATCCGGAAAGTAGTTAATTACAAACAAACACCACAGGAGAGAAGGACTGATGATAAGATAATCAGTGGACAGGAACGGCAATTTGAGGAGAGGAAAACAGAACAGGCCTGAAACACCTACTTACTTGTCTGTCCATGTATGAACTTGTTCTATGCCACTTTATTCCCCCGTACCCTCCTCTACAGTAGTAAATACGTTCACTTATTTCTCCCTCGCACCTAAAATCTGACAAGTAAATCAAACGTGAATGTACAGAGTCTACAGACTGTCTCCCTCCCTCTGACATGTCTCACAGTATATCACTTGTAAGATTCTGTCTGTTTGCCACATTGTGGATGCAGATGTATAGGAATGAGGTGGTAATACCATAGTGTGATGAGGGAGTATATGTGTGACTGTAGGGTGTTTTGGTTTATTCAGCAGGTGTGACTTTCCCATAAAGATTTCCTCCAATAATAAAACCCTTGCATAGGGGTCACAGCAACAGAAACACATTAAAGGAAAAGTTCAACATTTTGGGAATATGCTCATTTAGTTTTTACCATCAATATCAATTGATGGAAGGTCGGATAAGAAAGTATGCCATGTTTACAACATCATCATGCAACTCAAGACAGTTGTATGATTGCAGCGTCAGTGAGGGTTAAAAAAAATATGTCCATGGTCAAAACAGACCATGATCTTTCAGAAAAATCTCTCAGTCATAATTACAACATTGGTTCAAATTGATTATAAGACGATCCTGATTATAAAAGTATAAGAAGCAAGTCAGAAACTGGTAATTACGGTAACTCCAATATGACACGAACAAGGCTGTATGGAGCTGAAGGCTTCATTTTGTCCCCTCTACAGACATGATGGTAGAGACTCAGCAACTTTACTGTGACACGACATAACTTTAAGATACTGCGTGAAGTCAGCATGGAAAGAATCTCTGAGAGAAAACAAATAAGTGTATTTCCCAAAATGTGAACCATTTCTATAAAATACAACATGCGTACAGTCCCCTTTTAGAAACATCTGAGAAATTCATTCTGTTTGTTTTTGACGTCCTGTAAAATATTTCATTTGGATAAAATGCTGTTTTTGTATGAGCCCAAGAGAGAAGCGAGCCGTATAAATCCGACTCGATCGACCGAGCCACCTCATACCTTGTAAACGGCGTGCCTGTCTCTCTCGGTAGAGTGATGTCATCGTTGGACAGCCCCGGGTGAGAGACAGGAATGTTACAGCCTATTGATTGAGGCAAAGGATTTGGGGTCGGGTGCTGTGTAAATGTGTTTTGTAATGTGTGGAATGAAGGGACTATGGAAGAGAGAATGTGCATGTGTTGGTGCATGTGTACGCCTATGTGCATGTATGGGGGCTTTGCTGCAACACTGCTGTGTGAAGACTTGTCTTAGTACAGGCCAGCTGTGAGCGGGGGAGTGTGGGGTCTGCCTGTACATTCACAGCCAACTTGCAAAGCTAAATAAGCCCACGACTCACCTAGAAGCACAGATATATGTACAGTAGGGTGAATACATGAGGCCAGAGGGTTTGTGTTGCTTGTACCATTAAACAAACTCCCTAAGTAGACTGAGTGGAGACTGTGGTGTTTGGGGTCATAGTGACCAGTCATGGTGGTTGGGCCTGAACCATGGGAGCCACCAGTGAGGGATACAGTACACATTTAGTTCCACTTTGGATGAGAATTAGCCAAAATATGCAATCAAGCAGTTTGTGTTGTCCTCAACCCAAATTCTGTAGTAGATATAAATGCTGTACATATGACAGATATTATAAGGTTGTGGGACTTTGACCTCATTGGAATGCCTCACATCTTAAATCCCACAGTGCACATTTGTTCCACAGGGTGGACTTCTGTGAGAGAGGGAGGTGGTGGTGCAAGTCCCGAGAGTTCCACTGCGTGAGCAACAAGCTTGTTTTCTTAAAAAACTGAATAACAAACCTCTGGCCTTGTTGGTGGTGAGAGGGGGATTTTTTAAGTGACACAGGGGACTCTTAAACCCTGTGATTTATTGCTAGACCCATGGTAGGGGGCAAGGAACGAGAAGTACCCACCCTGAGTATAGCAGGTGTGGGCTGAAGGCTGCGACAGGTCATCATAACCTATGATGAAGAGGGCAGGACTGAACTACCTTAAAGGCAACTGTAGACCTACAGTAAATATGTTAGCAAGCCAGCTATGTAGCCATATGAGGATCATGTTTTACTGCCTGAATATGCAGTATTGTGGATATTTTGAAAGAGATATCAAATAGTATAGACAAAACAACCATTTATTTTCAGGGAATAACCCATGACAATAGTGTGATCAATGATCAACTACTATGCTATGTGGTATTTGGGTGCTACTAACATTAATAACAAAATAACTCAGGAAAAAAAATATCTATCTAATATCTTTACTTGTCAAGTCATCTTAAAACAAATAAAAAATATTTCCCAGTGCTGTACGATTATTAAAAATAATGCTTTACTGAGCTAAAGGATAATGTTTCTAATAAAGCACTAAACACAAAGTACACCTGAGGCTGATGGGAATTTTAATTTTGACCTGCTGTTGGCGATAAAGGAGAAAAAAATCTTCAAAGTCATTTGAATTCATTTTTCTGGGCACCACGAATGTCTGAAACTAATTTCATGGCAATCCATCCAACAGTTGTTGCGATATTTCAGTCTGGACCAAAGTGGTGGACCAACATTGCACTAGCATGGCCAACATTTTTATGTGAGATTTATTATTTCATGTGCTGTTTCCCTGAAAGTATGATTTGTGCAGTAGGCCTATAATATTATTCTTGACATAGTTTGGAGTTCCTTGGTCTTCTGCCTTCCATTGTTCACGTATTGGGTTAGTTCAGTGTGAACTTTGGGTCAGAGAAGTAAGGTCAAGGTTCACTGTTCTGGGCACTGGTGCAAAAGTTCAAAATAGTAAAAGTCTAAAATGAAAGAAGCTGATCACACACTTGCTGAAAAGCCTTGTAGGTACAACCCTGATTTACTTGTTATACCCCAGCTCGATGCCTGTGGGTGACATCATGAAGAGGTAAATATTAACTCAGTGTGAGATCAGAATCTGGCAAGAGGGACATACATATTTTTTACTATATTTAGGTAATTATGCAGTATGGGGACGCTCTTTAAAAAAATAAAAAGAGCACTGGTTCCATTGCTGACAAGGTAGGTAGTATATAGCCTGTCATTCTCATGTTGGTGACACAGATTGTTCAATAGGTCGCTTGTAATTTTGCGTGCTTTCTGGCAGGTCTAAATTCCACAGCTCTCTGTCCCTGCGGATGAGGTGACATGGACACTTTCAGATGTTTACTCCTGTTTGCTCTGCAAATTCCACGATTGCCTCATGGTGAAGAGAGAAGGAGTAAGGAATGTAGCAGCCTTACAAACTCAGATGCCGTAAACTCATCTGAATATGTGACAGGGACTATGTGTTAGCAATTCTTAAACTGTTAAAAAAACAGATTCTTAACAGTGAGTTACTGTGGTGACGGGCTGATTATCTCTGCTTTATGACTGTAAAATGTAAACTCACAGCTGTGCAAATATAAAAAAAGATGCATCTACAGTTGCCATGATCCCCTGAAGCAGAGACGGTGAGTTGCTGTACGCCTTTGGACACCATGTGCATGCATTTACAATGCAGAGAGTGGAGATCACCGAAAAAGATCTGTGAAAGTTGGAGACTAAGAGCAAGAGATAGACAGCAATAAATGACCGAGTGGACACAGATTGCTCCCTAAGTTAGAAATACATCTGTTAAGCACATTTCCACATACTGACATGCATACTGTGTCATCTGTCTAAATGCCACCATGTCTGCCATCTACTTGTTTCGTTCAGCCTCTAAGTGGTGCTCCACGGGAACGCTGAGGCAAAAACACAAATACCTAGTGTAACTCTCATCGAGGGGCTCTGGACAATGTCACGCATAATACGCATCATAAACTTTCTCAGGGCACAGAGGAGGCGTGCCAGCTGGTGGGAAAACAAAGACACTTGTATATACTGCGTGCAATTCTGTGTTTGGGTAAGTGCACACAAAAATATGTGGGTGATCGTTTACATGTGGATTCTGTGTTATTTGTGGCCCCTGTATGTTAGGAAAAATGTCCTTATTTTATTCTCATTTGTGGTTTATACATGGTCATTTTGTACTTCATACAGAACTTATACAGTATGTTTTGTCACCTGTAGCATACAACATAAAGTACTGTATAATGTACAAAATCAGTATGAAAGCGGCCATAATCGTTTCAATTGTCTTGTTTTAATTTAAAACTAAAGCCAGCCAGTATTTTCCCCATGTAACAAGAGATAACTAAACAGCATCATTGATATATTATTTTTGTTGGTCACTTGAGGGCAAGGCAACAAGCTGTATGCACAACATTGATATATTATCACCTGATAAAGTTGATATAGCGATCGTGTTAGCAAACTGTTTCTAACATCCAGCAGACATGGAGCAAAATTCATTCATTAATCCACCAACTCCTGAGGGAAATATCCGGCTCTTTAGCTGCTAAATGTTTAACTTTGTTCACCAGCTAGTTGCTAACTTTATCTGGCTGCTGTTTGGTGCTTGACAGGTGGGGTACAATTATCAGAGCTTTTTCTCTGAAAACAGCTGCCTGCTGCAGCTGGAAATAAGGCTAATGAGAGTTGTGAGACCGAACCAAAATAGTTAAGTTTCCGTAAAACCAAAGGAAAGACCTGAGAGACGCTAATGCTGCGTGGAGTTGAGGGCAACTGCTGAGTTGGGTTTTACACACAGTATACTGAGTCAGTACACAGGGTCTACTTTCACATGCAGCGGCATACAGTACAACAGATGCAGGCCGGATGGTGAGAGGCAGTTGTGAGGCCCATTGAGGCTTCATTAATGGAACAGGAAGAGAATTGAAGCACGAGGGCAAACACACACAACTCATTACCCACTGGCTATCGTGTACCTTTCACACCATAACTCTAAGTGTGTGCCTGTGGGTGTGTGTGTGGTGCATTAATTTCATTTATATGAGTTCTGTGTTTAAGTGGGCGGGTGGGGGAACCATTACAAGCTATGCTATACAAACATTGTACCAATGAAGCTAACGCAAAGAAGGCTTATTAATGAATTGCTTTTAAAGCACACTGATACAAGACGATACAAAAAATGGACAAATGTTTCTTACTGCGTTACACACACTCAACAATCCTCGGCTACAGAGTCACGCCGAGCTCTAAGCTGACTAAGCTGACACTTGGCTGTCGGAGATGCAACTGGGCATCCACCCTTTTACACCACTGTGTCACTTTGGAACCGCATGCACCCACTATCCCTCATACACACACAGGACACACTGCTGGCCTCTGTTCTGTATCTAAAATCACGAGAGCAAGGAACACAGTGATTTACGCAAATAAAAGAGAAAACATAGCTGAGGTTACAGTATGCAGGGTGTTCTGTATGTACATACTGTATAATAGTTAGTGGCTGGACACGTCACAGTTGCTAGGTTGTTGTAGACAGGTGTCAAACCTGCCCTGGAAAGTGTCTGTCGTCACACAACCAACAAAGACCCTCTAAGGAAAAGAGTATTTTTAGTCCGTCGTCAGAATGCTTTTCACCACGTTTCATGCTGACTAAATCTTACACACTGTTGCTTTTACAGGGGTAAATATATATATTGCTAAAAGAAAAAAATATGCTTCACTTATACGTTTTAGTGTATTTAAACACAGTGATGTAAGACGTTTTCAAAAACTTTATTTACAGTAATCACAATAGAAAATAAAATGTGTTATTTTCAGTTCAGTTACACATTCCAATTTTACTTAAGTAATATTACAGAAGTATCAGAAGTAAATGTACTCAAAAGTAACACTATTAATGCATTATTGTATAGCCAATTAACTAACCCTGCAGTTGTTCAAATTGGCAGTTTCTCTGAATACATTATGCTGTTTACATGTCTAACTTCAGAAAAGCATCATGTTTCTTTTTTATTACATATACAGTAATTTACAGTAATTACAGCAAAACAATCTGTTTTATTTGTTTGGCTCGTATTTTGAACACTTAATCTTAGTATTGGAGCTGCTGTGCTGCTGTGTGGTGTGACAAATGCAATAATGTAATATAATGTAGTGGAGTAAAAGTAAAAGTCTCACAAAACAGAAATATTACTGTAAATATCACTAACTGTCATTACCTGAAAAATTTATATATTTGGTGTCTTCTCACATCTGAATATGTATACATGCCTAATTGTGCAGGCACTGTAATGTCTGCTATGCATAATTGTTCAAGTGCAGTAAATATTATGTAGTCTGTATGCCCTGTAAATGTTTGATTATGATCCTCTGTGCGTGCGTGCGTGTGTGCGTGCGTGTGCGTGTGTGCGCGCGTGTGTGTGTGTGTGCGTGTGTGTGTGTGTGTGTGTGTGTGTGTGTGTGTGTGTGTGTGTGTGTGCACACATCCTTGGCTGTTTTACAGTTGTTTCCCAGGTGTGTGCCAGGGCAGGTGATCTTTAACAACCAGCTCCAGTGTGTCTGGGTTCATACGCAAGAATAATGAATTACTTTTTACGGCATACAGTGGCCCGTAGATCACAACATTAATGACGGAATCATTCCTGTTTATCATTGTCATCCACTGTGGGCTCTTAGCAGGGGGATGTGATCATGTTTTGCCACTATAAATTATGGCATAACTTTTCGGGAGGTTATATTTTCTCTCAGTCAAGTCTCCACCCCTCCCTCCCTTCCTCCCCCTCTTTCCCACCCACCCACCCGAGTGGCTCCACCCTCCAGCAGATATAAGCTGTGTCCACAAGGTGTACGTCTGTTATGAGCACATATCCCAGGGTTCCCTCTTTGTGGTTGTCTGTCTGCCTGCTATTCTGTCTGTTAGCCTGACTGCAGTGATTATTTCCCCATAAACGTCCACTCACAAAGGTAAGCATTGTCCTATTCTCACTATATCCTGTTTCATGTGCGCTTGATTTGAAGCTCCATCAGCAGTTTATTTGTGTCATTAATACAAGTTCTATCTTGTGCATCTGCATGAATATTGTTTTATTGCCTTTAATGAAGTGTTTGTGCATTCTGTGAGTTCCAGTGTTGTTCTACTACATGCTATGCATCCAATACATCTTCTAATTAGTTAACTTAAAGCTTGCTTTCATTGTAATTTAGCAGGAATGCATGGTGAAAATACTGTATTGTGTTAATAGTTTCTTTGTTTCATACTCTTTTAAAATGTGATGTTTCCTTTCAACGTTTTCGACTTCAGCTCTTATTAAAGCGTAACTCTCGCCAAAATGCAACCTAGGGTCTTTTTGTGAATGTACCCGAGTCAAACTTGCGTTTAAAAGCATAATTAGGACGGAAGCACCACTTTTAAGATTGACTGTATTTTTGGTCAAATGGCCTTTTGAATGGGAGAGCCAGTTGCACTACTACTATGATCACATCAAAAACACTAAGAAGGCTCGACACAACATGAAACTTTGCTTGAAGTATCACCAGGGGTTCTACACCTTAATGCGAGCATTGAGAACATTGTTTGTGGACCCAGAGTTTACTAAAAAGAAAGGTTTTGAACAACTCACTTTAGCAGTTTGTTTTTCCGCTCGCCGTGTCGACCTCCGAATGCAAATGAACGGATTCCATAGGAGGAAATATCATTCTTATATGAGGCTCCTTTTTCAACTTCAAGGTCAATATTGTTTTTCACTAATGACAAAACAATAAATTATCCGTGCATTTATAGGGAACTAAGCTTTAGAAGCTTTCCATCTTTACTCTCCTCCCTGTTACGTTGCATTCGGAGATCGACACTTTTTGACTGGCAAGATGGTGGCGAGCAGAAACAACAACTGCTAAAGTGAGTTGTTCAAAACCTTTCTTTTGAGTAAACTCTGTGTACACAAACAATGTTCTTAATGCTGGAGTTCATGTGTAGAGCCCCTGGAGATTGGAGCAAAGTTTCATGTTGTGTCGAGCCTTCTTAGTGTTTTAAAAATAGTGATTTTGATGCAATCATAGTAGTGCCCCTAGCACTCCCATTCAAAAGGCCATCGAAAATACGGTCAATCTTAAAAGTGGTGCTTCCGTCCTAATCATGCTTTTAAATGAAAGTTTGACTCGGGCACATTCACAAAAAGACCCTAGGTTGCATTTTGGCTACGAGAGCTACGCTTTAAAACTTTAAACAGAAGTTTAAATAGATCACCGTGAATGTTAAATATAGCACAGCATATACATATTAATGAATGTTTATCATAATTATTTTAGTCCAAAATCATTTGGAATTTTTTTTCTCTGAGTGACAGAGATTAAGTGTCAGTTTTGGGCTACGTTGAAACTGAAAGGCCTCATAAATATGGCCTTTAGCTATTGAGTTAGTGTTATTCCTGCTCATCATGATCCTGCAGAGAAGCAGGCAAAACAGCTTTCCCAGGCTGCTGCATCCCTATAGCATGCTTTCTTCTAGGTTCCTGAGAGCTGAAGTATTTGCTGTGCATCCCTCTGTGAGAGAAATGTGTTGTGTGCATGTGTGTGTGTGTGTGTTTAACTAAAGCCAAACTGTCAGATGTATGTGATTGGGATAAGGGCAGCAGTTTGGTGAGAAGAGACTGCAGAGCAAACACCGTCTTTGGCTCTGAGCAGCTCTGTATCTCTGGCCTGATTCGCTTCGTAATACTTTCGCATTACTCATCGATTTGGTGCCTTGTCAGTCACAACGACTATTAAATGACCTCACCTGCTAAAGTATGAAATATATTTATTCATATCTATATATTCAGAACTCCTCCTCATAATGAAATATTCAGAAGGAGTGTAGAAAATGAGGAATATTTTTTTAATTTTGAATCCATTTGGGAATGGGATTGTGTGATTATGTGAACATGTGGCATTCACACAGATCTGCCGGTCTCAGAAAGATACAATATTTCTTGGCTCTGTGTTAGGATGCAAATCTGGTCTTTTTTCTCTTGTTTGATTATGAATGTGTAATTTTGTCTTTGCTGAACTGATCTTTGTGCATGATATGCAGGGACCTCAAGTAAAATACACATTCCACTGTATTGTGTGCAAATAAAACTATAAAGTGTTCCTCACCTAATTACTATTTTTCTTTTTTTCTTATTGTTTCATAAAGTTTATCCCTTTCTCACCCTTCTTTCTTACTTGTTTGATCATAGCATTGCATCATAGTATACAATCAATGTATGGCCCCTGCAGTGACCTTAGTGTGTGAAAAGTGCTACAGAAGATGTGACCCTTACACATAGCTAGGACATAGGTCCTGTGCATGATAAGTAACCTTTTCAAATAAGGTGCATGCTTCTATTTGTCTGTTTGCACATACAACATTGTCCCCTCCTGTAAATATTCTGCAATGTTGAGGAATGCACTGGACAAAGCAGACAAAAGGACCCAATGAAAAGCAAGAATAATGGTAGAGTAAAGGATAGGGACAGAAGTAAACACTTTGCTCTTTTAGCTGCACAGCTGTGGCAGTGTGTGTGTGGAGTAGCTGGTATTCCTCTGGTTTGTGTACGCGTTTTGTTTGAACATGGATGTTTGCAGCGTGACTTGAGGAGGTGTTAATTTTACGAGGTGTGCTTTGTGATAAATGTTGCGTTTAGGGAGCCAAGGAGCTGAAAATGTTTTTTCCCTTTTCACTGAGAAACCACAATGTCAGTGCACTTACTAAGTTTGAGTGCAAGGGTACTGCTGGCTTAAGTATACATTTGTAAATGGCTTGTGGTGCAGGGAGGAAGGCAGAGTGGTTTGCCAAACATGTTCAGTGGGATTTAAACACTAGCTTTTGGTCAGGTTGCAGAAGGAGAAACTCAAAGACCTAATTTGGCCGAATAAGTGGATAGTTTAAGTGCTAAATGTAATGCTTCCTTTCTGCATATGCAAACATAAAGCACAAGCAAAGTAGATACATATATGTGATCATGTAAGAGGAGTTTAACACCTAACATATTGTTAAATCTTTGCCCAGAATGTGGGCAAAGATTTAACAGACAGACAGAAATGAGGCAGAGGGTGAAGATGGTGAGAACAGCCATTGCTCTGTTCACACAGAGACACAGGAAGAAAAGGAGACAGCGAGAGAGAGAGAGAGAGAGAGATGTCTGTTTCTGACAGAGGAGAGAGAATAGACAGATGTGTCTGGAGACATGAGGATAGTAGACACTGAGATGATATTTCCATCTCAGTCCAATGCATGAGAGGAGAGATTAAAAAGGGCTTTTGAAAAAGAATGTTGGCCATCCCATCAGCTGAGATCTGTCACTAAGCACTGTGTATAAGTGCAGAATTTTGTCTGGATATAAATCCAGAACACCAGAGACAGGTGTGTTTCCATGAATGATGATTCATGGATTGATGTAATCCATTCTTTTGATTCTATCCATCATTGTTGGGTGTTGATGTATACGATGCAAACTATACCAACCTACAAAGAATTGTCTAGCTTTTATATTAATTACATCACACTTTAGAGTTCGGTGTAACACAGACCTGCAGTGTATTTAGAGTTACTTTATACCCATAGACTGTATATACAGTCATTGGTTATACCTTCACATTATAATCGCATCCTTATTATTTCGTTTAATGGTAGTGCTGGTGTTATAAAGAACATTGATAAATAATAAACAGGTACTTTCAAAGCATTTAAACTTGCTTCAATAACTTTCTTGAACACTAATACAGTTTTTAAAAGATTTAAAGTTTGACATTTTGCAATGAGCCCACAAGAAAACGCATTCCTCCATCATGTTTCAGGCTTCCTAATGTAAATTCTCTTTAGTTCCCTCCAAGCATGTGATGGTAAATCAGAAGTAGAGCAGGAGGTTCATTTTCACATACTGTAGTTTTGATAGCCTTATTTTTTCCGTACACATTTGTTCAAGGGGTTGAACAGCTGCTGCGGTTTTAATGAGATTCTGGAGATGGCAGCTTGTATAAACTGCAGTAGCCCACACCTCAGCTTCCGCTGGGCGAACATTGACTCAGCAAAAACAACATCTTACAGAGACATGATGCCCATGAGTGCTCTCACGTCGCACACCTGACGGACAATTTACTGATTTTCGTTTATGTAAAATGTCAAAAAAGATGGACATCTGGAAGTAGTTGGGGAAACAGAGGTGCACACATACACACACATTACATACAATGTAGACTACATTGAGGTTTGCTTATTTTTGAGACTGTCTGGGCCGGGCAGTACATGCTGAGAGCTCAGTGGTGTATGACCAGCTACACATGATTTTGGCAGCAGATGTTGAAAAATTAGGGTTCGGACCACAGATATTTGTACCTCCTTGTCTCCCTGAGCTGTTCTCTCATGGTTAATGTGTTGGCTTAATTTTGAGTGACAAAACTCACTGAAGGTGATGGATGTGCAAGTTTAAAAAAAGTAAATGAATAATTTTGCAGACTTTTTACTATTTCACTATGGTTGTTATTTTTATAGTGACATACAGTAATATAGCCTGAGCAAATTTGCATTAGTTGCAAATAGATTGTTTTTTGCTTTTGGATGGATTGCCAATAAAGGTTTGTACTGACATTCATGGTCCACAGGATTAATCCTTTTCCTCTAGCGCCATCATCAGGTCAAAATGTTAATTTGTCCAACATGGATGGTTCAGAACTATCAGCAAAACTAATGGCATTCCCATCAGCCTCAGCTGTGGTTTGTGTTTAGCAAATGTTAGCACACTAACTTCTAACAAACTAAGATGGTGAACATGGTTGTGGCTGCCTGACCTGTACCAGAAACCCGATCCAATCCGTAGATGGTTGAGGTTAGGCATTGACATTGAATGGTCAGGATAACCCATAGGTCAGGGCATAGGTCAAAAATGGATCAGGTTTCTGGTATGTTTTGCTTATGTGACAATGGTAAACATTATAACTTAGCCTCACCATATTAACATTGTCTTTTTTTTAGCTCATGGGTGTAGACTCTTATATTGTGCAATAAAAATATAAATTGTGATACAAAACAGGAAATTACTAGACAATAGAAATTATAAGAAATGTACCATTAATCTAGGGAAGGTCACCTGATTAGAAATACATGTAAGGGTTAATGCCCGACGAGGTGTCCATTGTCAGGTATTAATGGACGACGGCGAGGCGTGAACCGTCCGACGCGCAGCGGAGCACGCACGCACGCACACACACACACACACACACACACACACACACACACACACACACAATGTGTTTGGACATAACTGAGAGGTAGTAAAACGGTCCTATTTCTTTTCTTAAACCTTTTATATAAACCCTGTCTTCTCTCTAGTTAAAGACAAAATATTCAGTCCAAAAACATATTTATACTGTCATGACATCACATTTTTATGTGGAGTGGTTGTGTCTGGCATGTCATTAGACAGTGGGTGGAAGTTTGCATCATTTTTACAATATCTCAAAACATTTAAGGCTCTTGAAACACTTTTGATGGATTTCTTGGCTCTGAGTATTTGTTGGAGAAGGTGTTTCTGAATATTTTAACCCTTGTGTTGTCCTTGGGTCAAGATTGACCCATTTTCAATGTTTTTTTATATCAGAAAAATGGGTTTCTTTCAACCAAATTGCCCAAAAATAATAGTTTAAATGGTTTCAAAACAGTATCCTGACTAAACGTTGACATATACCAGTCTGTGATCCACTCAACATCCTCTGATCTTAACTATTAGTCGAAAAAATTTATAATTTCTGCTTTTTTAAGTATAATGTCATATAAATTAGGTTTATGGACCATGAACGAAAATAAATGATGATAAATGTGACGCAAACTTTTTTTAAAAGTCAAAAGCATAAAAAAAAGTGACAAAAACGTTGAAAAAACAACAACAAAAAGGTTTATATAAGACCAACAAGTTCATGGTCGACGGAAAAACAACACAAGGGTTAACCTGACAAATGTCTCAGGTTCAATGCATGTCTTTCTTCTAACCCCCACAATGTGTTCCAATGTGCTCCAGTCTTTTGGATCTATCTTAACAAATTCATTCTTAGCTTTCTCTTTCTCTCATTAGACTATGTATATTTCTGTAATCTCTATATATTTATTAATACATTTTGTCTCACATAGTGTCCATTTGAGCAGCTTCGGAACCTAAACACAGATAATAGGAAAGGTTTGATGCTCAGTTTGTCACACCTTACACTCAGAGATCAACTTTATTCTTGTCCATTTCCAGCACTTCTGTGTATTATCTATATACCTCACATTGTTGATCAGGATACTGGGAACAGAACACAGCTTCCGCCCAGCAGGCAAAAATAGGTCCCAGTTATTGTTGGGAAAAACTCAGCGGCATTCCTCTGCACTCTTTGGCATGTCTGGCTTCTGTCGCCATGGAAACAAGGTGGGTCGTTCTTTCAAAGGCCTGCTCTCATCGGGGGAGACAGTGGCATGGTCATGTCAAAACCACCAGTCGACTGAGAAAAGGTCAAAGATCCAAAGAGCCAGTGATGAAGTAGACACTAAGGATGTGGTTTAGGATGTGAATTAGAAAAACTACAGAGCTGGCTGCAAAAAAAAAAATGAGTCTGGCAGGAGATGAGTAGACTGGGATGGAAATGGTACTTGTAAAGAATGAATAAAACGAGTCGACACTCAGAGAAGCAGCTTATACTGAGTTATTAATGGGCTATAGCGCCAAAGAAAATCCCACTTGGTTGTCTTTAGATATGTCATGCTAAATACTCCTTGTCATATTAATCCTTCCCGAGTCATCTTCTCAATAAATGTTTTGTCATTAATGATTTCTTTTTATTCTTTTGGGATTTATTTTCTGAGTCACATGCCTGAGTGAATATGTTGCAGTAATGCAGAAAGGACAAGAATGTTCTTACTAACACCAGCAGGAGTGGTGTGTGCACACCAGTGAGTTAACTAGAAGGTGGCAGAAATACTTCACGCACGTCAGGCAATGAATGAATGTTCATACAAATGTTCTGATTCTAATGTCACCACACATTTCAGACAGTGAGACTGATGAATCACGGCACTGGTCTATAAGCAGCTTTAGCCAGTTGCCCGCAGGGCATTATAGGACATTTAGTGTGGCTCTCTCTTGTGGACAGCTATAGTAAGTGATGTTTATCCCCAATCAGCCTGTGAGAGTGATACATTAATAATTCATTAATAATTTGTGTCATGTATATCTTTAATGTCAGGTTTGGAATATAACAGCTTAACATACACATTGTTTTAAATTAACACACATTTAAGATGTATTAATTAGGACAATGCACATTAATCAACATTTCTGCAAATACGCCAGTGTTATCCAGGCTAATTTTAGTAGTTTAGTTACATGCAAGCCTTTTTGAATGTATTCTTCACAAGCCTATGACAAGATTACATACGCTCACACACTGTAAGTGCATCTGACAAAAAGATACAGTTCAGAAGACCATTGTGTAGTTCCAATGTATATCCAGCAGAGGGAGACAGAATGCGACCTCCCACTGCTTTTTGAAAATGAGGTTGTCCAGTTGTTTAATATACTTGAAGGTTCATGATATTTCAAGAAATGCTAAACTGCTTCTGTACCAATGTTTGATCTACGTACTAATGTACTGGATTTAAAAAACAGACTACTCCCTCATATCTTGTCTTCTCTACCTTCCATACAGGCTTTGGCCATGCCTCCCCTCCCTGTCCCCTTCTTCCTGACACTGCTACAGCTTGCAGCCCTTACTTATGTGAGTGCTGGGGCATACTATGGACACAAGCAACACCCTCAACCATACCAGCCGATGCAGCACATCCAACACATGGGCAAAGAAAGCTTTCCCCAACAACAGTACCTTGGCAAAGAGGTGCCCTATATGCAGTATCCCCACTACAGGAAGGAGCTACCACAGATGCCCATGCACAAGGGCAAAGAAAATGCTCGTAAAGGGGGTGGCTATAATGGTGGCCAAGACAAAGGTGAGAAAGTCAACATTTTTAACAAACAGTAACCAACATTCTTCCAAAAACATACATTCACATCTTGAACACATGTGACAATACCTGCTAAAACACGACAAGGGCACAGTGTTTCTTTATGGCATGTAGTTAGTTATTTGTTAGTTTCTCAAAGTGCTAGAGAATAAATATTAATGGGAAGTACTTTTACAACCGAGAGTCAAGTATATGTGCATTTGTGTGCTCGTCAAAATGTTGTCCATGTATTTACAAATTCTTCATTTCTGGTTGAATATTTATCTCATTCCTCACAGGTCAGACTATCCCTAGTGGTGCTGAGGGAATTCCTCAAGGAGAGCAAGGCCTAGCTGGGCCACCTGGACCAGAGGGACCTGCAGGACCTCCTGGACCTCCAGGTAATGGACAGCCTGGACCTGTGGGTCAACCCGGACGTCCAGGTCCACCAGGAGGGCCTGGAGTGGGAAACCCAGGTTTACCAGGACTGCCAGGCAAGCCAGGAGGAAATGGTGAGAATGGACCACAAGGAGAAATGGGCCC
Organism: Gymnocephalus cernua; assembly: GCA_023631565.1. Taxonomy (NCBI): domain Eukaryota; kingdom Metazoa; phylum Chordata; class Actinopteri; order Perciformes; family Percidae; genus Gymnocephalus; species Gymnocephalus cernua. The sequence goes on from CM042434.1 coordinate 20,882,042, forward strand.
TAGGGGTGAAGAAGGGCCAGCTGGGCAGCCAGGGCCTCAGGGTCCCCCAGGACCACCTGGGCTACCAGGAATAGGTAAACCAGGAGTGCAGGGATTTCCAGGCCAACCAGGGCCCAAAGGAGAGCCAGGTCACAAAGGTCTGCCGGGACTACCAGGATTACCGGGACCCAAAGGAGACAAAGGGATGGGCCAGCCAGGACAACCTGGTCACAAAGGGCTCCCAGGGCCCCCAGGACCTGCTGGCCCAAGAGGGCTGCCTGGTTTTGGAAAACCTGGCTTGAATGGGGCACCAGGGCCACAAGGACCACCAGGAGAGAAAGGACATCCTGGAGAGCTAGGACCAGCTGGGCCACCGGGTGAAGGAGGACAGCCTGGCCCACCAGGTCTACCTGGTCAAGGAAAGCCAGGTCAAAATGGCCTGCCAGGACAACCAGGCATGCCAGGTGGGAAAGGTCATCCAGGACCACCAGGTCTGCCAGGAAAGATAGGACATCCTGGATTTGGTAAACCAGGACTCCCAGGACCAAAGGGTGATAAAGGTATGGGTGGGTCACCTGGACTTCCAGGACCAAAAGGAGATAAGGGCCACGGAGGACTACCTGGTATGCTTGGAGCCCCTGGACCAAATGGTCCACCAGGTCCTCCAGGCCCTTTGGGAACCCCAGGAGGTTTAGGTGCACCTGGTCCTAAAGGAGACTGTGGAGAAGGAGGACCTAAAGGGCTTGACGGAGCCCAGGGTGGCCCTGGTCCCTCTGGGATACCTGGTAAGGATGGTTTGCCTGGAGAGAATGGAGAGCCAGGACCGAGAGGTCCACCAGGACCAAGTGGTGCCAAAGGAGATGGTGGGCATAAAGGTCTACCTGGTATATCTGGTTCTCCGGGACTTCCTGGGCCAAAAGGACAAGGTGGATTACCTGGTGAAGTGGGACCTCAAGGTCCTAAAGGAATCCCTGGAATGGATGGAACAGCTGGACCAATCGGATCTCCTGGTGTTCCGGGGCCAAAAGGAGATAGCGGACTACCTGGTCAACCAGGCATTGCAGGTGAGGGAAATCCAGGTCTTCCTGGTCCCATAGGACCCCCAGGGAAAGAGGGCCCATCAGGACCCCCTGGTCAACCAGGGCAGCCTGGCCTTCCTGGACCACCAGGTCCACCTGGTCTGTCTCCTGACATGGCTGGAGTGCTCTCTGTGATGGGCCCTGGAGTAGATGGTGTTAAGGCTGGTAGTTATGGTAAGAAGGGCAAGTATGGAGGCAATGGAGCTGAAGTAATGGGTGTCAGTGGGTTGGAAATGCCAGCATTTACAGCTGTAGTAACAACTCCCTTTCCCCCTGTGGGCACTCCAGTAGTTTTTGACAAGCTCTTGTACAATGGTCGCCAAAACTACAACCCTGAGACAGGTATTTTCACCTGTGACATGCCTGGCATTTATTACTTTGCCTACCATGTTCATTGCAAAGGAGCTAATGTGTGGGTGGCTTTGATGAGGAACAATGAGCCAGTGATGTATACATATGATGAATACAAAAAGGGTTTCCTAGATCAAGCATCAGGGAGTGCAGTACTACCTCTACAACCTGGGGACACTGTGTACATTCAGCTGCCCTCAGATCAGGCCGCAGGACTTTATGCTGGACAGTATGTGCACTCCTCCTTTTCTGGTTATTTGTTATATCCGATGTAAACTTACACTGCAGGAAGAGAGAAGCTTCAGTGAGAACAAAGTGGGAGCATATTTTTGTGTAAAAAAACGTGACCATAAACCACCTTAGACTGAGCAGTCTTTTTATTGTAAAGTCAACAAAATTACTGATCTTGTCAGCAGAGATGAGAGATGAAAGTCAGCTTGGAAAATATAAAAGAATGTATAAAAAGGCATTCAAAGAAGACCTCAGATGGCTGCAGAAGTGTTTTCATACAGAAGAGTGCCAAAAACCCATAAGAGTGCAATTTGTACAAACATATGAAGGGAACATGGGAAACAAACCATACAATACAAAGCCATATTTTGTTCCTGCACCTCTTCAAAACTGGCAGCTACCCCATGTGGTGAAAAATGTGAAATACAGTAGAAATCATGACAGCATATTAATTTGGGTAGTAAATTTATATTTTTGCATGCATAAATTTGTTTAAATACAATTTTGTCTCTCTATTGATAATGGCAACCATGTAATATGACCTCTTGAGATTGACAACAGCATTGAAATGTTTGCATTACAACAGTTTGCACGTTTTAAAGGTTAAAACACCTTTCTGGTTGTGTAACCTGCATGAAGAAGAATTAAATTTGCAAAATACAATGTGGGAGCAACCTAAATGACTTTCACTTCAGGTGTGTAAAGGCCGTACAAATACAAGGGACAACTGCTATTGGTTGTGAACTATTAATTGCAATAAATATGCATATAAATAGGTGCAGAAAAATTCGAGGTTCAAAATTAAATAATCACATGCATGACATATGTTTCTGACGGACAATTGCTCTCGTGAGTGAGATTAAAAAAGCAAGAATGTAATATTAATTTTATGTTTTAATGTTTGCTTATAGGTTTATGGGATTTAAGATTTTCTTTTTTACAAAAATGCAAAGGTCAAAAAAACACTATTTTGCCCTGAACTATGAAAACCACTCCATACACTATATTAAACATGACACCACCATATTCAAAAAGTCCACACTACAGCATCTCTGTGTCACTAACAGAAAGCAGAGACTCTGCCTGTGAACATGTGCGGTTGTACAGTTGAAACTATAATATAATACTCAACAGGAATTAAGCATTGTTCCAGTCAAACAAATTTCTCTGGGGATTTCATCTAATGACTCTGCATTTAGCTTCATTTCAAAGCAAAATCATTTTAGAAATAAATTAAAATAAACTGTATTCTTACTTACTCTTTTTAATTTAAAATTCAACCGACTATATTCTGTAACTGTTTTGTAAGCCTTATCCATTTTAGTTGTAATGGCATTATTATTATTCATTAGAGGATGTCATATTTGAAAAACATATGAGTTATTTTGAAATGAAACACTTTAACAGTGGGACCTGGTTGTTATCCACTCCCTCAGGTATGATTAAAGTGAGAAAACCAAATTGAGTTCCACAACATCCTTGGTGAGCTACATTAAGTATGTCTTGCTGCCAGGTTTACAGGGAATACAAAATGAAAATGTATTACAATTGAATCAAAGCAAGTATTGAATGTTGCAGCAATTCATAACAACAGTTATGTCAATAATTTATTGTTTTATCTGCACCTACATGCAATGACAAGGACATAAAGCATGATAACTTTTAAAGGAAAATAAATGTATAGTTCTCCTTTTAACCATGGTGCTAATATTGTCGTTGTAACCAAAGATTTTATGTTTTAATGTTTCACATTTGTTATTATTGTCCACATTGTTTTTTTCTAAATAAAAATTGTTTAATTAAAAATAACTGGTGTTGACATTTTTATTTCTAAGCTCACAGAAAGCAAAACAAACCCATTTAACTGAAGTATATAAACTGGAAACTGTGTGGAAAATTCACTGTGGGAGATCATTCACGAGAAACAGTTGGAAAGGACAATTACTTAAAAATATCAAGGATGAAGGAGCATGATACAAATATTGACCCTTTTTTCCAACTCACCCTCAACACAAAACACATTCTCCACACACACACACACACGCACACACACACACACACACACACACACACACACACACACACACACACACACACACACACACACACACACACACACACACACACACACACACACACACACACCTGGTTTATACAATTATGTATAGGGTAATCCTGGTTGGTTGACGATGCAAGATAACTGGATACCAGCAACATTAGGACATGAGTCACATTAAGGTACAGAACAATGTAACATGCAAGACACTAGATGCTCTGTTTGCCACCTTTAAAACGTTGGGTCTATGATGACTGCATTGATTGGCCATGCCATGTAAAGGACAAAATGTTTCATAATACACCTGTTTGGTTGGTAACTTTGATCCATGAATGTTAGAGGTCATCATTATGATAATCGTGTTATCATTCATAGGGTAATAACACATTTTAAATACCTGGAAAACCATAGTTTTTGAAATGAAGTTTAAGGACAAAGACAAAAAAATGAACAGACATTATAAAGGTGTCACTTCCAGTTCAAATAGCTTGGGGAGAGATGCTGATGCTGCGGTGGGAGGTCTTTCAGTCGACGCCTCAGACTGTGCGCATGCGCAGAGCGCTTTGAAACATCTGTCATCTTTTGTTAGTAACGTTACAGATTCAAACAAGGAGCTGAGCCAAACGTTACGGAAATACGCAGCGGTAAGTATTGCTAGCTATCGTAATTTCACATGTCGTCACGCTCTATTGTCTAATTGCAAATAATAATACGACGCCAGCTCCAACATACAGTACGTAACTATATCTGTTTTTGGTTAACGTTAATGCTGAATTAGGTTAGCTAGTAACAGCAGCTGACGCGCTAGCCTGCTTCAAATCATTACAACAGCCCAACTAATCCGCATTAAATTAGTCATTTTCAATTGAAAGAGTTGTTAGCACCTTGGTATCAGAATTAGACAACGGCCTGGTTTATTATGGTTGATTTCATGTCCTTATTTACTTGATTTTCTCTCCCCTCTGATAGCATCGTTTTTGTGTTGTTTCACCTGCCCCTTGGGACTTGGGTCTATTCTTACCGGTATATTGCGATATATGAGCAGGCTGGATGTGTACATTTTTTTGTCTAGCGCTAAAACAAATAGTTAATTAATCAATTAGTCGATCAAAAGAAAGAAATTGGCAATTATTTTGATAATTGATTAAATGTCATTTTCAAGCAAAAAGCCCAAATATTACACAATTCCAGCTTCCCTTTGTGAGGATTTTCTGCTTTTCTCTGCCTCATGTGATAGCAAATTAAACATATTTAAATGTCTTAAATATATTGTGGCTTCGGACTGCTGCCAAACAAGCCATTTAAAGAGACATCACATTTAGGGTTTAGGAAATTGTAATAGGCATTTTTTCACTATTATAAAAGAATATTATTATAACATATTATAGACCATGAATAGACCATGACCAATGAATAAATCAATAAAATAGCACGTAGTAGTAAGCTTGTAGCCCTTGTTCTGTCAAGTTTTGGCTTCTGAAATAGGATTTGTTTTGTGTGTTAGCAGTATTCCCTCAATATGACATCACGCGTTGGTCCCAGAGCTGCTGGTACCAATGGAAGTGACTTCAAACACAGAGAGAGGGTGGCCCCGCATTACCAAATGTGGCAAGTAACTTTTATCTATTTCTGATATTGGTCATTGAATATGAATGTTGTCTCTGAATATCGACAATATCTGTTTTCTGTTTTACAGTGGTGCCCTGAAGTCAGAGGTACGGAAGTTAAACCTGGTCCACCTTCTCCTCTGGCTGCTGGTGGCTGCACAGGTGACTGTCAGCCACTTTGACTTGGTGTCACACGACACAGTGTCCATGCCGTACCAGTGGGAGTATCCCTACCTGCTCAGCCTCCTCCCTCTGCTCTGCAGCAGCTTGTCACTTCCGAAGAACAATATCAGTTACCTGGTCATATCCATGATCAGCGCAGGGCTGTTCTCCGTGGCACCTCTGATTTATGGTGGAATGGAGATGTTTCCTGTAGCGCAGCAGCTCTACCGCCATGGAAAGGCCTACCGCTTCATTTTTGGCTTCTCTGCAGTGACAGTTATGTACCTGATCATGGTGGTTGCTGTTCAAGTGCACGCCTGGCAGTTATATTACATGAAGAAGCTGTTAGACTCATGGTTTGACGGCACTCAGGAGAAGAAGAAGAAATAATGGAGTGAAGAAACCTGTGACTGGGCAAAACTGTGTTTTTATCTTAATTTATACATAAGTTATGCATCTTATCGATGTCTATTTGGTCAGTCATCATGTAACTCATATCTTAAATACAAGTGTTCTCTGACACAGATATAAAACAGAGTGAGATGTACAATTTATGTTATTTTTTTATTTATATTTTACATCATTATTTATTTAAAGTGTCTAGCACACACAATCAGGAGTGGCATCAAAGCAACATACATTTACATTGCATTAAATTACAGTCATCTTGTTCCCTCTTCATCTCTGGGTCTAGAATGCAGTTTTTCTCCAAACAGAGAAGTAAGTAATTTAAGAAGAAGACATCATTGCCATCTCTCTAAAAATAGAGATGTAGAGGTGTTTATAAAAGTACAGCAGTGAAGGCATGAACTGTTCTAACTACATTTTGCTTAGAAATCACTACTGTGTTTATTGAACTAGGTTTACCTTTGCTGCAGATGTGCTGATGCTGTTTCCTTAATTAAGTCTTTACCTCTCACAATTATTTATTTTTTCAGAATGCATTTAAGCCATTACAAAGAAAGGTGGTGATCAACATATCTGCCTATATTGTTGTGTTTTCTAGTATTCTCATTCAGCATCAGAAGCCATGCAGCTCATTACGCCTGTGTACATGAATACAATAAATCCACTGTAAACCAAATAAAAATCAAATGAATGCTCTTCAACTTGTTGCATTTGATGTTTGGTCATTGCATTATTAGGTGAGTCAGTCACAACCTATGGCCACAACCATAGACAACAACGCACTTTGTTCCTGATGGTCTGCGGCTGCGCACAATGAATGCCACGTACTGGTGGCGGACGTTGACAATCTTGGAGGACACTTCCTGATGCTGGCACCGGGGTCTAGCTAAGCTAGTTAACAGATTTTATTTTCACGGTTTGGGAAAACCTGTGAAACAGCGTGGTCAAGTCGTCTGATTGAGGTAAAATACTTTCTTTCGTTTTGGGTCCAGGTATATAATGATGTATTAACCACACAACAGTTTCTATCATCTCACTGTTTGAGTTGTTTGAGTGGTTATCTTTCTAGCTAGCAACTACTAATGTTACGTTCGCTACGCAGGGAGCTAACACTATGCTAGCTCGCCCAAACAGGTGTCGACATTGATTCTTTGGAAGTTATTTACAAAAAGGACCGATACCATTCTTTTCTGATGTTAATGAAGGCGAAGTTGATACATTACTGTGTTAAAAATATGCAGTTTTACCTAACGTAAGCTGTGAAAGCCAATTAAAGGTAACGTTAGCTGTTACAAGTTACACAGGAAACCGCTTTTAGCCGACCGATTGCTTTAAAGTGAAATTAAGGCGAGCTACTTTATTGTAATTCATGGAATTATACAATTGGATTAACTATATTATTGCTTTTAACTTCACATTCATAGTTAATAGTGTCACCGTTGACAGGGCAAGGATGAAACGGCCTAGCAGTAACTAACTCAACGTTAGCTGTTTATCGGCCATTGACAGATGACTGTGCGATTGTCGGCGTTAGCTACACTTCAATTACATTTTAAACATGTAATTCCCATGTACCAAACCTTTCACCAAACATTTGGTATAGCTGATATCGGTAGAATATAATTTTGTTGTTGTCCCTATTTCACATATAACTGAATGCTAAACGTTAGCTACAACACAATCCCTAGCATCCAGCCAATTATTCATCTGGCTAGGACAGTCAAAGCTATAAAAGCCCATTTTCGCCAATGTGAAAGATCCGAAATATGGACTTAGCTAGTATCTCAAAAAACAATGACTTAGCATCTCAAAATTTATAACAAACTTTCTCAAAATAATGACTTAGTATCTCAAAACAATGACGTGGTATCTAAAAATGAGAAACTATCAAAATAATGACTTATATAAATATGACTTAGTATCTCGAAACAATTACTTAGTATCTGAAAATATTGAATTAGTATCTCAAAATATCAACTTAGTATCTCATACCAATGACTTAGCATCTCAAAATAATGACTTAGTATCTCAACATAATAACTTAGTATCTCAAAATTATGATAACCTCAAAATAACGAGTTAGTATCTCAAAAATTGTGACCTTATTTTAAAATATACTAAGTCATTATTTTGAGAAAGTTTCTCATTATTGAGATACTGTCTTGTTACTTTAAAATACTAAGTCATTATTTTGAGATACTAACTCATTATTTTGAAAAAAGTTTCTCATTATAATGATATTTTTTCCCTCACATTGGTGAAAATGGGCTTTCATATGGCTGTAGCATTTCTGGAAAAATAAATGTAGTTTGATGTCCAGCCTAGAACATAAGCAGGTAATGCCATAGCTAATCTAACTGCTCCAATGGTAATTTATCATATACTGTAAGTAACTGCAGATGTAGGTATGCAAAAAAAATCTGTGTTTCACCTTTCTATTATACAAATGATCACATAGTTTTCTAAAAGATCCAAAAAACATAGTTGAAAGCTTTGATTATCTCATCAAACTGGTTGATATTTTGTTTCAAAGTCTGTGATATCTTAGAGTTGTCTTTGCCACCTCACAGGGTGATGTTTGACCCTTAGACCTAGTCTGGCTGTCACCAGACCAAGATCAATCTTTAAAGATTGAACATTAGTCTGGGGAGTCTGCTCTGTATTTTCTCTGCACGAGAGGCGTGATCAACGGGCATAGTTCACATGACTCTGTATGCAATTGGATAGTCCTTCAACCAATCAGACCAACGATCCGGGTGACGTAGCAGCGACAGCGGCATCAACGGGTTGCTGCGCTTCGGTGGCCGGCTTGTTGAATGTAAACAAAAAGCTGCTTGGTCACTTCTCTATCGTCATCGTGGTAAACCCGTCAATAGCGCGCCAGGATAAGCCAGTTTGTGATTGGGTCCCTCAAAATTATAACGGAAACGGGATAGATAAATGTGCAGGTTTCCAGCCTGAGCTGCAGGGCGAAATCTAATCGCCGGTAGATTGGGCGGGGTTTACCCAGTCTACCTTAGACCCTATATTCCAGTCAAACTGAGTGATACTGTTACTGCATATTCATGATTGAATTGCCCTAGATTATAATCGGTATAAATAGACTTTAGAAAACACACCGGTACCCTGCAGGGAGATAGCTTCATTGTCAAAGATTGAGAGAGACTATTAAATCAAATATTAGTATTGTCTATATGTGTTTCCATGTGTATTAACTGTCCTGCTATGAATGTCTTCTGTTTTTGTGTAACGAGCACACGTTACCAAATTCTTAGCAACACAGTATTGAAGCTTGAATCTTTATGAATGATAACTTTTCTTCTGTAATAATCAACATATGATCAAAGTCATAGTATAGCCAGTTAGCATTGAGAAAGAGAGAAGACAGCTAGAACAACAGGCTTGTTGGTTATTTTTAAAATCTACCTCTCTTCTGACCCTGTTAAATGGTGGGAGCAGAAGAGGTCGGACGGCACCATGAACGGCCAGCTGGACCTGAGTGGGAAGCTGATCATCAAAGCCCAGTTGGGCGACGACATCAGACGCATCCCGATTCATAACGAAGACATTACTTATGACGAGCTAGTGCTGATGATGCAGCGTGTCTTCAGGGGAAAGCTGCAGAGTAATGACGAGGTTGCCATCAAATACAAGGATGAAGGTGAGTCAGGACATGGGCCTGTTGTCCCTAATTGGTCTCAAGGGTCAAAGTGTGAATGTTGACAATAATATTTCCTCAGGCTAGCTTATTGAAGTGTTTGATACTTGTACCAATTACGTGACTTGGTCACTTCACCATGTAATTCTAAGGTTTTTTGGTATCTTAGCTATCTTATCTTTTCATTGGTAGAGATAATTTTCCTTACAGTGAATCATCTGGTCTCTCTTTTCACTTTTTCTAGATGATGATCTCATCACCATCTTTGACAGCTCTGACCTCTCCTTCGCCATCCAATGCAGTAGAATACTCAAACTGACTTTGTTTGGTAAGATATTAAATAATTTCCTTTCTGTAGCCCCTTCATAGAATCTTGCTTTGAGGAATCCAAACTTCAAGCCAGTAGATGTCTAATTCATGTGATAGCGTCATCACAATGACAAACTGTAGACCAAGATGTTTCACATCAGCTGTTACAACAACCAGTCACTGGAGGGCAGTTTCACACAACAAACCTCAGCTGTTCTCTGTCCGAATGAAAGTTGTCTACACTCCCTTCTGACTAATTTGGGATGGAATTTCTAAGTTTTTTTTTTGTGCTGGTTCAGCAAACAAATTGACAGGCAGTTGATGGATGTAAACGCCCTCTGTGCCAGTTATACTGATTCATAAGCTTTATCTTAAATATGTACAGCCCAGCTAAATCCACAGTTATTTAGTAGGTCATATAAACATTAATAACATTAACCAAGCAACCAGTTAGCCTCACCCTAATATGTCAGATTGGGGCCTTTTTCTTTTTTCTAGTAACAATATGTTGGATAAAGATGTGTTGAAAGTATTAACCGATAAATACTAGACCAAGAGTATGGTTCTGATCATTGCTTGAATGGGAATAACCAGGTGTAACTACATGGCATATACAGGAAATGTGCATGCAGCTTTATGGGTAAATGATGTTCTCTGTCTGGGCTGGATACTAAACATTAAATATATATATACATGCTCTCTCAGCATGTTCAGTTTTTAATTATTTAAACTAATAATGCATTTTGTGGGGGGGGGATGAAAGAACTGCTCAATGTTTTAGTAACTTAAAGAATTTGTGAGCATGAAGAAGGCAGATGAAAATGCTTAAATAATGGTGAAGTATATTCCATCCATCCGTTAGCTACACCCGCAGCTTATTCTTTGAAGGGTTGCAGGGGGCTGGAGCAGATCCCAGCTGACTTTGATATGTACTGATCAGACATGCCATCTGGGACAGTTTTCTTTCAGTCAAATATTTTCAATAATGCCCATTTAAGGCCATATATACGTAAAAAAAAAAAAAAGTCAAATCACAACTTGATGTTTTCCCTGATTATGTCTCCTGGCGGGCCATTTCTACATTACATGTGCTTTTGTTAATTTCATGAATTCATATTATTCATTTAAAGTCAGAACTATATCCCAGTGCTTTGGCTGTTGGATAGTCCAAGCTGTGTTCCTTCCTGCCAGGAAATAAAGTTGTGGTATGGGAATATAGGCCTAAATAAAAGTTAAACTTAGATATTTAGAAAGACATGGAGTCTACAGAATATTGCTGTCAGCTGTTGAAAAAAAGCATACTCAAAACCATAGCACACCACGGATGTGCATGTTACATCTAATAATCTTATCAAGATCTGAAACTCAAAATGTCTCATACAAAGTTTGACACTCTACTCGTGGATCTGTAATGATAACATGATGTTGTTTCCTGTGCTGTGATCCAAGTCAGTCAGTCCTACTGATGCTGCTATAATTAGCCAGGGAGTGGTAAGGTTTTTATTTCTCGTACTTCCTCCCAATTAAACCTGAGTCCTGTCACATCATTACATGTTATGACCTCACGTGGAACTGATATTCTCAGACATGTGTGAAGATTCAAAAGGAGCGAGAGTAGCTGGAATCTCGTGGCAGCCTGTGGCTCAGCATAGTGCCTCATGACCCCGTGCATTTCTGTTCAGCATTATCCACTCAAACAGAGAAACTTGTGTGAGAATGGAATGTCTGGCGATCTCCATTCTCACGTTGATTCTTATTTCAATGGAAATGTCTGGGTTTAAAGAAGGTAAAGTGACCTGTGTGGTGCGTCACATACGGTCAAAGATTGCGAAGACCTTTGTCCTGTTTCCTGTAGATTGACATTGTAATAATGGACCTATGTTTTCATTTTATTTCATTAAGTACCGTAAGCACGGAAAACCAGCGCCGTTTTGCTCAGCATTCCACAGCTCCACTGTTAGCTGGTGATAATGAAGCTCTCAGTCCCTCTGTCAGCCTGGCTGCTATTGTGAATGGCTTTGTGGATTCAAGCATGTGATCTCTGCAATCCTAGGTATTCAGAGTGTGGAGCCAACAGAATTGGGACAGGTCATCGTTTATAATCGAATGAGCTGCAGAATTATGAGTATCCATTGTGTTTATTTTGAGAGAGAGAGAGAGAGAGAGAGAGAGAGAGAGAGAGAGAGAGAGAGAGAGAGAGAGAGAGAGAGAGAGAGAGAGAGAGAGAGAGAGAGAGAGAGAGAGAGAGAGAGAGAGAGAGAGAGAGAGAGAGAGAGAGAGAGAGAGAGAGAGAGAGAGAGAGAGAGAGAGAGAGAGAGAGAGAGAGAGAGAGAGAGAGAGAGAGAGAGAGAGATCTATCAATCACCCACCCTCCTTGAGATCTCACAACAACAATTTGATTAATTTGCTCACTTATGTCCACTCTCCTCATCTCTTGTTACCTGCAGTGAATGGTCAGCCACGGCCTTTGGAGTCTAGTCAGGTGAAGTACCTGCGCAGGGAGCTCATTGAGCTCAGGAATAAAGTCAACAACCTCCTGGATAGCTTGGAGCCCCCCACAGAGCCTGGTCTGGCTGCTACAGCACCGTACAGTGGTAAGCACTCCCACACACATGCACATCCACATATATGTTAGAGCTAGACCGACAAATCAGTCGATATTAGCTTATTGCAGACATATCAGTATCAGTGTGTATATGTTGGCCTTTATGTAACAAGGAATTGCAGTACAGAACTAAGTTCAAGTTTATTTAGAAACATTGTCACATTTTCATAGGTGTCCACCAGAGATCACTGACAAGTTGATTTTTCAGCTGTAAATGTCCTGCTTAGTATGTAGCTTGGTCACAGAAAAAATCTAATCTTAGGGATCCATATCAAGAAGTTTGTTTATGTTATGTCGATATATCGTTGTCAGATTTTTCAAACTGTCAAATATAGATATCAGTATCAGTCTTAAAAAGCCAATGTCTGCCGGGGTTATAATGCCATAATAATATCGACATTTAGCATTTTCTTGAGTCATTTACAGTCTTTCCTACAGTGCGTGTGTGCACAATTGCTCTTTGAATTGTTGTAACATAGGAACTCTCTATTAATGAAAAACAGACACATATGTGCATGAAACTAAGATTTTAAGTTGAAAAAAACAACTCTGACGTGTATACGTATTATAGACAAACATGTTGGATCCACAAGAAACATTCTGTCCTAGTAGGTAATGCCATATGTACACGCACACACACTCACTCACTCACTCACTCACTCACTCACTCACTCACTCACTCACTCACTCACTCACTCACTCACTCACACACACAATCCAGGTGGTTTGATTTTTCTTTGGATTGTATTTTTTTTGGATTGTATTTTTTTTTTTTAAGATAACAAATCTTGCCTGTTAGGTCTCTTAATCCCAGTGATGGGGATCGCACGGCCTCCTTAACAAATACCACTTGTATATATTCCACATGCTCACTGCCAAAATCGTAAACTCTATATCCCACATGGATACTGGCACCAAACTCAGGCAATTTATAAGGTTCAGTCATTGTTGTAATAATTTAATGACTTGTTTTCATATAAATATTTGTCTGGCATTATACGTTTGTAGTTTTAGTTATAAACTGCATACATACTCGTTCAGTCCAGTCACACATACACACATCTTAAACAGAAATACACCCTTTCCTTGTCATCATAACTGGGACCAAAGCATTTATGTGAGGAACGTGTTGTCCTATTACAGTGTGATAGGAGGCTGCTTTATTAAAACACATTTATTAATCTGTTAGCTGTAATTTTTTAATTCTGTACTCTCCTGAAAAAGTACATATTCATATGTGATTTGGCTGGAATCAAAGAATGAAGTAAACAAGGGTGACCTGTAGTTTGCAATCTGGCACCATGCTGAGAGTGTAAAATGTTGCGTACATGCATTGCATTATTGCCACATTTTATTTGTCGGTTTTTAAACATTTTTGTGGCTGTGTTTCTAGAAGCAGTGGATGGACGTGAAGGCAAAGTTTTGGCAGCAGACCACACAGTGAAACAGGCCACTCCAGTCAGTGCAGCCAGCATGTCAGCCTTCGACCCGTTAAAAAACCAGGATGAGGTCAGCAAGAACGTCATCTCCGCTTTTGGCCTGAGCGAGGACCAGGCCCCAGGTATTGCGTCCTATCCAATTGTAAAAAAAAAGGAAAACGCTTTTTGTTTTTTATTTTATTTGTTTCAGTGTATAGCTGTTGAGTAAAGAATTCATATCTCCTCTGTGCCTGTGAGTAGCTCCCCCAGCGGTTGCACCAGAGGAGCGCTCAGGAACCCCTGACAGCATTGCCTCCTCCTCGTCTGCAGCCCCTCAGCCAGTGGTGCCCCCCCAACCACAGGCTCCCTATGCAGGAGTACAGCAGGGACCCCCAGCTGGCATGGATGGTGAGACACATGCACACACAGCTACTGTGTCTCCCAAGAAATTTCCCAAATGCACATAAGCCATATTTAATACAGAATAATTGGAACACACAAGCAGATGCATAGTCTGAGGCAGGTTTGTGCAGTTTTGTGTATTGCATTATGGGATAATGTCCTAATTACCACAGGGAGTATGGATGGTTAAGCGATTACATTTACTTTTACAGTGGTGCTGTTATATGGGATGTTTTTCCAACATCAACACCAATGTAGCCTCATAAAAAATATCACCCCCAGTTGAGCAAGTTTAAATATGTTGGCCTAAACTACTGATCCAGGCTCTTTTTTTTTGAGTAGTTCTGCCTAGGATCTTATACACCTACGGTAAAAATACATCTGCTGGTTGGTTTTAGAGCAAGATTTGATTTACAGGCCAAATAATTCTTTTTTTTAATGTGCAGATTTGTGTAGAATACATCACAAATGTAATCAAATTTAACTTTATTATCCAAAGAAGGAAATAAATTAGTCGGAGGAGCAAATAAATACAAAGAAGCAATACAAAATACAAAAAGTAAAACAGAAGAGACAATCCCTTTAAAAAGCTGTGCATCGTCTCAGGGTTCAGGTCCACATACACACAGTACCGCAGTAAAAACCCTTCAAATAAATCTAAATTCTAGACACTACAAACTGCAGTTTGTATTATGTTGTTCATATGTGCTTAGTCCTGTCTCGACCGTGGTCATGCATACACGGCAGGCCTGTTATGCAAAACGACGGCCTTTCCTTTCTTCATAACTGACTAAAGGATTTACTCCAAGAACATGTGCAGCCACTGCCACAGCCAGTGTAGTCCTACTGTTTGCGAGATGTACGTAATTTCATGCCTCATGTCCACTCTGAAAACAGTTACTCGTTCAAGTGTAATTTAGTATTTCTATGACAGACAGAGAATATCAAATAATGCACCAGACCCTGTTACACTACCATTGTTTAGTTAGATCTGTTGATCAAATTCCACTTACTTTCTTTTTATTTCCCATTGGATTACAGACAGGATCACTTCTGCCCTGCCAGCTGTTCGATTAGGTGAAATGTTAATAGAGTGAAGAATGTTGTTATCATATGAGAAGAGCAAACTGACTGAAATGAATGAAACTGAATTGACTGCATGTACTTTAAGCAAATGCGTGTTCCTTGTTTTAGGGAATCAGATCCATTCTGCTGTTGAAGCAGAAGTTTCATTGAATGAGAAATGACTCTCAACACTCTGTAAACAGGAGTATCCATGGATTTATGGTTTATCTTACTCAGCAGAGACTTTATCATAGCTCACCCCGGTGTGCGATCTTTAACACAGACATGTTGGACCCAAACCCAAGGCCTGGATGAAGATAAATGAACAAAGGATCAGGCAGTATGTTGGCAGAAACAAACACAACTTACTTTACTTAATTTTCTCAGCACAATAACATTCTGGGATAGTGTTTCCTTTAGGATTTTTTTCTTTTCTTTAGCAGTGGGGGCAGCTCTGTTTCCAGATGTTTGATATCAGGACGATGAGCTGACAGAACTGACAAGTTGGAACGTTGTCCAATTAGAACGGACCCACCGCGGTGACGTTTTTGGTGGAGCTGTTCGTTTAATAGTCGACTCGGAAAATAAATGACAATAAACATCAACACAACAGTATGTGGTGTAGGCCTGCACGATTCGGGGGAAAATATGAATCACGATTTTTTAGCTTAGAATTGATATCACGATTCTCTGCCACGATTTTTTTCTCACCAAGTGTAATGTTTGTTGCACACGTGAACCATGACAAAACAAAACAAATTGGCAGTACCAAACATAGATTTTTTATTTTTTGGCACTTGTAGCACATTGCGCATCACCACAAGCATGTAAACATCGAGGCTTTAATGAATAAAGAAAATAAAGTACATACTGGCCATTTAACCTCTTAAGCCCGAGCGCCCCCGGTACTGGGGGGCGGTGACGTAACTCACAGCAAACATCATATATGAGCATGTTAAACACGTAGCAACATATTCATGTAGCATATCTGCTTAACTGGCCGAAACTTGGCTAAACACCCATGATAACCATTTTCATCTACACAAAATACGCTGATTCCAACGGTATGTTTGACAACTCTACAACGAAAAACCTGTTAAAAACAAAACCCGAGATAGCAGCCAAAGGAGCAAAAAAGTAAGCTAACTTTATACCGCCATAACCATGAATTACCGTAGGTCTTACCTTTGCTGTTTTGTAATGAAAAATTGTGTTTGAAGGCATATCGACGCTGCTAAGTGTTATTCCAATGTTTTTGTGTCCCTTTGAAACAGTTCCTGACAGTCTACCGGCATTTTCAGTACGGGGGGGAGGTTTCTAACAAAAAGTATACGAGGCATCTATTGGCCTACAGTGTAGGCCTACAGTGTATAAGCATCCTTGTGGTTGGCCACTGGTGTTGTTGACATTTAGCTTGAGACTGTGACTCAATTCTATTGGCTCTGACGGTTAAATAGAGCTATCAATCATCCAAATTAGCCAATGGATTTCAAGATATCTGCCTGTGTTGCTTATGCAAAATACACATAGGTTTTATTCCTTGTTTCATTGTAAATAAATGTGCTCAAGTAAGATTCAAACTTAATTTCCCTTTATATGGTTTTACTTGAATGGAAAACAAATTATAGATTTGATTATAGATCAAAGCCAGAAACATTATATTTAGATGGAATATATACCTACAGGGACATATAAGTTAATATAACGTTTGGTACCTGAGATAAGTCAAATGGCAGGTCCAGATGGTACCCAAATGTCCGCCTAAACATGCTTCTGCTAAAACGTCTCTAACTCTGCTCTGCTTCACTTTATAAGCCTAAATCTTTTCACAGGTAATGTTTAGACGCTGTGCTATGGGTTTCTAGAGGTTTTGGGCTGCATCAGCATTATTCCAGAGGGATATTCCCTCTAACAATTGATAGTTTTTTAGGCGGAAATGAAATCTTTAATTGATGCTGTGCTTCATCTTCATTTACTCTGACCCAGTAACATATATATATATTGATGCTTACACCTCTACATTAATCTCACAAGTGTTACCTTTATTATGATACCAAGATCATTAAAATAGACCTTGTAATTGCAGAGATATACTCCATTCCTTTTGGATATATCATTTTCGAGTAGAGGCCTGAACCAAAGGCCTAGAGCTTAAGAGGTTAAGTACAGTAGGCTACCAAAAATAGTGACATATAACACATTGAACTAAATATGGCCCTGATACAGGCTCTATCTGAACTCCTTCAACATGTCTTTACATAATTAAAACATCAATCAACATGCTGCAGCTACAGCTTCAGTCTCCAGAGAAATGGAGTTTGTCAATTGACAATTTAAGTACAGTATCAAAAACAGATTGATTTCTTAGCACACTCTTTAACTGCTTGCCTTTCATGTCTTTTTTTTTTTTTCAAATCGAAGTCATTTAAAAATTAAATCAGGAACAGGGTGAATCAAGATCGCGATTTTATAACGATTAATCGTGCAGGCCTAATGTGGAGTTACCTGGACTGGCCCAATAACCTCTGAATAGTTGTTGTTATGTCGGCAGGACAATTTAAAAGGCAACTGCGACTACATTGTGCATCTGCCCTATTTCTGATACTGTGGCGGCAGAAATTTTGTCATGGCGTGCCGCCACAACAAAATCAACATAGAGGAAGCACTGTCGGAAATGGTCTTCTGTGCAAATCTTGCATGTCCACTCCATTTCCTTTATCCAAGTATCTTACCTAACATGAGGGAATTCTGTGGCTTGTTTCTCCTGTTGTTGTGAAGAAAGGCCCAGGCAGGTGCAGCCACAGAATTGAAGCATATTTTATTGTTTGCCATGTTGCTGTTAGTAGATCAGATTGTTTTCCGTTTGTGGTTTGGCCTCTCTAAATGAGGAGGTCATTGGAGCAAAGAAGATGCCTTTTCGTTGCACCCTGTGAGAGCCATAACTTGTTCTCAGAGCGATCCCACTGCTGACTCCCGACCACACCTGCAACACTGATTCTCTGCACACATGTGGTATGACTACTTCCATTTAACTGGTGGTTTGTGGTTTGGCCTGGTGGGCGTTGCAGGGCCTATCCGTAGGGCTCTATTAGAGTTTAGTTGATCCAGATGAAGACTTATTCAGTCACTGAGTTAGCCAGCTCAACAGCAAACTGCTTATGGTTCTTTCTTTACCCTCCATAACATGAGGGCTAGGAGAAACAACAGATATTCTAATGAGTAACTTGTTCTTGCTGATGTGATGTGTGGTTCTGACTGGTTTTCCAGACTTAAATAGATGTGTTGATGCAGGGATGCTATCACGGAGGCATGCTTTTTTTGGAATTGTTATTGTTGAGCAATAGTTTTAAGTTGCTCATAATATATCTCTCTTGATCTGTGATGGTTGTGTGCAAATACTCATCATCACATGTATTTTTCCTCTTGCTTCTTTATTATTCTCATCATCATGTCTGTGCCAGATGGTATGTGGAAAGATTGTGGAATAGCTCAGCAAAAACCTTGAGCCAGTTGTAGGGTTGGATACCAAAACTCGCCAGCCTTGTGGTGCATTTTAAGTTATTGTAAAATGCCCTTTTCCCATCTGGTGCTTGTTTTTGTCGTTTACCAGCAATTTACTGGTGAAATAAGTCATTGTCATAAGTTATTGTTATTACATTATTAATCAATCATTTAGTTTTGACCATATGGCCTTAGCAATTAACAAGCCATTCTTTAATGTCGGCAACTGTCGTTTTGTGCTCCATTTTTTATATATATATATATATATATATATATATATATATATATATATATATATATATATATATATATATATATATATATATATATATATATATATATATATATATATATATACATACATACATACATACATACATACATACATACATACATACATACATACATACAATGTGATGCGATTAAGAGTGTGTGTGAAGCAGAAGCAGGATGAGAAGTTGAAATAAATCACTAAAAGTAATAAGGATAAAAATAGAGATGTCCAGAACCGATCAGGCTGATTTCAGGAGTTGTTCTCGCAATATTGTTTCCCCAGAACTAATATATGCGTTCCAGGGTGGCCAGAAAACAATCCATATATATGCAATGTACACACATTTAATCAACATTTATATTGAATCAGACTCGGTATAAGCTTCACCAATCCTACCGAAAAAAGAGAGCAGGCATAAACACGGAGAATGCCAGGATCACTGTCCTGTATGAAAAAGTTATTGTAACAATATCCCCTTTTTTTATATAACTAATGTTAAATTACATCCAGTTCAAACAAAACACATTTGGACAAGAGAGGTGCTGTGATAAAGGGCTATTTCAAGACTACTAGATGTGTGGTATTAAAAAGGCTGACCGCCCATTATTAAACTAAAGACCCTGTGTGAGCAGGCATTAACCCTGCTTAAGTTGAGCTAGCCTTTGTACCAGCTCCAGGGAATCTTTCTGTACCAAGTAAAAAGATAATTTCCCCATAGAGATCAGTTAAGTATTGTTATTATACACATTGGCAGCTCTTGCTAGATACCGTCTTGTAATCTTGTAACAAGTTGATAGATACATCTCCAAGCCTAGCGTAGCAACGAATTGTTTGTCCTCTCCTCACAGTTTCTCTTCTTCATCGCTTTTCTTACTTCCAAGGCTGATGGTTGGCACACAAAGATATTAAACTAGATCCTGCCCATCCTCATCTCCCACTCGACCCTGTCACGTCATTCCTGTCTCTGGCTGCAGACTGTTTGTCAGTATAACCGCCTCAAGGCAAATTAGAACAGCCAGTCGATGCACAAGGATTTATGAAAGCTAATACACTGAGATTGGATGCCAACTGAGCATGTGTGGCCTTTTAAAGCTAGCCTTAAGCTCACTTTCAATGCATGCTTATGTTACTTGTTACCATAAGAATGCTGCTAACAAGATCCATAAGCAGATGGTAAAGATTTCAACCTGTTGTCTGTCAGATGTTGATAGACCCTTGGCAATATGTGTGCAAGAAAGGCAGAAACTCTAAACACGTGTATGTATCAACGGCTGAGGACATTTGCATAAGGCTCTTTATCAGATGGGCAGAAGTGTGCTTGGTGTGAAATGTTTATTTAAATATAGGACTTTTTCTCATGACTCCTTTTTGAGGCATGTTTTTAAAGGTCAGCAGAACTACAGCCAAATGCTTCATTGTTCCAATAAACATAATTTTCCCAACTTGGGTTTTTTTCTTCTGAAGCATTCTTCAGTGAGACCCTAGTCATTTGTCCCGTGGGCACTCAGCAGGTTCATAGTTGACCTCTTGGCTACACTGGAGTGAAATGATCTCCCCAGCCAAAGGGGTCTAACAAACATGCATCCTTTCATCACTCTTACATAATAGTCATGATGGATTACAGGCCGAGGAGAACAGGAGAAGAAGCCAATTTAACACACATGCCTTGTCACACAATAAAGACCACGGTGTTCATGTTAAAGGTGCTGTTAGTGAGACAACAGATGGTTGCCACATCACTTCAATGCTTATAAAAAGACACTAAAGAGGTACCCTGTTTCTAGCTAAACGTTTAGTTGTCAAGTGTCTCCCAGACCAATGCAAAGTAATATGACTTGTTTTCTGACTGCTGGTTCAATTTCCTTTAGTACAATAATTGTATTTGTAATCTATGTGCTATTTTGAATGTTTTAAATGATTGGATATGAAAAAGAGGGAGGTATTAAGGAGGAGTGCATTGAGGTTCTCTGACAGTACATCACTTCATAGGAGTCTCTTTAGCTTTGCTTTGTTCAGACTCTCAGGAATTGTAAAGTGTCATATCAGCCCTCCCAAATGAGTGGAAAATCAGCACCAGTTTTACCAGCGCTTGAAAAACCAGTGAACCCTGGGGCGGCCCTATTTTATTATGCCTTCTCTTTCGCTTTGCTTTTCATGTGTCGTTACCCCAATTTATATGCCAGGCAGGAGATTTGGGAGTAAAATTTAGGCCTTGTTAAGGGAGAACACTAGTTTGCCAAGTATTCGCTTGTCTGCTGAACATTTAGGAATTGAGTGGAAAACATGATGAGCAAATAACAAGGAAAAATTGTTTCCATGTTTTTAAAACATAAAAACGGCATCAGTGTCAAGAAAGGTATCTCTGATTACTCCTCATGCTATTTAAATGTTGCATGAAAAGTGGAACATGAGATGACTGGAGCTGTAGAGGTGATGGTGGCCTTCCTCCACATGTGCATGGATGCAGTGGACCGGTAATGTCATGGTGAATAAATGTGCAGCAGGAAGTCACTGTCTGCAAACATAGATGTGTCTGGTGGTGCAGAGAACAACTCCTGGCCCGAGTTATGGATGTCTATAATGTGCCTTAGTATCTCAATAGAGGATACATATTTCAGCTTCAGGTTTGCATCCTTTACTTTTTGTAAGTGTGTTTATGTCTTCTTGAGTATCTGCATGCTGTTCTCTAGCTCGGAGCCAATTCTACTGTATCGTCCCATAGAGAGATATCTCTGGGTACTGGGCTTTTTAGGAACAAATAGTTGTATCAAGGTGGTTGCAGCTGTTTTTATTGAAGCAGTTGTGTGTGAAAGATGCACAGGTGTTTCTGTGTGTTTTTCTGTCAAGATGCACAGGTGTTTCTGTGAAGCTACAATGGGGAGACCCCATTTACACTTAATTAACTTCATGCATCTTGAATAGCTATGTGATAGGAAAAAAAGCAAAGTGTAACTGCAACCAAGAAGCTTTCAAGATGAATTTGCCACCCGATTGTATTCTAGCCAGATGTAGCCAGATGTTAAAACGGTTTTAATGCATCTGGCTTTCCAAGACATATACGTAATCTTTACTCCACCCGACTGTAACTACGTCATTAGGTGGTCTGTGGGAGAGACTCTACACAATCTGTTCCCTGTCATAATGGCACTAAAAGTAGCAGTCAAATAGCTGCTCCAAATTTAAACACATACAGAAGGCTCTGTGGTGGATAGTTGTTTGCCAGCTATCTGTTATTGCCAACTGTTAATTGTTGTAACTTCATACGTGCATAAATTCCTTTGGTATATTTGGCAATTACCAAACAGGCTGCCATGCATTACTGCCACCCTGGAGTGACCTTGAATTGCATGTAGCCTGGAAAAAACATGATATGGCCAACTGAGCCAAATGTGTGAATGGAAGTGTATTAATTCGCATCTGGATTTTAACTGGATACTTGAAAGTGTAAATGGGACCATAGATTAAAGGAACACACCGACTTATTGGGACATTAGCTTATTCACCGTAACCCCGAGAGTTAGACAAGTCGATACATACCCTTCTCATCTCCGTGCGTGTCGTAACTCTAACTCTGAGTGATATGCTTGCAGCTCTGCTCAGAGCTGCAGCATATTACTATATTGTGCATCTATATTACTATATTGTGCATATATTGTGTTACTATATTATGGAGAATATAGTTCCCAGTTTATATACGGTTACAAGATGGCTGTGTCTCAAGTGACGTTGTTATTTGTACACGCTGTGACTATACAAATCACAACATGTAAATAGGAACATGTTGCCGTTATTTTGTCACTTATTCGGAGCAGTAGGCTAGTTGGAGCCGGTTACCTCCAGGATCTGTGCTAGGCTAAGCTAACGGTGGAGCCGTCAGACAGAGTTACGACACGCACGGAGATGAGAAGGGTATGTATCGACTTGTCTAACTGTCGGGGTTACGGTGAATAAGCTAATGTCCCAATAAGTCGCCGTGTTCCTTTAAGATGTAATGGATAACTCATATTAGTAGTGGCTATCTTATTTGTTTGGTTCTATCTGTGTATTGATTGTGCTTGTCCCTGTGTCTTCAGGTCAGGTGTATCAGCAGTACCAGGCTCCAGGTGGATACCCTCCTCAGCAACCAGGTGCCCCACCTCAGCAGCAGCAGTACAATATGCAGTACTCTGGTAAGAGTAAAAATGGTCAGGATTTAAGAGGGAAAAAAGGTAGCTGCTGTGTTGTAAAGTAAGGGGATTCTCTTTCCTTTCTGGAGTGAATTAAAGAGACTCGCTCCTTTCCTCTCTGCAGGATACAGCACTCAGCCCGGTGCCCCTCAGCCTGGCCCACCACAGCCACAGCAGCAGCAGTTTCAGAACTACGCGCCTCCCTCCTCCCAGGCTCCAGCCTCCGGTCCAGCTCCGGCTCCGGCTCCAGCTCCGGGTTTCCAGGGTGGCCAGCAGCAGCCCCATCCAACTCAGGGAGCCCAGCAGTATCAAGCAGGAGCCTTCCCTCCCCAAAACTATACATCCCAGGCCACCCAGCCTGCCAACTACAGCCTGCCGCCCAGCTCCCAGCCCGGCTCAGGGTACCAACCCCGCCCAGGATACACCCCGCCTCCAGGCAACACTGTCACCCCTCCACCAGGAGCTGCTAACCCGTACGCTCGCAACCGCCCCCCTTACGGCCAGGGCTACACTCAGCCAGGCCCTGGGTATCGGTAAAAAAGGATAGTGGAGGTTACTAATCCTTACACACATCCCAAACCCTTCCCCTGTGGGGCTCCAACTGTTTGGAGTGGGTGCAGTAAACATGGTTTACTGCTCTGCATCCCCCCCTTCCCCCCCATACAAATATCAAGTCCAGATATGAAACAAGCAACCCCACCCGTCTGATGGTTATTGTTTGTATGCTGTCTCTTCAACACACCACTCTACTGTGGCCCTGGTGTATGTTCCTTGTGTTATTTTCCCCTCTTCTCCTGTCACATCACCAATGTCTGCTCTGCCCTCTTGTATCCGCAAAAATGTAACCGGTCTGTATGCACACACCTGGGTGACCAAAACAGGCTGTTGCACAAACTGTTTATTGTTCTTTTCATGGTAACGCTTCATTTTGCAAGTGAGATCAGCATCCATATTCTGCATTTGTGTCTTACATGTCGATGACAGACATCTCAACCGCTTGTATTGAGTTAACTATGTATAGATGCATTTATAAGACACTATCTCAATGAAAAGTTACCCTTTTGTCGTTTTATTTTGTCTTGTTTGTTTAGTTTTTAGTTTTTTTTTGATTTTATCAATTTCACCACCATGTCGGTATTAATGATGTGTCAATGAAACTGCCCCATGTTGGGAACACTAGCTAAGTGATGGCTTATGGGAGAAGTAGATCCCAGTGTCATAAATAAAGCTTCTTTTGTTTAGCTAATTATATCATCTTCAGTAAAGCTTGGTAATCCTCCCTTTCTCTTTATCTTATCACTGGTTTTTACTAATAAATCAAATTCCACCCTCAAGTGAGATTAGTTGTTTATGTATAAACTGTAACATTTTTTTCTTGAACCTAATAAATGATTGAGACCCAGTTGAAGACCTTTTTGTTTTGATGTTGCATTGCTCTTGGCCTGCGCATTGTCTTGCTGTCTTCCTCTTAACACTCTTTCTCACTTTGTGGTTTCTGAGTTCATGTCTCTATTAAGTTTGGCTTCTCTCTCTCTCTTCTCCCCCACCCAGATTTGGAAAACTGTAGTAATGCTGGAATTCCTATTTTGTTTTCCTGCCTGTGGCTTGTGGTTGGCTAGGACATGTGGCATGGGAGTATGTTGGTATTATATGTCAAACGGTCACTGAGTGTGAAGAATTTTGTGCATAGGGTTTACTAAAAATAATTTAGAGAAGTGGGTTTAGCATTGCTCTTCACCTAGTCTGTGCCAAACCGTAATCGTTCTGTTTAGATATTAATAGTCTGTAATATTGGTACAGTTGGCACAATATTAGAAATGTATTATGGTTAGCTAATGTCTACCTCTGATCTTGAAGTCTGTATTACATCCTTCACCCTGATGTGTTTGATCCAATTCAGATCAAAATTTAAGCACAAAAACACAGACATTTGGGTAATGTGCTTAGTCTATTAATTAGCTTACTTTCAGAGAGAGATTGATACTATTCTCATGTATGTATGCTCGTATGTATGAGTCCCTACTGGTTGCCTGGCAACTGGTCTCGATAGTTTGGCTTTGGCACAAAACCCCCAAAAAATGGCGAAATTATCGTTTTTACACTTTGGGTTTTGTTCAGATTAAACAAACGAGATGTGTTTATTAGTGAGCTTTAGAGGAGTGGTAGACTGATTTTGTTGACAGAGCATGGCTAGCGTTTCCTGTTTTTGTGCTAAGCTAAGTTAGCTGGCTGCTAATAGTAACTTCAGAGAGTGCATATCTAAGAGTACATCCATGGTGCATATTAATCATCTCATCCGACTCTTGGCAAAAAAGAATTACCTCAAAATCAATTTACCTTAAACATAAGTCATTGAAGTCAAATGTAAATGAATATCAGTAAATATAAAAACAAGATTTATTGCTGAAAACATACATGGTGCATCAAAAACAACCGTAGTCATGACATATGTGGAAGAAACCTAACAATTTCTCTCCAATGATTTATAGCTTTATGTACACTTTGTTGTAAATTTGAAAACAAAAACATAAATTATGTCATTTCCACATTGAAGGTCAGTTTATAGTTTTTATATATATTTTATTCTTTTATAAAATATATGACAAGTCTGCACAAGCATTAAAAATACATTAATCTTTCCAAGTGACCCCATAGAAACACTCAAGCGTTGTTTTTTCTTATAATAAATCAACAATTTGGCTAAAGCTGTTTTATCTTGTACCTGAAATGTATCAAACTATATGATCCCTGGTATACATACTGTATTTCACACCATATACATATATAAAAAAGGTTTAATAATGTGCAAACTGCAACTGCTAATAATCCCTTAGGGCTAGCAGAAGGTCAATTCTGCATGTCTGTGTGTACTTGTATTTTACATAGTCCAAATGTACAATGAAAGTATGATTGGCACCTCTCTGTATACAAATCACACAATTTGTATGTGAAATGCAAGTATTGTGAATGAGTTTTACTTTCTCATCTCAAAAGCCAGAGCACACACAGAATAGTCAATAGCAATCCCCTTTGATAAATAATATCATACAAGTTATTACACTTTGGGAGCCAGCTTCCCAACATTTTCTCTGTGATTACTGCATACTGTATTCAACACTCAAACCCCTGCATTCCTTCGCTGAATGCATTTTTGATAAATAGAGAAATTAAGACCAATGGTACAAATGCACTCAATAGAATTTTGGGACATCTAATATTCCTACATGTTCATACCTGGGAGAATAGGCTGAGTTCAAAGAGACAGACGGTCTACTATGGTACAGTGTCCATGGTAACATGAAAGAAAGGCCGACCTCCCTTCAGGCCTAGTGAGACGTCTTCTTCTTCCTCCCGACCAAGAAAGTCATCCTTCCTGGACAGCCCTGTGGGGTCTTACCACTTCCCAGGGATGGGTGTGCCACACTCGTACCAGCCTACGTAAGTAACATGTGACTTCCCTCCAATCTCTCCAAAGTTGACAGGTTCCTGTCTCATCGCTCTATAAAACCCTGGTACAAGGACACAGAAGAGGGATAAGATTCTACATAATAAACATTTAATATGATATGTTAATGGTTATACTGTAGCTAACCAAAATACCTGGCCTGCTTGGTAGCTGGTCAGCAAACATCTGGGTGCCGGTCCGTCCATCCAGAAAGGAGTCTACAAACTGACAATGGTCCTCACCATGCCCCGTCTGATCTCCAATGTTGTAAAACTTCCCTACATGGAATACAGAGGAAGTAAAATTCTGGCTATGAAAAAAAATCCATCTTCAATCTGAGTGACACGAAACTGAACTAGTCAGAAAATGGTTATGCTGAGTTAAAAAGACAGTCCAAGTTATTTTATTCTCAGAACACTTCAGTTTTGCCAGGTGACTAGGAAGCTTTTAAATGTGTAAGTGGCAAGTGTTTTGTTTCATGCTGTTGTGGGTTGATTTAAACGCATTACTGTCAATGACAGGAAAAGGATCAACACGTTTATGACAGTTAAGGATGGAAAGATTCTCTACAGCATAGTTTCTCAAAGTACAACTGTATCATCATAGTTTAGAATGCCATTAAAAGTTATAAAAATGTCATAGTATAATAAGTCATATAAATGCCATAAAAAGTCATACAAAATGGTATAGTATTATGCCATAAAAAGCCATAGTATAGTATGTTGTAAAAAGTCATAAAAATGTCATAGTATAGTATGCCATAAAAAAGTCATAAAAATGTAAAAGTATAGTATGCCATAAAAATGTCATAGTATATAGTATGTCATGAAAAGTCATAGTATAGTATGCCATAAAAATGGCATAAACATGTCATTAAAAGATAGTATGTCAGTGACATAGTATAGTATGTCATAAAAAAAGTCATAAATAGTCAAACTTTCATAAAACATGTCATAGTATAGTATGCCATGAAAAGTCATAAAAAAGTCATAAAAAGGCATTATGTAGTATGTCATAAAAATGTCACGTTATACATGTTTTCTAAGATATTGGTTGTAGTTTTGACATTTCATATTTATTGCCTGTTTTATTGGTCCCATTTTCAGATGCATCACTTGTGTTTGGCCTTTTATTTCTTTGTTAATACACTGTATTAAAAACATTGTATTTCATTTAGTGGCTAGGTGGGCTCCTGAGCTAATGTCCTTTTGGAATATGTGTTGCTACTGTTGTGGCAATATATTTTTCATATGCCATCGGGGATTCAAGATCTTCAAACTGGGCACTATTAAGATAACACAACGTCAAATGTATTACTGGACAGGCAGTTAATCCTGAACCACCCCCACCATTTTTGGGGTTCAAGCTAAACCTTTAAAATAAATCAAGAAATGCATGTTCCTTTCCAGATGAGGCCAATTGAAACCCCTTATAATAATGCAAAATACTGTATGCGCTGTTATCCAACTAAAACAAGTAGCTTCCCACAGAGCTGACATTTTGGAGATGCAATGTTTTTGAAAGTGATTTATAATTTGCTGATGGCCCCTGGGTTCCCTAAGCAGCTGTTTAGTTCACTAATATTTCAGTTTATAATTACCATTCAGAGAGTCACTCAGGTAAATCTTGTATCTCAAGGAGTTGCAGAGCTGAATACCCACAAATTTTCGGTACCATGTTCTCTTCACATACTGCTTTCCATTGCATTCAGAGTAGTCATCGGATTTAAATGGGAACTGAGTCCAGATGGCATCTTTGCCTGTGAAAAAAGGAAAAGGCTTAATATACTGTTTGTTATCTGTATAAATAGGATCCAAAACCAGCGAAGGTTAAACATTTTAAAAAGCTTTATTTTGCTGGAACACACTGATAAGGAGAAAAAGACAATATTCACCTGAGACATGTTCGCTCACGCGTGGATCCGCTACATGAGAGAAAGTTGCAATGAATAACGTCATCAAAACAACTTAGAATAAACATATCATCATGTCATAAGACATCTTGAGATGCTAGACAAACCCAGACTTGTATCAGAGCCCATTTGGCATAGTATTTACATTCAGCTCCAACAGGCTGGGTGTTGATTGGGCAGGAGGCCAATTAAGTAGAGCATTCCCCTCTTAGTGTTGTCATTGTGAGTTTAAAAACACAACATTTGAACACTTCAGCTGCTTCACGATTGGTGCGCATTTAGTGTTATTCAGAGTTCTCCAGTCCAGGTAGATGATATGCCTCTGTTATAAATGAGTCTCGGAGGACATCTGGTGAGCTGACCAGATTCATGAGTCTTAATCAGACCCCAGTCCCATGTTGAAATCATTAGACTAACAACTGCTTAATAGCCCACCTTCTGCGATTCAAAGCAATGCTAATCACTGCCTGATGATTAGGAACGTATACAGTGGCATTAACATGCAACTAATAAGTGTCTTCTGTCAGTGCAAACACGTAAGGGTTTATCAAGAATTTCATCTAATATGACTTTAGCGGATTATATGTTTTGTAAAACTTGCCTGATTCTGTGCTAAAAGACACAGGATCACTGGAGGGTCCTGTTCCCAGCTCATTCTTTGGTGTTACTGTGAATTCATAACTGAAATAAAATAGAAGAAAAGAGAATAAAAGGCATAGTCTACACTTTGAGGAGTTTTCAATCTAAATTCCTCCCAACCTCCAGAACTGGGTCGCATAACATTTTTATGTCTTTGACAACTAAGAATGGGACACACACACACGCACACACACACACACGCACGCACGCACGCACGCACGCACGCACGCACGCACGCACGCACGCACGCACGCACACACACACACACACACACACACACACACACACACACACACACACAGATGGTTATTCCATGTGCTGCATTCAGATGTCCTGGCAGTAGCCTAGCCTAACCCAGCCTAGGGGAGGGCTCTGGTGAGTTTTGAGACTCCAGATGCTGAGATCTAATTAAAAACTCAGTGAACCTCTCCACCCAGATTTACTCAGCTATGGCCATTTTGTATTTTGCAAAACTAAACATAATTTACTATAAGAAGTACTAGACGATCTGAACATACC
This sequence comes from Gymnocephalus cernua, assembly GCA_023631565.1. Lineage (NCBI taxonomy): Eukaryota > Metazoa > Chordata > Actinopteri > Perciformes > Percidae > Gymnocephalus > Gymnocephalus cernua. The sequence goes on from CM042434.1 coordinate 20,911,828, forward strand.
TTTAAAAGCAGCACACTAATAGCATTCCATTGCCGTTTGAAACTCCTCTTTTGATGAGAACTACAATGAACCGTACTAATGTAATCAGCCAGCAGTTCAAGCATACAGTATTTGTTAATGGTGCCCTGTGGAGTTTTCTTATAAACAAACAAAAGTAATGTGTACATTCAGTGTTACTACCCAACCCATTGTGTGTATTCTTGAGTTCTAACAAGATGATGAATGCATTTCGTTCCTTATAAAACACTTGCAAAGCCAATTGTTCTTTAATGTTTGAAACCTGCGTTGTTTACATCCATGTTTACTAGCAAGATATCTTCTTCTTTACTGCCTTTGTTGGCGCATTAGTGTATTTCTTGACATGTTATCGCTACCTGTGACACCGATCACAGGATGTGTATCGTTTCACGTGTATACATGTGCGTCCTCGGGCGTGTGCATGAGACAGACCCGCTCATAGAAAAACTGCTTCATAGGGGCATGTAGCATGTCATAATTTATTAACTGCGCATAATGTAATAACTCTGCATAACTTAAAGGTAATAAAAGCTCATAATGTAATAATCAGCACATCATGTAAGAAACCCTTGTTTTCCTAAAGCATAGGAACCCCTCTAGTTTTACACACACATTGACACATTATGCACAAAACTGTTATTACGTTATGCCCTCAGGGTTTTCTTACAGTATGTACTGATTATTACATTATGAGCTTTTATCACATTAAGATTATGACATTTTTGCCCAGTTATTACATTATGAGTTGCTATAGGGTGCCCTAGTAGCTCACCTGGTAGAGTGCATGCATCAAGGCTGAGTCCTTACCATAGCGGCCCTGGTTTGATTCAGGCCTGGCCCCTTTGCTGTATGTCATCTCCTCTCTATCACCCCCCTTTCCTGTCTCTCTCTAAGCTATCACTATCCAATAAAGCAGAGATGCTGGAGAAAAAAGAAAGGAAAACTGCTCCATAGCGTTACTAGAGGTCAAACCTCCACAGGGAATCTTTAAGCAAAATGTTTATACCGTATGGAAAACCTTATGGTAATGTAAGCTGGTGGTTGTTTGCAAACTAGACACAGTAAAAGTAACTGACCAACAGGAAGATTAATGGAAAACCATGCCTGTCCCATTTTTACATTACATGAGCTGTCTGACATAATAATGTCTGAGTCACACACCTGCTCTCTGGTTTAAGATTCTCCACGGCTGTGTGTGTCTGGTTGGTCGTCAGTACGGACACCTCCTCTCCATTTGGTCCTTTAGCGGTGGATACAACTTCATACTCTAATGAAAGGAGCAGGAATATCAGTGTGCTTTTGATAACACATATTTTACATTTCAACTGTGAACAGCTCCAAATTACACAACCTCATAACTTTGTGACTAGTTAAATCTGACAGTTCAACATGATTAGATATTTTGATGAGAGAGATGTGAGAACTTGAGGCAGGATATGAGGTTTGGGGTTAAGGTGTGAAAGGCCTCTCAAGCATCCAAACTTGATTCACCTCTTACCACTTTATAATAATGCTATAAAGGGTTTGTATGTTAGCTTCACTAATGGGTAAAAGACTGACTGAAGGCAGGTAGCTGAATAAATCTTTAACCCTCAGTTCTGTCCCCTTTTCTTAAATGTCAGCCAATTGTATTAGTATTTATCGTACCTCTGGTTTCGTTGTCAGATTTCTGCCAGTCAAGAATGACAAAAGACGGGCAGCCCTCCACAGTAACCACAGTAAGGTTGGAGGGAGGGATGCGGGGAGGACCAGTCACATTCTGATCACTTCCCTCCTCGTCAGGGAAGTAAGAGAGGGAGGAGGTGATGGAGCACGGCTCATCTGGCTTCTTATCGGTCTTGTAGATCACATGGGGAGCTGTAGACGTGTACAATAAAAATGACAGGTATTCATTTATACACGCTCTTTTGGTTATTAATGCAGTAGTATTGAGTGAGCGAGCTGATGATTTCAGTAATGACGCTTGTAAAACTGCAGTGGAGTCTTACCCACAAAGCGCTTCTTGCCCATGATGTCTACCTCTGACGCAGGCAAGGGCCGGAATATGGAGGAGTTTTCATTTATGTCAAAACGGGTTGCTTAATAGCGAAACAGAAGAAAGGAGTTGGGATTAGTTTGATGTGCCAGCAGTCCCTGGAAGCTCTCTCTGTCCTCATTTTTTTACAGCTCTGGGCCAGGTCAACAACTGGCCAGCCCAGAGCCTGCTTTGGCCTGCGCTCAGGCTCTTTGACTGCCTCTTAATATTCCTTTAATTCTTCCTACCTTACTACTGTACACACCTGCAAGCTGCATCACCAATATCTCTTATTATCAAGTGCATCATTGACTCAAAGTCACAAAACATTTTCAATCACATTTTCTTACATTTATGGAGGTAGGCAATTTGAATTTCTCACATTCATGGAAATACTCAATTGCCTTCAGGTATGAAAGCAGATGTGACTATGAATCATACATATCCTCCTAAGATACATTAAAGTTGTGTAACTCATACTGTTTACTGCCGGGGCAGAGGTGGTTGTCTGCTGCTGTCTGCGCTCTTGCTTGGGCTTGGCTGTGACCTGAGGGATTGGCTTCAAGATGGACTCATTGTCTCCTTGTTTCAGGTCCATGGGTTTATCTGAGGACAGAGCGCAGCAAGAGGAGGATAAGAGATCAGTTCTTCACCTCATCATCTGACTCACAGTCATACGCAGTTGTGATCCATCTGCTCTGGCCATCCTCACTGAAGAACTCAGTGGCCTTTTCCTGGCTGCTGAAAGATCAGAGATTGCTTGTTGAGTAATATCTCTTGTGCTCTTTAAAGAGGAAAAAGGCCCGCCAGAATGCATCTGCTGAGACCAAAGATGCCCAGATGGTCAGAAGCATAACCACACACACACACACACAGACACACATACACACACACACACACACACACACACACACACACACACACACACACACACACACACACGTTTGTGGTACTATCTTTGCGGGGACCCGTCATTGACATAATGCATTCCCTAGCCCCTTACCCTAACCTTAACCATCACACGTAAACGCCTAACCTTAACCCTTACCCTCTCCCTAACCATAACCTAATTATAACCCTAATCCTAAAACCAAGTCTTAACCCTTTAAACTTGTGGGGTCCAGCATTTTGTCCCCAGCTGGCCCTAGCTGTCGGGACCCCACAAGTATACTGGACTCTCGGTTTTTGGACCCCACAAATATAGTTACACACACATACACACACACACACACACACACAAACCTTGTGCACATAACTACACTAATGTGAGGACAGAGAGATCAGTGTGAAAGTCCAGAAAAAAAACCAAGAAAGCCATAGCAACAAGAACGCTGAGATGAGCTGTAATGTTAAAATCAGGTTAAGATGAATGCTGTTGCACTGAAAGCTGTTTTTAGTTGCAAAAAATAGCTTAAACAGTGTTTCTCAAACGAAGGGTGTAGAGACATTGCAGCCGAGACTTACTTGGCCTTGTGGAAAAATGTGTACTGGAACTAAAGCTGAATAAATCAGATTCATGTGGGACTGATAAACAAATAAGAGTGCTTTCACGCTAGCAAGGCTATAAAGATGGAGTATAGCTTCATCCAGACAACAAAACAACATGTAAAATTCAAGATGGACAGGTTTTAGGGTTGAAAGGGGAAAATAAGTGATGCTCATTGAGAAATTGTGTGAAAAGAAGTCAAGTTTCTCAAGTTCACTTTCAATGCAGCGAGTAAGCCTTGGGCCCTTGTGCATGGCTTTGTGTGTATAGTATACAGGAGAAGATGCAGCAGTGTTTAGTGGTCAGTGCAGCCATCACTGTTGCCCTCACCGTGGTCACTATGCCCCACCAGGTTGGGTCTCTTGTTGACAGGAACAGAGGTATGCAGGACTGCAGGGACTTGTGGGAAACAAGAGTCCATTTCAGATTAAGAATCACATTGAAACAGAACAGGTGGTTGGTAGTAAAGAAGAGATACAAAACTGAAAACAAGTGTTGTTGGTTATTTTAGTAGTGCAATAATGATTAAAGAATGTCAAGTTTATAGATTCAAATTCATTTAGTAGGGCAGAAGACCGCAGTAATACTGTGTGCTAAAATAAAAAAGAATGTACAAACACAGACATAATATACAAACAACAATAAAGCACATAAAAGCCAAGCAGATTCCATGTGAAATGCTGAAAAGTCACTTTGTGAAGTGCTGCCACAGAGCACCGCCATGGTCTTTGTCTAATGAAAACCATGTCAGTGTTTAAAAATCTTGAGACAATAAACCGGTGCTTTAACCACTCACCCAAAACTCCCCAAAAGAATAACTGAGAAATTTAAAAACCCTTAGTGAATCTTAAACAGGCAAGTAGGTAGCAGGTCCAACAACTTTTTTGTATGACTTTGGCTTCCTTCTGTAAAAAAAAAAAAAGCTTTGGATCTGATGCTGTTTGACCACCAGATTTTCCACCACCTTCCTGCACCAGGGAGAAAAAAATAAAGATCAAGCCAAGCTATGTGATGAAGACCATATCAGTTTCACTCTAAACTGCTTCAATGAACACAAGAAATGAATTGGCTTCAGTGAACTGGGTAAATAATCACAAGGAAGAGCAAGGCTTTGTAATGAAAACACCTTAGCTATAAACTGTCAATCTCAGATATCTTAACATTAGGGTTGTAAAATGATTTAATGTTGTTAAACAAGCATAATCTCCAGTTTTTTGCACATTATCGTTGTTGTTTTTTTGTTGTTGAACTGCTGTAACAGTGGTAATTCACGCTGGGATGAATACAGTATCTACCTATCCATCTAGAGGTAGGAGTTAAACTCTGGGAGGTTTGACAAATGCAATTTCCTTCACACGTTTCATATCCGAGTTGCTTAGACATTATCCATTTTAACTGTTGTGATTAATTTCCAGAGCATGCACTCCCTTCGTGATTTGTCATTTTCTTATCTCAGAGATTCATTAGTGGTCACTCTGTCAACAAGATTCTGTAATTGTCAGATTGTTGAGGCCAAAACAACTCAAAAATATTTCTCTTGGATTTGTTTAATCTCTTGGAGATGACCTCACAGAGTCTGCATGAACCAGTGATCTCTGGCATCTCCAAAAGAAAAGAATTGAGGCTATCAAGACAAACTGAAACATCTGCCTACAAGTCTCACTGATTAACACTGAGAATACATTCAAGAAGGGCCTCTGACTCACACATGGTATAACTGAAAGCTAATGGCAAACATATGTTCATACAGAAAATCACAGACTATGGTGATGCAGTTATTTAAATACCAGTCTCAAGATGTATAAATACAAAAGACTGGGGTACGTAAAGTGAAGGACTGCCAGTTGAAAAGAGTGATGTCATGGTTAACTGGACAGGAAATGAGAACAGGGCCTAAGTGATGTAATGTGATAAGATGTGATACCACTGATAGACATGTCAACAATATGTCTGCAATGCATATAATATGATCTGGTCGGCGTTCTACTGTTTCTGCAGCGGGGGGGTGTTTGGTTTGAAGTTGCACAATAAACCCTTCAAACAGCAGGCTGAGTCTCTAAAGTGCCAAAGGCCTCAGACTCAGTTTGTTGATGTAAAACAGCACCAGTGGTGTGAGCTCTGGTTTCTGTCAGATAACTTCATCTTCAAAAATGTGAAAATAGCTGCAATCAAAACAGAGATTTACGCTAAGTCCAGAAATATATTCCCACTGAAATACATACCAGTGTCTCACATCACTGGGGTTTGTTGATTTTGCAACACATACTCAGAGGGACACTGTCCATCACACACCTGCAGTCCACTAAGCAGAGCTTGGAAACAAATTCCAGTTGAAATGCCAATGTGAAACTGAGCTCTATAAAACTGTCAAGGACATGCTCTAATTCATGGCACAAGCAAACACTGTACCAGCTGTTATGTACAATACAAAGTGGCAGAGCGCTGTGTAGTATAAGAAGCAATAACGATAATATGTAGTTGCGTGTCTACTTCATGGGGTCCAGAAAAGTGAACTACATGTAGGTTATGTCTTTAGAAAGGGTACAAACAGTCATTAGGAGCTTTGTGTTTGGATGTGTGTGCAGGGTGGCAAGCATAATGACTATTTGTTTCTGTAGAGTTGCTTCCAGTGAGCCATGTGACTCCCTGAAGACCTCTGAAACTGTCAAAGTTTCCAGAAATAACACGCACCAGCTGTGACATGGGACTGAAGCACAACCTCTCTTCACAACTCCAAACAACAAGGAGTGAGCGGGCGTCACTATTAATACATGTGGTCCAGACATGGTTTGTATTACTACTTAAGATGGATTCAATTACTTTAATTAACTGAGCCTGCCTGGCAGAATGGAAACAATGTGATTGACCAAATAAAAAGGGCAAACCACATTCACCTTTCACAACAAGCAGGCTTAAGCCGTTCTCAAACTAATTCAAACCAGTTTTCTGATTACAGGTCCGGATGCGCGATAGTCTAAACAATGTGGAGACGACAGGTATATGCCAAAATTAGAATTACCGGTATATATGGCTTCAGTCTCAAGTCATGTATGTAAGCTACTGGGACTATTGGACAACACAGACCACAACCAAACACAAAACGTAATACTGACAGACAAGACAAGCATTGTGACAAAAGCACTGTGTGGGATGGGACATAACAGTGCCTCTTAGGTTAGTGAGGGAGGAACGCTTGGGTGATTATCTTGGTTTGTCTTTACCAGATTTCTCTCCGGACCACACCACACGTTTAGGAAGAGCATTTCCCCTATGATGCGCCCCATCGGCTGTTGGAGGGAGAAAAAGGCTTGTTATATAAAAAAAATGTTGTCACTGTGACAAACAAATACCAAATACAAGGAAAGTCAAAAAGAAAAGATGCTAGTCTTCCTTTCATACTATTTTCTTAATGTCTCATGTCAGTAAGAAATGAAGCTGGAGACTTGTTTGTGTCTTTAACCTGATTTTACAGATGTTCTGGACATACAAATGGAATTGCAATGACTTTAAAACATAAATCCTATCCTTAGACAGTTCTCACTCTATTCTTCTATAACTCTTTGGGGAGTGTGCGGGTGTGTTTAAGAGAGGAAGAAATACAGAGAGAGAAAGAAAAAGAGACTGGCTGTGGCGACTGTACTGTCTGCACAGTGCTTGGCTTGGCATGGTTGGTGTAAAATGTGGTGTGTCCTGGCCAGTGCTGTGGCCAGACTTCCCACCCGGCCAGCAAGAAGGACCGTAAATCATGTTAACGATCTTGACCCCAGAGACGCCACTGCTGCTCATGGTAAAACTGTGAAATACACACCGAGCACATGTGGAAGAGCGTGGAGAACATATGGACTGTAAGAGGTGGTGTAGCCGAAGATTGAGCGGGAGAAGGAGAAAGACCCAAGTATCCAAATGTATATTATATGCATTCAAACACAGATCATGTGCTAAATCAAGAGCCATATGTTTTGTTTTCTTTCGTCTGTAGATGCACAGCTGCAGAAGACAGCGTGAGATAGTGCTAACAGGTGAGGACAACCTGAGGTAGCTACTTGGTAAGAGGGAATAAGAGGAAGGGAAGTGAGTTATCCATTACCCCCAGGTGTGCTGGAGCTGTGAGAGGAGGTGAATGTCTTGGATGGAGAAACTGGTCTGCCACTATTACGACTGGAATGAGGAGGAACCCTGGTCCGGGTCAGTGTGGTGTTTCTTCCTGCTAGAGGAACTGAATAGCTAATGGGAGAACGCGGAACTTCAGCAATGGATGGTCCAAGGACGCCAGTACCTAGATGAGCAGAAAGGCAATTTTGGAGGTTAGAGATGGTCCACTTCTGACAGCTTGACATCTTTACCTAGATAGAATAAATGATAGAGCACATAAGTGAAAAGGAAGAGTGGACAATGAATGAAATGACAGTGGCATAAATGAGATTGAAAGCCAGCCAGTCTGTTCTGGTTGTGAGTGGGCAGGGGTGAGGTGAGTGTGCTGGGCTGAAAATGAAAGCACACAGGGTGGTATGCGTAATGATGGAGTGGGGTGTGTAGAGGGGTAGGATGGAGATGGAAATGGGGAAGCAGTGACATCATCCAATGGCTTGAAGTACAACTGAAAGCACTGGGTTCCATGTGACTTGACGAAAGCAGAGATGGTAATGGGACAAACTTGTCATGGTGTTTACCCTGATTGTAACTACCAGCCTTCTTTGTAGTCAGGGCAGGTCTTGGTATAGGCTTGCCCTCTTCTGGTGGACTAGGAGCTGTATGAAAGAAAACTCACTATTTATCTAAGATATTATGAATATATGTTTGACTTTTAAAGGGGGCATAATGGAGATAATGGACAAGGGGATTATTGTTGGTTTTAAATCAATGCAGCTAGTAAGGGTATTTGCTGTGACCATGATATCCATGAAGAGTAAAATCTTTCATGTAGTCAGACAATGCTCAACTCTGACTGGAGGACCAATTTAGATGGCACAAGTAATAGTCCATATACACTATGGACTATCTGTCTCTTTGTCTCTCACTATAAATTTAGAACATTTAATCATGGTTTGGAGGAGTTTCTAAATACAAAATCTATTGCAAGGATATGTTTTTGTAGCAACTCATCAACATTACCTGAAAATCAGCTTCTGGTTTTGACAACTTTTCCTTAAAAACTCAATACGAATATATTAAATGAATATGCCCCTTTTAAAATGTAACTTTAGATCAGATCTTAATACTTGATTGTGTGGACTGCTGATGGCAAAAAGAAGGGTCTTTACCCGTAGAGACTGCCTGCCTTGGGGTGACCTTGGTGGGATCAGAGTAGGTCCTGGTCTGAGACTGAAGCCCAGGTTGAGGTTGTGGCTTGGAAGGAGGTTCAAGCGGGGATTGAGTCTGGCCATTTGGTGAAGGTTGTGGTTGGGGAATGGGTTGAGAATGAGATAAAGGTTGGGCCTGGGTCTTTGTTGGAGGTTTTGTTTGGGGCCACGGCTGAATCTTTGGGTGAGGTTCTTGCTGGTTACTAGTTTGGGGCTTTTGTTGAAGTTTGGGCAGTTGTTTTGGTTGAGGATGTTGTTGAGGCTTTGGCTGCTTTTTTGTCTTGAGTTTACTCTTTGGTTGAGGCTGTGTTTTGAGCTTGGGTTGTAAAAGGATGATATTTGGTTTAAGTGTTGGTTGGGCCTTAGGCTGCTGCTTGGTGGTTAGTTGAGGCTCTCGGTTGGTTTTTAGTGGAGGTTGTGGCTGAGGCTGTGTGTTGGTCTTTGGTTGAGCTTGTGTTTGGATTTGTGGCTCAGTTGTAGATCGAAATTGTGGTTGAGGTTGGGGCTGTAGGTTTGGTAGTGCTTGTTGGGTCTGTGGTGTGTTATGTAGTGTTGTTTGAGGTGTTTGAGGATGTGCCATGGGTGTGGGCTGGGGAGGTGTTTGAACTTGAGGCTGGGTCTTCATATGCGGATATGTTTGAGGTTGGGCCTGGTGTTTGGGCTGGTGTGTTGTTTGAGGTTGTGGTTCAGCCTGGATCTGGGTTGTGGTTTTAGGCTGTGATTGGGGGTGTGGCTTTGGTGATGATGGGGGTTGTGATTGAGGTTGGGTCTGGATTTGGGGCTGGGATGTTGGTTGGGGTTGAGGTTGGGTCTGGAGTATGGGCTGTGATGTTGGTTGGGGTTGTGTCTGGAGTATAGGCAGGGATTTGGGTTGAAGTTGTGTCTGGAGTATAGGCAGGGATTTGGGTTGAGGTTGTGTCTGGAGTATAGGCAGGGATTTGGGTTGAGGTTGTGTCTGGAGTATAGGCAGGGATTTGGGTTGAGGTTGTGTCTGGAGTATAGGCAGGGATTTGGGTTGAGGTTGTGTGTGGAGTATAGGCGGGGATTTGGGTTGAGGTTGTGTCTGGAGTATGGGTCGGGATGTGAGTTGGGGTTGTGTCTGGAGTATGGGTTGGGATGTGAGTTGGGGTTGTGGTTGAGTCTGGGGTATGGGCTGGGATGTTGGTTGGGGTTGTGGTTGAGGATGAGCCTTCACCCACATTTGATATTTTTGTCTTTGGGGATTTGGTTGTGGTGGTGGCTGATACTGGGGCCGGAGCAGGGGGTTTGGTTGAGGTTGTGAATGAGGTTGTGACTGGGGATGTTGTCTCAGAGGATGTTCTCCATGTTTCTCTACATATGTATGGGGAACTGGTACAGAAGCCATGGTGGTTGTGTGTAGTGGAGGATGGGCCTTGGGAGCTAAAAGGACCTCCATCAAAGGAGGCAAGACAGATCTGGAAAGGTCTCCTCCTGGGTTGTGTGAGAAAGAGAAAATATGGCCATGAAGCCACAATGCGCTGTAAAATTCCAAATATAATATATATTTATATATAATATATATATATTCTGTAAGAAAGAGTCTTTTCCAAATTAAAATTAAAAAAATGTTATTTTATTGTTTAGAAAATAATAAAAGCAAAACATAAAGGCAGTTAGGGAACAGCTGAAATTTAGATCAACAGCTACTGGCCTGAGATGTCATAGAGCTAATCTTGGAATAAAACACAGGTTACACAATAACTTCTACCTGGCACATGTCAGATAGAGAAGGGTCCAATTTCAAAGGCCGACCATATGGAGGTATTTCAAATGTAACAGCCGTGTTACTACAGAAAGGCTCAGCTACCAGGGCCAGGACAACTGTCAGCAACAACCATCCAAATCCATTGGCTGTGCCTCTAAGAGGCTATATCACATGGGTTTAATAGTTGCTGACTGATTGCTTGCTGTGGGATTTTGATGGACCATTCTTAATTGATTGTTCAATCTTCAATCAGATGTTCACCTCAGTGAAAGAGAATGAGAGGGTAAAAAGAGGAAGTCAGAAAATAAGAGAAAGAAAGAGACAGAGAAACAGCAGGAAAGCAAAGAAAGCAACAGATAACATTGGATTCGAGGCATGTAGTACCTCTACTCAATTTTACGGCCATGTAATGTTGAAAATACCTCTGTTTTTGGGTGTTGTTGGCCAATTTAGTTGAATTAGCCAACCAACCAAGAACAGGGAACATTGGCCAAATGATTATTTCCTGGTATTGCCTTCTGTATATCAAAAAGAAATGGAAACTATAGCCATCTCAATACAGGGACTGGATCCTCCAAATCAACCAATTAATGCTACATTGAATAACTGACTGGTGCAAAATTGATAGTGGGATAATGAGGGTTGCAAATACAACCCCAAATCAGAAAAAGTTGGGACAGTATGGAAAACACAAATAAAAAAAGAAAGTAGTGATTTCTAAATGTACTTTGACTTGTATTTCATTGCAGACAATACAACAGCACATAATTTAATGTGTTCCTCATGATTTAAAAAAAAAAAAAAAAAAAAATCCTATTTTGGTTCTTGCAACACATTTCAAAAAAAGTTGGAACAGTAAAGCATTTACCACTTTGTAATGTTGCCATTCCTTTTCACAACACTTAAAAGACGTTTAGGGACTGAAGACACCAAGTGATGAAGTGTTTCAGGTGTAATTTTTTCCCATTCTTGCTGCAAACAAGTCTTAAGGTGGGCAACAGTACGGGGTCTTCATTGTCGCATTTTGCGCTTCAAAATGCGCCACACATTCTCTATTGGAGACAGGTCGGGACTGCAGGCAGGCCAGTCAAGTACCCGAATCCTCTTCCTCCACAGCCAGGACTTTGTAATGTGTGCAGAATGTGGTTTTGCATTATCTTCTTGAAATATGCATGGATGTCCCTGGAAAAGATGTCTTCTTGAAGGCAGCATATTGTGCTCCAAAATCTCTATGTACTTTTCAGCATTAATGGTGCCATCACAGAAGTGCAAGTTACCTTTGCCAAGGGCACTGACACAAACCCATACCATGACAGACCCTGGCTTTTGGACTTGTTGCTGGTAACAGTCTGGATGATCCTTTTCTTCTTTGGTCCGGAGCACACGGCGTCCATTTCTCCCAAAAAATACATGAAATACTGATTCATCTGACTACAGTACACGTTTCCACTGTGTGATGGTCCATCCCAGATGCCTCCGAGCCCAGAGAAGTCGACGGCGCTTCTGGACACTGTTAACATAGGGCTTCCTTTTGGCACAGTACAGTTTTAACTGGCATTTGTGGCTGTAACTACCAGTCCCTCCAGAAAAACGCGATTATGCGATCGCAGAATTCAATGCATAATCAGCCAAAGTCCGCATATTAATGCGGGGGCCGCATTTTTTCAAATACGCCGCACTTTCGCCGCATAAATTGCCGATTTCCGCGTAAAATATGCGGGGCTTGCATGATTTCATAATCCCCGCATTTTCGTTGCAAAAAAGTCACATATATCTCAGCAGAAAGTTGAAAAATGTTGCGTTTACTTCACACAAGAGCAGCCATTTTCCCCTGTTGCCATGGGAACGTTATGAAGTGACGTAATTTCACCTACTGAGAACGTTCTCTTAATACATCCATGACTGAGAACACTGTGTTGGGGGAATCACTTCTTTTCTCTTTTTCATCAAACCGCAGTTTTTGCAAGTTCCCGCAAGTTCCCGCAATTTTTGCAAGTTCCCGCATTTTCATCGCATAAAATGGCATAAATATCCCGCATATTCCATCGCATTTTTTAAGAAAACATGCCGCATAATCAAGGATTTTTGCCCGCAACAATCACAAAAAAACTCCGCGTTTTTCTGGAGGGACTGAACTACGTATTGTGGCACTTGACAAAGGTTTGCCAAAGTAGTCCTGAGCCCATGTGGTGATATTGCTTATAGATGAATGACGATTCTTGATGCAGTGCCGCCCTTGTCCTTTACGTACTGAAATTCCTCCACATTCCTTGAATCTTTTAATTATGTTATGCACTGTTGAAGGTGAAATAAGCAAATGTCTTCCTATCTTTCTTTGAGGAACATTGTTTTTAAACATTTCAATAATAATTAATTCTCACGTATTTGTTGGCCATCTTTGCTCCTAAAGGACTAGACCTTTCTTGGATGCTGCTTTTGTACCAATCATAATTACAATCACCTGTTGACATCACCTGTTTCAAATCACATCATTATTTAACCAATTTACCTGATTACTAGCCCTAAATTGCTCCTGTCCCAACAGGAAAGGATGTATATTTACAAATGAAATTAGGTTAACCAGACAAAACATCAAATATTTTGTGTTCATATTGTCTGCAATGAAATACAAGTCAAAGTACATTTAGAAATCACTACTTTCTTTTTTTATTTGTGTTTTTCATACTGTCCCAACTTTTTCTGATTTGGGGTTGTAATATAACTGTTGCATCCTTACAAATTCAGGCTGCATTTGAAGGAGCCTTGGAAATTGAACAGGTCTATTTGGTTGTACTGAGATGTATCCAGGCCCTGCATTGGAACCTAGCATTTATATGACAACATTCTAGCTTTATTTATAAGAATTAAGGTTACTTGCAAATATAATACAAGATACATGTTGGAGAAAGGGACACACAAGGACAGGATAATACAAAAAAGGAAGAAGGTACAAATTCCTGCAGGAAAGAGAGGAATGTCATGTGCATGCAGTTATGTCATGCAGATTTCACATCATCGCCTGCGCTGCATCAAAAGCAAAAGTCTCAGGTGTGTCATCAACAAAAACGGTGATAAATTTATCATACTGTAAATAAACTGAAAGAAAAAACTGACATTAACATATATAGTATATTGGACTGATACAATATTGAGTTGGTAATGAAGGGTTTACAAATGCCAAAGAAATGAGAGGAAGACAGAAAAATTAGAAATACAGTCTGTATATTTGAGATATGAATGATTTGAAATGCATTGTTTGACTGAGCAGCACCTAATAGGGTTCTGAGATAAAATTGTGGTGATATTGTGGTATATATCGAAAATCAATCACTGTAAAAATAACTCGACATACACAACAGAACCTAGGAACTGTCATTACATTAAGAATCCCTGCAAGCTTTGTTGCTGCTAAATTGCCATGCAGCCAAGGCCACCAACCTTACAGTCAATACAACCCAAAAAGCTGACACCATCGGTTTCCACAGGGAGGGTCTAGCTACTGTACCCACTCAGAGCATGCTACTCTTACTCATGCAGCTAATTATAAAAGGACAGTGTAAAGCATTGACAGCCTCTTCAATTACAGTCTGTCAAGTACAGTATATTACTGCATACAGCCTGAATGAGAGCCATACATCTTTTTCAAAAAGTACCATGATTAACTGTTTACCGATTGGCCGTTTGTTGACCACAGGCAGGGTGGGTCCCGAGGTCAGCAGAGATTCCTGTCTAGTAGTTGTTGTGGGAGCTGAGAAATATAGTGTACGTTAGTAGAGAAATGAATTTACTATATGTCCTGCAGAATGTACAAAAAGGTGTGTGTGCAGTAAACCATTAGCAGGATAGAGGGAGAAGTCAGGTAGAATGGTCAGAGGTAAGGTTTTTCTGACCTCTGAACTCTTTAGGTCAGAAAAGTCATTACCAAGAGTTGTCTTTGGGGCTATGTTCCGGGAGACAGGCAGTCTGCCCTGGGTCCTGTTATGGAGAACTGACAAGGACAGGGGAGGAGAGATTTAAGTCACACATAAGATGTCCTCATAGTCCTGAAAAAAAGAGTTATGTAGGAATTATGTTCATGCACCTATACTTCACAACAGCAAAATGTGTTTTGGATGAAACAATGCCCCCTGCATTATATTTTTGTATTGTACCCATCAGCAAAATGTGCAATGTTGATCAGTTGTTTATTCCTAGACTATCTGAACCTGGCATCTTAGGTTTCTTTGGCCACATGGGGGCCGTGGATACAGGCTGTAAATACAACATTAACATATTATCACCTTAGCTGATATGATCAGTCATGTTTCCGGCAACCTGGGGAATGTGAGTGGAATATTATTCATTCTCATTTTAGCTCTGTTGTTTGGGCTTCACCAACTCCTGAGAAAAATATCTGACTATTTAGCTGCTAAATACTCCACCAGCTAGTTGCTAACTTTATGTGTCTGCTGTTTGGTGCTGAGCAGGTAGTGTACACAGTTTTTGGGGCCTTTGTTTGGCTGAAAACAGCTGCCTGTTGTGGCCAAAAATTACACTGATGAGAGCAGTTAGAGTAAAGCCCAATTTATGGTCCTGCGTTAAATCCACGCCATAGGTTGTGTAGATACATGTAGATACAGACCCTACACTGTAGCATGACGCGCACCACTCAAAAAATGAAAACACATTGCGGCGACGCAGACCGCGACCACTGTGATTGGCCTGCTTGGCCGTGCCTTGGCTTGGTTGCGTTGCATAAATCATCATAATAGTTAAAGTTGTGAGCCTAAAACACTGAGATGATAGATGCTGAAACCGTAGAGCTGAAGGGGAACTGCAGAGTCGGTTGATAATCATTACTTAAAATGACCCATTTCACATTACTTATTTGAGCTATTGTTATTTAAGCAATATTGATTATGTTTAAAGGTAAAGTAGGTTGCATCACTAATGAAAAATAGTTAAAAATGAACATACTTTGTGGCAGATTGGTGTTTATTGGTCTCTTTGTTATCTTGATTTGTGGAACATATTATTTTGTGCTAAGCTCGTCATTATGGGCACACAGTTTAAAAAAATGTGGCATCTGCCACACACCAGCAAATAAAAATTGTGAATAAAATTAGACTGGATATGATGATGTCTTGCAAAAATGATAAATCAAAGGTTCTAGTTAAAATGTTCCAGTTATGAGTCTTAACGCAGGGGAAAAAAAAGCTGAAAAACATTTTTGTGTGGCAATAAATCATACTATCTTACAACAATTCTGCATCTGTATTAAAAAGGGTTCAGTGGGTTAGCCCAAAAGCCGCATGTCTTTATTGGCTTACCATGACGAGGAGGAAAGGGGAAGGAGTGTGGATCTGGCGTTAAAGGTTTCTGAAGGATGAAAGACAAAAAGACAAGGAGGAGAATTGGTCAATAGTCTTTCTAATGATCACAACAAGTCTAGGTGATTGCATTTGACCTCAATCTCTTTCTCTGCCTCTTTCTCTGTGGCCGCATTTTCACCTGGTACTTATGTAAGGTTGATAAGATAAGATAAGATATACTTTATTGTCCCCAAAGGGAAATTTTTTTTGCACTCTGTCCATTCTGCAGCCTTACAAAGACAACACACAAAATACAGAAAAGACAACAAATACAAATATCTCTCAACACATACTCTCATGCAACACAAACATGTTTCCATATACATATAATAAGCACATTAAACTACTCCTTTCATTGTTGTCCACTTGTGATCGGATCACTCAGATCAGATTTTAATACCAGGTGGAAATGGGTCTGTGTTTCATAAGTCTTAGGCCCTCTACTCCATCTGAAATTGGCAAAGTCCCTGCTGAGAAGCTTATTTGAAGTTTCCCTCTGGAAGGGCAAGTGCCTGATTCTCAACAGCTGTGATGTTTTACGAGTGCAGAGGTAGGGCCATGTGACACATCAGCCCTCCACTGTCAGTAAATCATTGCCACCCTTCTCCTTTCAACTCATTTTTTTACACTGGTATGCTTCCTCCTTTATCCTTTCTTCACATCCCTTTTTTATTCCACCCAAGAAGTTAGCTAGCTACAGACTACTCTCTTGGCTTGGCCGGTCCTGGCTGCACTGGAGCCGTTTCCATTCAGCAGTTGGATGGAAAACTAATGAGGCAAACAACCCTGAGAATAGCATAAGCTCACTAAAGTGCACAACACGGACTCTAAAGCCTGTTGCCTGTTCCAAATATACACCCTGTTCCCAAAAGTCTTTATTTTGAGGTGAGGTGAGGAGGTGTACCTATGCAGTCTCAGTACACTCACACTTATTTAATTTCACATATTATTACAATACAACACTGATGTAAGAAAATCTTAAACAATACAGCTTCATAATATTATTTATAATGCTTTGGTTATGCTTAGATTAGAAATTAAGTGTGTCCAATACATACCACAGGCTTGACAGGACGGTTAAAGATTTTCCTGATGGCCTTCTCTAGAAAATATGGCACAAGATAAAAATCAGTAAGGAAAACAATCGCATTGGAACTAATATAAAGTGAAATAACTAAACAAAACCACATGCTTCGCTCAAATCGCATTTCATCTTGGAAGATTGAATGAGAGAGTTCCTCAGTAGTGGCTTAATACAAGTTAACTACAAGGTGGTTCTGATTTAGTAAGACTGGTTAGTATCTCCTGCTGCCATCATGTAGTCACATGAAAACACTACTAAATTTGCAAAAGAGCTGTTTCCTAAATGAGATGATGATGAAACAGATTTATACACAAAGTCTTTAGACTATCAAGACTAAAAATGAACAGAAACAACATGAAGCAATACTTTCTTAGGAGCTGTGTAACATTGGACAACAAAACACAGGTTTTTCTAAATTAAACATCAATCAACTATAATTTTGTCCAAAGACAAATTCTGCTTAAAAACATGTTCCCACTTATTGTGAAGGCCAGAGGCACATCCTTAAAGAAGCATCTGGCTTTTTTCTTCCTTGAAGATACATATTTAAACACAAAAAAATATTTCTGGCCACGTGACTAATATTGCACGGATCTACTTTAGTTGGATTACTTTTTCCTATTTGCAACAGCTGTAGCAAGAGTACAGTTTTAGTTGTGGTGTGAGCAACAATATCATGTGAAGAACCAACATCAGACAAACCCTCAATGCCCCCTGAGATGTTGTGAATAACTGGCTTGCTCCACAATCCAGTGCCATCCTTAGAGTTGGGCTGGACACCAAATTCATAGACTGTGTTGGGCCTCAGGTTATCAATGACTGTGTCGCTAGTTGGGCAGGTCTGGTAGTTCCACTTCCTGTTTTTCTCACGATAACGCACTGTGTAGTGTCTGACAGAGCAAAAACAGAACATGAAGATAAAACAGTAAATCCTACTATCTATCTATCTATTACGAAATTCAGACATCCGGATGATGGAATATATAGTACAAGAAATTCTTAAAGGCCACAGTAGAACTTATCTTAACAACTGCAGGGGTTTGATCTTTATTTTAGGCTCATATAAAAATACAAATAAAAATGTATGCACTCCTTGCAAAAAAAATGTCTATCTCAAGTTTTCCAGTGCAGTTTAACACTGTATATTCTGGCATGAAATGCACAATCAGGATACAATGTTTTGATGTTCTTAAAAATGTGTGTATCTTAGTGCATCTCACCCATCCTCTAGACAGTCATCCATGACGTTGCCTTCATAGGGAGTTTTCAGAAGGGTCCCCCATGACAAGATAACTGACGTGGGGGTCACTGATCCAAGGACTAGGTGTAGCGGCTTCTGGAGTTCCACTTTACCTGAGAACAAATTATACTTTTACCTTCATGTCCACCTCAATCCCAAGTGCTAATTTTTAGCATGTCACCTTGATGATGATTTTTCTTCATAACATTCCTGTAGAAGAATTACCTGTGCACTGCTTTTTCACCTCATTGGTTGGGATGGGCTGCACCGCGATAAGGTACTTGGGTTCAGCATCTAAACACAGCAGAGGAGCAAACTAGAGGTTATACATCCTCTAAACACTCTCTTTTAGACATGACTAAAAAGGTCAAAATACAATTCACATGTGCATAATAGCAGTCTGTTCCTCATCTCCAGGTGGACATATCAACAGCCTTTCTTACCAAACTCAGTCTCATACGGCTGTCCGTTCTCAGGCAGCTGAATGAACTGTTTGGAGAACATGCTGCTGCCGTAGCCCAGGATGTAACCCTCAAGCTTGGTGTCAGGGTTGGGACGCAAAAACGTCATCACGATGGTGTCTCCTGTGGCGTTGATACGGACTTTCATGTTCTGACGTCGCACTGGGGAGACACAACTGTTCCATTAAACACTGATTTTGAGAATATCACATCACATTATATAGGACAAAGTAAGTTGCAAGAAGGCCCTGTAAAGGTTTCTGCACACTTTAGTCCAATGCAAGTACTGTATTTTAAGATTGAACAAAGCTTTCGGTCATTATAGACCTTCACCATGGCAAATGTTTTACAGAAGGAGTCTCAGAGCTTTTATTTGTGCTTTTTCATGCAAGTATACATGGGAATTTTTTTTATATTTAATATTATATAACTTAAGTTTGAAATATATATCAACTGCCACAAATAAAACAATGTCATAAAAAGTGAGACTTAATCCATACAGACAGCAACCAGGAAATAAATACAGCACAAAAAAGGGAAAATTGCAGTACGAACAACCCTAAAAAAAAACTCTTTTTCCATTTGACTCTTTTTTTAAAGCAGAATGAAAAGTTTGTGAGGAAGACTTCACAGAGTTGCATCTAGTTTATAACACTTCTGTCCTCCATCACTTCAGACGTGCACTCAGGGAGTCCATGCAGTCAAAGCAGACTTGCTGCTGGTTAGAATTCTGCTAAGGTGTAAGTTGATGCTAAGTGGAAGCTAATAATAGGGATTTTATTAAGCTAGCACAACAATTGAAGAAGAACTACCTAATAACACTTTTTATTGGGTTTCTAACTGGATAAGAAAATTACTTTTACAGAGAGTACACATATTGAGGGCCTGCCACTTACAAGCATCATAATCGGCATACATTGAAGCTTTTAGTGTGTGTGTGTGTGTGTGTGTGTGTGTGTGTGTGTGTGTGTGTGTGTGTGTGTGTGTGTGTGTGTGTGTGTGTGTGTGTGTGTGTGTGTGTGTGTGTGTGAAAGAAAGAGAGAGACACTCTAAGAAACTGCACATCTGACTTTTACAGAATACAGTCCTAATCAGCAGAGCCTGGGTACAGATATCCGATGAGTACAGGCATCAAAGGGTGGTTCATAATAAACCAAAGCCAACACGACCTGTTCTGAGGTCTCGGTCAGCGATAGCAGAGTTGCAGTTTCAGTGTATCAGGGATCAGTGAGGAGGGAGTCATATTTAAAATGGGCCGCCTTTATGTGAGATTGGCTGTGAGTGTGTGTCTGATGGGAATGATATATCAACCAGTGGGCTTAGCTTAATTTATAGAAAGTTCAATTTAGTTGCTGGTAGTATTGGAGAGTTTGAGCTTGCTGAGGTCACTGAAAGTGCAAAGGTCAAGGGGAACGCTCAGGCCAATAATAGTGGGGAAACCTGATAAAACATAAAGCTTGTATATTATTGTCAGGTATTTGCATGGTGCAGTAGAGGCAGCTTTTAGTGTCTGTAAATCACATGAAAAGAATGTATGTTGGATATGATGGATATATTAGCTGTGTATTCGAGTTGGAAGAAACTTTGAATGTACTTAGACATTGTCACCTTCCAAATAAACTCAAACATTATTGTCTGTAAGTATTGCTAGCTTATGTTAACTTTTAACTCTGCAAGTACAAAGAATAAATGCATTTGCTTATTTTTCTTTTTTATTCATCACTTGCCTCTGCTATATGGTCTTCGGAATTATCAAAGAACTGGGGCGTTAAACAATTAGCCAGTTTCTAACAGGTGTGCTAATAAACATCACAAAGCTCACAGTTGGCCAATGCACATGTAAAACAATAACCACACCAGTGCAGACTTGGATGATAAATGGTGAACAGTGGTAATAGAAAGATATACAGTTTTGTTAATTAAAGTTTTTTTTACTACATGGTAGTTCTGTTTTTATCATATAAAGCAAGTTTTAATACATTAATTCAAGCCCTTTTTAAATCCAAATAGAATTAAGGTCACATTCATAAATTCAATTATATTCCATCCTCTGTTTCTATCATGTTTACGCAGTGAACATCACAAATGAGTCTATGAGGGCCTAAACCTCCACCGTCTTAGTCTTCGAAGCTTAAAACACTGAACTTTCTGCCTGGCTTATGGCTTGTACTTGATACTCTCCACAGCATGTCCTTGGCTCATATTTCAGCATTAAATGAAATAGTGGAACGTTGCATGAGGAATACTGCCAACAGCTGCCAGAGGCCAAAACAGACACTGACAGTGAAAGAGGGGGAAGCCCTGGATTTGAAAAATACTCTCAGGATTTTCCAGCTATGTGTTTCCTATCAAAACTGCATTTGTTTTGTTTCTTCCATCAATATTTCCAATAAAACACAAGGGAGATTGGTTCAGAGGGAGAGAGGCTCAGAGCCTACGAAACATTAGGAAACTTCTGGCAGCACATTTTAAACTCCGGTACAAGCAAGCACTGGCTCGGTCCTATGACAACCCATCCAAAGCCCGGCCATTTGGCTCACACACCGCTTAAGACTTATCAGTATTTCCAGAGTAAAATGAATGAAGCTTTAGGAACAAATCCAGTCACAGGCCTGATAATAAATCAACTACAGTACAAAGGAAAACTATTGACATTTAGCTTTCCAGAATTAAAAAAATTCTGCGTGTGTTTGTGTGGATAAATAGTGAGGAAAAATAATGATTGATTATTTGAATCCAAATTTTGAATCCATTTACATGTCTATGCCCAGGGGCCAATTGTCTCATAATCTGTCTGTGTTCATAACCAATCATAGGGAAATGCTTAGAGCAGCAAACATGCCAACCATGCCATGACATATCCAACAATAAATGAAATAAATAATTTAATCTGTATGTCATGGAGAGATGGGGACAGATTCTGGAGACAGCTTCATGAATGTCATTTCCACTCACATACTTACATGGTCTTTAAAGGTTGTTTTTTTTCAACCTAGACCCTATTTTCCTATGTTTTTGTGCCTAAGTGACTAATGGGAACAACAATCTTTCAGTATTAAGCAAGATCGCTGCAGTCAGCAGTGGCGAAACAAGATACAATGTAAATTAATAGGGCAAAACAAAAGTGCTTGTTTTGCCACTGACAGGCTCAGATTAATATTCTAAGTGTCTGACAACATAATGGAAAGGATTTCTAAGGAGGTGGACCTTTCTGAGTAAGATCCTTTTTTATAATAAATATACGAGAAATTGCTGCTACCAGACTCCATGTAAATAAACAGTAATTTTAGCATCGCAAAATACACTTCATTCAAAGTCGACAGAAACAAAATAAAACTATGAAAAGCTGTTTTGGGTCGTGTTTCCACTTTTCCAACCACCACAACTCTAGTTTTGGTTGAAGTAAACACATAGTTAACAGATTTACATGTGATATGTTAGCTCTATAGACGCTAAAAGTATGTTTTTTTGAATGAAGTCTGGTGGGTTTAGCACTAGCGACCTCAGAGCTGTTTCTGATAAAACAGAAAGGCTTCAAAGAGGTTTTAAAAAGGTCTATCTCTGTAAGGATCCCTTCCATAATGTTGTCAGATACTTAGAATGATAATCTGAGCCATTTAGTGGCAAAAACAGCACGTTTTGCCCCATAGGGTTACATTGCAGCCCGGTCTGTGGCTGCCGGTTACAGCGTTCACGCTTAACACTGGACCAATTTCAAAGATTGTTGTTCCTATTATTCACTTACACACAAAACCATAGGAAAATAAGGTCCAGGTTAAAAAAGAAAGATAGTTACCCTTTAAGATAATATACTGTAAATCTCACAGTGAAGACTAATCCCGTCATTTAAAACTCATGACATAAGCAGTCTGCCACACTCATGCAGAGAACATAACTAATTCATCAATGATTACTGTACAAAATCCATCAAAACACTGAGAGTCAGCCAATAAACATGTCAGATTATGCATTAAACAGCTACATCATTCAATAAACATTCCACCGTTGTATTCATCCTGTTTTGGACTAATAGCCAGAGGATGTAATCCTGCTGGCCTGAAAAGCAGAAACACCCTTAAACTGGAAATTCAATCTTGTCTCAGCAAAGCAGCTATCTTGGATCATCAGCAGTGATGGATCATCCTCCAGGAAAGGGAGTATTTTAATGGGGTTGTCAGCATAACACACTCACTTTACTTTAAACTGCTGTGCAACATGATATTTCTATGTGTTTGGTGTTTGAAAATACCGTGCATCATGGACGTGCAAACATGTTTAGGCATCAACGAGTCCTGATTTACTGTCTGATTATCAAACCACATATTTACACCATTGGCAGCTCTCTCATGCTCCACTGTCTCTCTCCTTTCTTGGTCTAGATGAGGAGGACTGCATTAAAGCAAACACTACAATAATACAATACACTGAGGTCATCTGAAGACTTTTCCATTAATTCTGATGTGTGAACTAATGAACTGTAAATATCTGAAAGCCTAAAAAAAGAGGGAAAAAAACATTGGCTCAAGACTACAAGGCTTGTTTTGTTTTCAAAATGTGCTATGGAAAAGAACTTTTCCACTCTTTGTATAATTGAATGTGGTAGTTTATGTGGATGGAAGTAACACAAAAAAGTCATGTCAGTTTGTCTTGAGCAGCTGAACATCACAACTGGGCTAGAGACTGTAAATACCCCTGACAAAATGAGGGTATACTCTTAATATTGGTGCAATATATATTGCTACACAACTCCCATGTATCACACACTTTCACATCTATGGAATCAATTAAAATGACTGTAGATATACCCTTCCTGAGAGAAAACTTGGCTTCCAGCTCCGGATAGACAGAGACGGATGTTTTATGGCTCCTTGGTGAAACAGTCACCTTCATTAAAGGCAATGAAGTGTGACAATGTCTCTGAGCCTTGTGCCAGCCAGAGCACAGAGGGTTTGAAATAATTTAGCTGGTGAACAAATGACTGAACTGATATATATTAGCTCTATGGGAATATCCCAAGCCTGCAGACCGCGTTTACTCAGCCCTCTGAATGTCTACTGTCATTCAGCAGGATCGTCTTTGATCCCGTCCTTTTCTGGCCTCACTTTGCAGCCCAGAAGGAGAGAGCGATGCCTTGGATCATATTTTGTCATTTTCCCTCCACCTTGGCGGAGACCATGCTGATCCCTCCGCTCTCACACTATATATCCAACCTGTCAAACTCGACAGAGCAACAGCTGTTTTCCCCTCCTCTGTAGCGCTGCGCCATCCCATCCCTCTCTTCCTTCACTCAATCTTTGCCGTCCTATATGTGTCAGCGACCATCTTTCCATCAACCTGATCCTTGTTCAATTTCCTAGAGTGTTTTGAATGTCTGTTTTGTCCTCTAATCTCTCTCTCTCCTTCCATATTTCCTTCTCATTAACCTGTACATGACATGTGGCCATGTTTTGTCTGACTCAGCAGCAGTTTCCAGGCCATACATTGTCCTGAAGTGGGGTGGCAAATCATTTCTTGTATTACAAAGATTATGAGCACATGTAAATGGAAATGAAAAGCCTTGAGAAGTACAGATCATCTAACACTGCTTATAGCTGTCAATTCTGACACGTGTCTTATGCCATAGTATGACATAAGAAAGAAAACACACCTCGTTGCATAACATGTTTTACTCTAAAACCAGGGCCTTGGTCCAAGAAGAACAGAGATACAGACGTTCAACTTTCCTCCCAAAGCAAAAACACAGTGTCCTTTCATCTGGCTCCCAAAGCTGCACACTGAGATTTGTCTGCAAGCCAAGTTCAGCCAGCAAGTTACAAGCAGCCTTTTCTCCACTGTGCTTACCTCTTTATATCGACTCCAGTCTGATCACCTTAGATCACTTTTACTACCATCAATAGTCTTCAAAGGGATGCCCAAGTAATAGAGCATGGTAGCGAAGCATAGAGTCAGAGATGAAAAGACTGAGTGAAGAGTGCAGTGCGTACTATGTGTGTGTGTGTGTGTGTGTGTGTGTGCGTGCGTGCGTGCGTGCGTGCGTGCGTGCGTGCGTGCGTGCGTGCGTGCGTGTGAGCGTGCGTGCGTGCGTGCGTGCGTGCGTGTGTGTGTGCGTGCGTGTGTGCGTGCAGTGAGATAATATGGAAAACAATTAGTGGAAATTTGCTGTTTTCCAAGAATGTCCTGAGAATCCTAATCAGACAGAGGCTTAATATGATATAATCTGATTATTGAAGTGAGTCTGTCTTTCCTTTGTGGATGTTGGAGAAGAAAACACCGCACATGGGGGTATCTCGTTATCTTCAAAATATGTTTTGTTTGTTACTGACGCAAAGATGCAGTGATAATCTCAACACATTTTGGACTAATTTGGTTAGCTCTGGCCAGAAATGATACGTCTACTACACGTCTGTGTTTAATCTTAAATAATCTTTGCAGGTGATTTGATAACAATCCATAATAAAGAGCTGTAATAAGTTTGGGAACAAAAGAAACAATACAATATTTTTGCCTGAGGCAATGAATACAAATAATTCCCAGGTTATCTGCTTGATGGGCACATTTCCAGGAAAGCCATCCCATCAGGTAGTCTACTAGTCTGACCTCTGACCCCCCAGCCTGGAAACACTTTTATAAAACCTGTGAACAGTAACTGACCTATTTCACTGTGTCTGCTCAGCTCATTTCAGGGAAATATGGATCATATTTCAGGGATCGTAAAAACAGTGCTTTCTAATCAAGGCAGTTTGAAAGCCTGACAGGTAGCTCAAGAGAGGAAAGCTGGTTTTCCTTTTAGGTTTTAGGATTCAATAGTCAGAATCAAATCCACTTATTGAATACAAACCCTTTCAAATTCCCTTACTGAATCTATTTAGGTGCCATGCGTATACTATGTACTGCTTTTGCTTTTATTGCATCAGTGCAGGAACAAAATGGCTTCAATAACTTGAAGTGACACAATATATGAATAATTTAATATATTTAAGAACTATAAGATTGACATTCATAGTTTCATTCATAGAATTAAAATGCAAAAATATCAAATAATTTCTTTACAATTCGAGGAAAATAAAAAACAATATGGTGCATTGCTCTGTTAACAAAACCTTGAAACGGGGTCTAAAATAAAATCAGACACTGGAATTAACTCCCTCCTTCTCTATGTTAAAAGCCAAATATGATAAACACGTCACTAGTAATGATGGTGTGTTAAGCAGAAATCAATATAAAAGGAGGAATGATGGCTAAGGATAAGCACTTGAAA
Source organism: Gymnocephalus cernua (assembly GCA_023631565.1). NCBI lineage: Eukaryota > Metazoa > Chordata > Actinopteri > Perciformes > Percidae > Gymnocephalus > Gymnocephalus cernua. The sequence continues at coordinate 20,937,766 of CM042434.1, forward strand.
TGTGTTACTTAACTGAATACTTTTGTCCTGTATGTGTGCATTTGGGGATTTCTGCACACAAGAAGCTCCCAACTTTCTTTATGATGTCACAAACGATATGTATCAAACTGTATCCATCACTCAACATACTTTGCAGTAAATTCTTGTCTCATTATGGTTACGAAACCCTTTCTCTTCCTTTCTCATCCTAACTATGACATATGATATTGTTTTTCCAAGCGTATCCCAGCATGCATTTGGCAGAAGGCAGAGAAAGACCAAAGAAAAGCCATCAGTGCATCACATGGCTAACGTAGAAAGACAATCACATAAAGTTCACTTTTACTTGCATGGATTTTAGACTGTGGGAGGGCATCCACAAAAGGGAGAAGCCCATGATGACCAATAACTACAGTACATGCATTCAATAGTGTCTGCTGATGTGGATTTCTCAGTGAAAGACATTAACACTGATGCAAACATTACCTACCTCTGCTCCTGCGGAGAGTTGAGGGGCCAGAAAGAACTATCCCAGCGACGAAGACCACAAGGAAAAGGACCAGAAAGCTGTGTGAGTGTTGCTGCATCCCAATCATCATCTCTGCTGTGGTCGGCTCTGAGTTTAGGTCTAACAAGCTGCTGTGATCTGAATGAGCTCAGTTCAGCGTGAGACACAGAAATAGGAGGCTGTCAATTAGCGTCCCCTCGCTGATTGAATGAATCTTTGCTGACAGGTTGAGTTAATATGTGCTGTAGCTGCAGGAGTCGGGCTGGGAGTTTCTGGGATTGCTGGACTACTTCTCTGAGCTTGTGGCTCTCAGGACTAGTGCAGCTCACCAGACTGGACTTCTAGCTGCCCGTGCACCATCTATACCTCTCTATAATGGTGGGAGGGAACAGACAGAGCAGGACACACCCACTCTCATTACCCTCCCACAGCTCTCCTTTTCTTTCACTCTCCATCTCACACTCTTTCTCTCTGGAAAATGAGTGAATGTTTTCTCCAAGCTTCCCGCCCTCCTCAGTCTTTTTTTTCTGTTCTCTTTTTTTCTCTGCTGGGTCTGGTGTGTCCCCAGCAGTATACTTTCCATCTGCAGAGGCCTTTTTACACTTTTCAATGTTCTCATTCTCTCTCTCTCTCTCTCTGTCTCTTTTTTCTTGTCTGACACTGAGCACTCAAGATCCCAGTTTTGATATTGAATGACATTTACAGTAAATGGAACTTTATAACTTATTAATATCCATGTATACATGCTTCTGATAGCATCTAGGTTTACAATCATCTGTGCACCACACAAAAATGTTTAGGAAAGATCATGTTACAGCAAATAAAGAAGTGAGCATTTATAAAATAAACTAATGTTCTGCATGAAACTCAGATGTGCTACACAACCCTCCACCACCCCGACCTCCACAATCACACTTCTTTCCTCACTACATGACGGACACAATACCTCCTGCATGTGGACACTGGATGTAGGCTACATCATGAAGTGTAGATTTGTTCAAATATGTGTGTATTTCCTAGGATACTGGGCGGCTGCGTGCCAGTAATGACAAACAAGATCACTTCCAAGTTACCAGAGTTACACTTTCACTCGCGCTATTGGCATAAAGACTTTCACTTTCATTTCAATATAGATCATTACATTGTTTATGATCATATTCTTTGTTTCGCTGACGATCTACTATTGCACCTACCTCAAGGACGCATCTACACACATGACAGACAGAGATTAGAAACCTGAATAAGGTGTTCACATACACGTTATCATGGAATATCCTGGAGTACACAAGCTAGTATGCCTCAAAGGGCTTTACAATTTGTACAAAATAAGACACCCTATATCCTTAGACCCTCGCTGTTGGATACGGATAGTAGTGCACCTGTAAACACACGCAGTGTATTAATGTGTGCATGTAAAAAGGTTTATACTTTGTTATAAGTGTGCTTACTTAAATTTATTTTTTACAAACAAACACACATATCTTTCATTTACTATACCCCTGACCAAACCTCAATTTAAGCCTGATTCTGAACTTAAACCTAAAACCAAGTCATAATCCTAAAATAAGCTTTTAAAGTTGGGAGGACCAACTGTTTGGTCCCAAGTAGAGAAGTAAGTCCCTGCAGCATTTATGCACACATGTCTGCTTGCATGTGCATGAGTGTGTGTGAATACTCCAACATCTCCCCCCTCCAGTGCAGTTGATTATATCCCACAACACGAGGCAGGAAATGATATCAGGCGCCAGTGGAGGTGTGTCTCCCGAGGAAGTCCCTGAAAAGATTCTTGCAGTGGAACCCCAGGTTTCATCATGCCAGAACCCATTAAACACAGATGAATCATAAAGTGCATTCTGTGAAAATGATGTTTTTTAAAAGTTTGAGGTGTAACCAATTTGACCGAACATGCTTTGCTGATGAGATTTGTTTGTTTATAAAGTGGATGAAGTCATAGTAACTTTGTGATGAGAGGAAACGTGGCAGATAAAGACGCACATAAATGACCCAATTCATTTTTTTTTATCTTCTCTTCCCAGTTTTGGAAAGCAACTAAGGCCATTCACTCAAGTACTGTACTTAAGTACATATTTGAGGTATCTGTACTTTATTTGAGCATTTCCATTTTATGCTACTTTTATACTTCTACTCATTAAATTTCAGAGGGAAATATTGCACTTTTTACTTTTTCAGATTTAGATTTTACATATAACAGGCTGAAATAAAATACAATGCATTGTTAAATATTAAACCGGTGGTTTGCAACTTGACCCCCTCCATATGTCTAAGAGATTTCCCCTTTAAACTTCTCAGATGGTTTTATTTAAGTAACTGTTTGATTTCCAAAGTGGTAAAATTATCCACATTTGAAGAACTGAAAAACTGAAATATAGATTTTTGTAGCAGAACTTTGGGTTTTCTTCTTTTCTCTCCCATTAATCTTATCATAACCATGAAGTACATTTTGCTGATCATTTTTCTTTGACTTAAGTAGGAATCTAAATCCGGGACTTTTTTTTTTACATTGTTGTATTGGTACATTTACTTTAAAGGCTCTGAATATTCTTTCCAACACAATTTTTTTTACATACAAAACAGATGACAAGTCTATAAATTGCATTGCAACAGACTTAACCAGAGGTTTCCAACCTTTTGGCTTGTGTGCCCCAAAGTTTTGATGCACAAATTTAAAATGGGCAAGAAAAACACCTCCTGCCGCAGATAGCAAAGCATGCTAATAGCGAAGAGTACAGAAGTAACAAGAGGCGAAAGTTTCGTGCAGATCGGTCGCACGGCCTAGGAGGAGTTTGAAAAAGTTCTTTCGGCACATTGCGTGATATTGCAAAAACATCTTTTTGCGGAAATGCCCGTGGCCTATATCATATGATTCAACTTGATTCAAGGAACACGTGGATGTAAGGTTTTCTAATATGCAATGTGTAACGTGGGAGTTATATGCAAAAATACGTTTGACGTAATTTATCACCACCTAGTGGTCCACATGTGTAATTTTTGGTATGTGAAGTCCCTGACCCATTGTACATCTGCCCTGTAAATTTGAAGTTGCTCACATTAGTGTAAGGGGTGAATCCAAACCTTGGTCTAATAGGCCATGCCCACTTTTATGAATCAGCACCCCCACTGTATGTGTGGCCTCAGGAGTGGCCCTACATGGTACCCTCTTAATTTCTAAAAAATCGGATAAGCCGTTCATAAGATATAAACTTTTTGTACTTGTAGCGTCCCCTAGTGGCCAATCTTTGTAAAATGTGTTGGGGAGTCCCAGAAGGTCACGGCAAACAATAATCTAAAGTTTCACATTGATAGCATTTATTTTGGCTGAGATATGGCAAAGTTTGTGTTTTTGTAGCTAGCTACACAATTTTTTATTTTTTATTTTTATCCGATAAAAAATATTTTCTTAAACGGCACCACCCCACCATGCACGGTTAAGGCTGTAGAAACCATTTCAGAGGTGGAAAAATAAGAAAAATCCTAATCCTTAGGAAAACAATGGGTTCCACAGCTCCGCTGGATCTGTGAACCGTGTTGCCTTGCAAACACGGTTCCCAGCCCCCTCGGGCTTGGATCCCTAAATACTGAAATACTTCCACACTGTTACTGTAAACACGTTCTGGTCTTCATGACAGAAATGATAAAGGTCTTTCTATCTCACTTGTCTTTAATCATCCTCCTTTTCTTACTCTGGTATCATGTATTCCCCTCTTGCAACCACAATCCCTTTTCCAGGTCTTCTTTCTTCCCTCATGGTTTGTGAAGGATGCTTAGGATAAAGGACAATGGGTCAGGCACGCTGTCCTTACTCTGCTTTTGTCATCACACATTTGTCATTCCTTTTCTTCATTTTACTGCTTTTCAACACATCATCAGCACCACCAGCCAACATGTGCCATGCAGCCGGAGAACAGTGTCAGGGATGGGTACAAAAAAAAGGACACACTTACATATCTGCTTATGTGTATGTCAATATCCGATCAGTTGATGATACTGAAGGAAACAATAGTTTTTCCTTTTCATCCACAAGATTAATAGCCACTACGCTCCCTGCAGAAGGATCACCTTCACTCAGGTGGAAAAACACTCACCAAAATCTGAAACTGACATGTTCAAATTTAAAGATCATTAACTTTTTTCGGTATCCTCATGGATTTCTTTCTTCCTGTAGGTGCAGGCGATTGGAAAATGTTTGCTGCCGCAGCCAAGAGCAGGAGGTCTTTCACAGCTCAGTCAAGTGTGTGCAAGTCTCCTCACCAGGGCTGGTTGTAATTTTGAGTATGGAAAAAGACAATAATTTAGATTTTTTTTCCACTCAGTTTTTCCAATCTGCTGATGCCATGAATGGAGTGGTTTATTAAATTACAGACTTCTATACCAGGTCAGAGAAGTTTGAGGATGAAAATGTTGCAAACACATATTCATACTTCTCATACTTTATGCCACACCATATAAATACTGCTCCTCTGTCTTCACTACAGTACCTAGTCCATATTTATACATTTATTGAAAGAATGCCTCTGACTTCTGACCCTGCTCCATTTTTGGAAATGTATTATGTGCCTGTCAGGCTGTGTGGTAGTGGAGTAAGTCTGGTTTTCCTGCCAGACAAACGAGCTCTGCTCTGCATTCTGTCGCAAAGTGGAAAATATGATGTATGGAAATATTCTTCCAAATATTCACAGTTTCTCAGAGGTCACAGGCTCATTCACTTTCACTTATGCATCCACTATGTGCACACACACTTTCCTTTTCATGTGTAGAAAATAGCAGATCACTCTGACATGTTGCTGTCATACATTTCAAAATCGCAGAGATCAGATCTAAACCAGGTATGGACTCAAATGCACAACTCAAAGCAGAGGATCAGTTCACAAGAGGGTTTATTATAAACCAGGTAACAGTGTCCGAATCCAAGTCCAAGAGCGAGGTCAAAAAACAGAAGTCAGATAAGGCAGAGGTACAAAATCACTACGGCTAGAGAAGTCAAACAGCCGAGGGTCGAAAAACTCACTAGAAACACAAGGGGTAGAATGGTGAAATGTTGACACTAAAGGGTATATATACTAAGTGAGGCGGGGAGACACAGGTGAAATACATTAGTGCGGGGCAGGTAATCACACAGGCAGGAAAGCAGACAAAGTTCGGAAGTGAATCGATCTGAAATAAGACACAGAGTACATTTTAAAATAAACCAGGAAGAGGCAAAAAAAATAATAGACACGGGTGTGAGATGTGACAGTACCCCTCTGGGCAACCCATGCAGTCTAAAAACATAAAACAGGTAAGTCTCTGCCATCTCCTTGGCAGACACGGGGCGACTCATGACAAAGTCCAGGGAAATGTCTGACCAAGGGCATTGAAGGACTGGGAGAGGCCGCAGCAGCCCCGCAGGAGAATTACTTCATTGCTGATTACTGTAACAGTTGTGTTGCTCAACAACTGCACAGTGTTCAAACTTTGCGTAGTCCAACACAGAGCAGGTGAGCAACATATGTCCATTGTTCTGCATTTGCTGAAGACTTTTGAAAAGTCAAAAACCTACACAAAAGACCACAGGCCAGGACTAGTAATTCCTTTGTGAAAATGAGACCCACAACCACAATATGATGACGTTTAATAGACAGGCCAGTGTTATTGCCAACTGCCATGTGGTAATCAGCAAATCTTTCTTTTTTGGAAAGCCCAGGGGGACAGCAGTGTTGTGGATGATGAAGCAGAAGGATTTAGGGCAACTAGAGGACAGAGAAAAGAGACAAGTATAATTCATCCACTCTAAATTTGTCTCAGAGAGCAGAAGAGAGCGACCAACGGCTCAATGTGGTTCTCATTTTGTGTGCCTTTCTTTGTGTACAGTATGTGTGTGCGCCCGCTCACTGTGCCTGCGCAAGCGTGCATACTTCATGTGAGTGCGCTTGACGGGATGGATCCTCCATCTGAAAGATAAATAACCACATTACATGGGAGGATCAGGCGTGCAGCTTAGAGCTGACAGCAGATAGGATACTAGACAAATCCACAGCTTCGCCTCATTCAAAAATGTCTGCATCATCACTTTTTACACACTTACTGCACCATTATTTCACTCCCAATAGTTTTAACAATCCTGCAATACAAATGTGATGTAAATGAAGCTCTTGAATTTTAGCTAATTGTTTTGGTTTTACAGCCTGCATTTCACACTCACTGTTCTCATTAGCATCGTTTCAGCCGCTGCAGAAAGATGTGCTCAGTAAGCTCTTAAAACTCACTGAACACACAAAAACCCCAAACAGGCAGACAATGTTAGCAACTAGCTGTATACAGTGGAGCATTTACCAAGAAACCAAACACAGAGCTAAAAGAGACTGAATGTTGGACTGACATTCTACAGGTGGCCAGAAACACAACTCCAAGTCAATGCTAATGGTGGTCCTTGTCTTCTAACAGGAAAATAGGTGACTGTTTACTAGCAAGTTCAACAGAAAATATGAGAATATGCCAGTGTTGTGTTCATACATGCAGCTGCTAAGCCGCTGCTAGCTCTAGCTTGATATTTAGCGCACAGACATGCAGTAAGAGTGGTATCAATCTTTTCATCAAATTTCCAGCAAGTACGTGAATAAACTATTATTTTAACAGGACCCAGGTTACTCAGGCTGAATTAGAAACATATTCATGATCTGTGAATAAGAGGAAAAGTATTCATGATGAAAAATCTAACTTATCTTGAGGCTCAATGAGGTGTGTTATTAATCGCTCAACCATTATACATTACAATACGTAGTTCAATCTCCATGATTCAACTAGCCCATTAAGCATCCACATGCAAAACACAGATCAGCCGAACAGGGAAGAAAGTGCATCCTTGACAATAGTTAAAACAGCGATACTTTACGTAACACATTATGACTAAAATCACATAGCAGATGCACATCACGCTAGAGCCATTTTCTGGCCCTGACACACTGAAAACCGATCACCTGCTTCATTTCAAGTAAAACTCCAGCATTATATTCAGTTTTTAAGTTCAAGTTCATTTCTGAAATAATGTTTTATGGTGAATCATTGGCAGGCTATGAGAGTCTTGTACTGTACACGAGTTCTGAAGAATGGGTCAGTGTGCACACAGCGGAGCTAACACAGGAGGCGTTCAGAAGCAGACAGATAAATTGTTTAGATGTTTTTGTACACAGCGCTTCATTCCTTACCTGCACTTCATCGTTTGTGTTATTGTGAAAGTTAACACTGCACGTTTGTCTCCAGAAATAAAACAAACACTGTGAGATGACATCTGTGCAGCAGCAGTATGTGTTGTCTCACCCACGAGGAAATTTGGATGAAGAGGTGAATGCTTGTGGTGGCAAAGTGTAAGTTTAATATATTTTTAATGTTTTCTTTCCATCACTGTGACATACTGCCCCATGCTAAGGCATGCCACTCGATGATGGGAAAATTATTTTTTAAGAAGTTCAGCGACAGACAGAAAGAAAAGTAGGACCTCTGATTGAAGTGAGTTTGTTTTCCTGGCTTGGTAATATGATTGTTCTAAAGCCTTCTTTGGTCTCAGCTTCGTCTTTGTTCCTCTGGTGGATTAAGACAAATAAACCACGGGATCAAACTAAGACAGGAGAGATTTGGACATATTTAGCACAGCCCAGCTCAGTAGGTGAAAGCAAACAGGATGCCAGTGCACTGGACTGTGGAAAATAATCACCCACTCCACAACACATCATTTCACACTTACTGAACATAAAACAAAGCCACAGTTTTACAGAAAATGATGTAGCACTTTCTAGAGAAACCTGTTGCTCTTTCATTCCATTTTTCTATCATTTATCTGTTAAACCATCTGGTTCCTCTAATGAAAAAATGATTTGAACCATAGTTTATCAACATGTGACAGATGATGAAGTAAGAGGCACTATATGGATACAAAGCAGTCCTTGTTCGACCTCACAGCAGATACATATAACTCTCAACAGGTGTCTCTGTAGGGTTGGATCTATTAGTCTTTATGTCAAACAGTAAAAGGTTGGAGAGCTGGTTACTGCATCCTGTGCTGGCACAATATTCATGAACTGATAGACTGAGGGAATGACAGAAAAAGAGACACAAAGAACAGGATTGTTTAAGCCATACAAAATTATAGTTAGAAATTCTGTGCCCAATATGAAACAGAAAAGTAAAGACAGAAGCACTTTTTTTGTAGGTGGCCTAATATATGAAGAAAAAGGATGAAAATACCTCCATCTTTGCAAAAACGAGTTTATTCAAAATGTCTGAACACCACAAACACTATGGCAATGCTGCACATGCTACCGTCAAATCGGGGTATTTTTTTTACCTTTATTGGATAGTTGATAGAGAAGAGGCAGACTGGACATGGAAAGAGAGAGGGGGGTATGCCAAGCAACAAAGGTTCCTGGCTGGGAATCGGACCGGCGACATTGCGGTTATGTGGCATGCTATAAACATTCAGCTACCAAGGCACTCCATGTTTTATTTGTTTATTACATTTTGTAGTGTTCATCTGAATTTGGAAAGTAACTAAAATTATCTAATAAATGTAGTGGAGTAAAAACTACAATATTTGCCTCTGAAATGTAGTGGAGTAGAAGTAGCAGAAAATGAAAATGTGTAAATAAGTAAAGTACAAGTACCTCAACATAGTACCTAAGTAAATGTAGTTACTTTCCACCACTGCCAATAAGAATGATGGCTGAAACGACAAAGATAAGTGGGATTTGTTCACAATCGCCCTCTGACACTCAGCACACACTGGATGCAGACTGAAGTCTGGATATGATGAGCCCCAATCAGCACGGCACTGCTGCATATTGTTTTAAGTTAAAACACTGCTGCGTCCTCATGAGCAGCATGTAAATAGAATTTATAGGACAGCTGATGATGAGCCAGTATGGCAAAAACATTGCTTGAAGCAGCATTCCTGTTGCAGAGGGATATCCTAAAACTGACAGAGAGACTCACGAGCCAGTGGTCTGCAGTTGTTTACTATGTTTTAAATCTCCACTAATGACAAAAACACTCCATTCTCATCCACAAGGACTCACATGGAGAGCAGATTGTCTGCTCTGCAGGGGAGGATTACAAATGATACAAGCTGGCTTCCACACAAAGGCACAGAGACTGGATGCATTTGGAAAATATTCAACATGTAATGATAACTTATTTGCACCACCCTGCAGCTTCAAGAGCAGCAACAAATCATTTCACACCCATTCTGGGTTTCAAGATGCTTTGCTAACTCCGAAGTGAGGACTTGGTTACATTTTACAGTGACATGACACTGTCATGAACATTTCATAAACATTATAAACAAGTCATAAATGTTTATGACATAACGCTTCTTTTAGTAAGTGTCATTCGGTTTTTGTCATGACAAGTTATGGTTAGAGTTAGGGTTAGGGTTAGGGTTCATGTGTCATGTGTTCATGACAGTGTCATGTCACTCTTATGTAGATACCTTCAAGTAAAGTGTTACCGAGGACTTTTACCATCCCGCAAAGACCTTTAAGTGAGAAAGACTAAACATCAGAGCTATCCTAACCCCAGAGCTGAGGACAGTGATACTTAACTTATTATTAATTACGTGGTACATAGAAACAAATGACATTTTGGTGGTTCTGCATGTTTTGGTTTTTAGCCCATTAACTGCTGTTTTACTTTCCATTTTCCAAAGCACACCAAAAGGTTTTTTAATTGATTTTCCTAACTTCTAGGCAGTCATTGGGTTCAGTTTGCTATTATAATTCAACTTGCAGAAACAGTTAATTTGCTTGAGATGTAATCCATCACAAAGAACATTTTTCTACCTTTACAATAATTCATCATCCAAGTTGTGTTACAATTGGGTGTTAATACGTTTGCAGTAGTTTTTTTTTTTAAATGTTTCTTGTTGATGCGCTCCAGGACACTTCAAATTGTGAGAGTCATCCGCTAAATAAAACTCTTTATACAACAATTCACAACATCCACATTAGAGGAAGCACTACTTTGATCTGACATGGAACCCAAAGATGCACAGTTAGGTACTCCCTGTCATCAAAAAAGTGAATGAAATACCGAAAAAGTGAAGGCACATTGCGGTTAATACAAAAGTTTCAAAGCCTTTGTTATTGTAGCTATGTAATTAAAAACAAGACGACCACTTATCGGTCTTCCTCAGGGTAAAACGATCACACACAGAGATAAGTGTATGTTTGTCTTGCAGGTTTTGTTTTCCAAAAATGTCAACATCAACAACACCAACATCAACTTCACCCAGTGTCAAGAATAACTGTTAAGACGAAGGGATCACAAGTGAAAACCATCAGAGATTCCAGGAACAAACCCTAATTTCACCTAAACGTGCACAACCTTTTCCAGCAAAAAGCCGAATTGTGAACGCATACACACCTGAAAGACTCCCACAGTAAATGGAAGTAGAAAAGGCTTCAGTGAACTGCAGATAACCTGACTTCATGTGCAGCATGTGGGAGATATTCTCCATGGCAGCCGTCAGGGCCAGCTCTGTAATGACCATGCTAATGCCTGATTGCGTTTAATTTGATACAAATGAGCACATTATCCAGCAATTTACCAGGAGCGATTATTACATAATATCTCACTTCATTAACAAACAGGGTATTTTGACTGGCATGTCACATGAAACACAAGTGTCCTCTCTTTCTTGGTTTCTCTCAGGTGGTTGAATACACTCTCTGCTGTGGAAAGGAGACGTGCTTCTGGTGTAATAAACTACGATTCCCCGAAAGAACTGCTGAAAGATTCCTGACAGAAACAGGCCAACATCTAATTGGGCCTGGAGAAGAGCGAAGTTCTAGCTCTCAACTCGTTTTTTTTTTTTTTTTAAATATTATCCATCCCTGTGTTTCCCATTAAAATAGTTTCCAGCCACTGAAAAGAGGATTTGAAACAGCCAGCTTCAGGTAGTACCTGCCGGAGCGTTTGCCAGACAGTCGAGCTGAACTCTAGACTCTGGTTCTGGTATTGGACCCTTTCCAATAACCCGTCAACCTTCCAGCTATAAGTCTGAGTAGCATTTATTTATTCCTTGTTTTAATCCGTAACACACAAGGCACTGCATGCAATATAGCTCTGTGTTTCAGAAAATGTATTTTAATTGTTGTCAAAATGAGAAACACAACATTGTGAATTATGTGCATCTATTGTATCATGTTTGCTCCATGCAAGGCTGAAAAAAAACAAGCTAAACAAAGCAACTCAAACCAGAAGATAGTCTGCAATACTTTGTTATCTTCTCTTGATAACAGATAGCTTAAGGCTAAGTCTTCGGTTATTCTTAAATCAAACTGATTTGAATTCAACCAGTCTAATAGTAACTGAGGTAAGACACAAATATCCATATGGACAATGTGCTGTGTGTGAAATAGGACATTTGACAGAAGAATAAATGTAAGCCACAAATCTTTTGTTCACAATTCTTTTATCAGAGGATTGGCAATGCAAAGAGACACTAAGGGCCAGATGTACTTTTGCGCCCACTTCAGGCGTATTTGTGTCGCAACGTGCGCGTAAAATCATGGCGAGGTATGTACAAACAGGCCGCAATGATGTAAAAGCGCAAACTGCATGTCGTGGGAGCTGAAAAGGGCAAATTGCGTTTTTCGTGTCATGCATATTTATTCATGGGAGGGTCGCGGGGAAAGTGGGAGTTTACCGTAAAGAGATGGGAGGGGAAGCGTAAAGAGCGCTTAATTACGTATTCCGCGGTATGTACAAAAACCGATAGCGCGCCTCTATTTTGCGGTGAAAATTCTCCGCCTCTTAAAAGCAGGTGTAAACCTGGAAGCGGGTTTCCTCACATATGCCTCCTGGTGAAATGACAGCAGTAATCCGAGCAAGACGAAGACATAGGCCAAGGAGACGAGCTGAAAGTTTTGCCACAAGGATCACAGATTAAGCAGCCATGCAAGATTACAGTTACTGGAAGAAATCAAAGATGACATCGAATCTCCGACTCAGAGTTCACATTCCAGCAGTTGTTAAACTCCTCGCTACATTACAAATATTGGCATCAGGATAATTTCAAACAGTCATAGCATCAGCAGTGGGAATATCGCAGTCTGCACTCAGCCGTATCATAGCACAAGTACTTACAGTTTACGGTATAGTGGGCGGAGAAAGGCGCTAATTACGGATGACCTGCAGGTTTGGTAAATATGGCGTAAACTATGGTATCATTGCGTTCGCTATCTGCGGGTGAGCCATGGCGCTGATAACGCTACGTTCGCAAATGTACGTACATCTGGCCCTAAGTGTTCATTGCTCTCTCTGATCATTCATGTGTTTTCTTTAACGGCACTATCTCGGTGCCCAAAAGTGTCCAAACTAAAGTAATCAGAAAACGGTATATCACTGAAAACACCAGTGAAACATTCTTTCAGCTTTTCTCCTCCACACCCGCCCTCACTGGGGTCTCAGTCAATGAGCTTGTAGATAATTTCAATTTTAAAATTACAAATGTTATTGATGCCATTGCTCCCACTAAGGTCAAAGCTATCTCTAGTAAGAAAAGATCTCCATGGAGAAACGTCATACGGGTAAGAACAGAAAAAACAGAGTGTCGAAAAGCTGAACGCAGGTGGCGAAAAACTAATCTCCAGGTCCACTATAACACCTATAAAGACAGACTTCACATTTATAATTTGGAACTGAGGAATGCTAGGCGGTCCTTCTTCTCTGACATTATCGCCAGCAACAATAATAATTCACGTGCTCTGTTTGCTACTGTTGATAGGTTAACAAACCCTCCAGTACCAGTAGCATCTGAACTTTTATCTACCAAGGCCTGCAATGATTTTGCCTCCTTTTTTGAAGACAAAATTCAGAAAATTAGACTAACTGTCAGTGCCTCCATATCAAGTAAGGGATATGTGTTACCACACTGTCCAGGCAAAACAAATTCCAATATCACACAATTTCATATGATCAATCATAAAAACCTGGAGGACATTATACAACATCTGAAAACCTCCTCCTGTTGCCTTGATAATCTACCAACAGGCATTTTCAAAAATGTTTCAAATTGTATGTCTTCTGATCTTTTACAGATTGTAAACACGTCTCTACTCTCAGGTATCTTCTCAAAGGCCCTGAAAACTGCAGTCATCAAGCCACTTTTAAAAAAGAACAATCTAGACACGGCACTACTGAGCAACTATAGGCCAATATCTAACCTTCCATTCTTAAGTAAAATCATTGAAAAAGCGGTTTTTCAACAACTCAACCTTTTCTTGTCACTAAACAATGGTTTTGATGCCTTCCAGTCGGGTTTTCACCCACACCACAGCACTGAGACAGCTCTTGTTAAAGTATTTAATGATATCCACTTAAACACAGATAGTGGCAAAACTGCAGTCTTAGTATTACCTGATCTCAGTGCTGCATTTGACACGGTCGACCATGACATATTACTACACCGATTAGAAAACAGGGTTGGCCTTTCTGGCTCAGTCCTAAACTGGTTTAAATCCTATTTAAAGAATAGGGACTACTTTGTATCTATAGGTAATTACACATCTGAGCATACAAATATGACGTGCGGAGTTCCCCAAGGCTCCGTTCTGGGGCCTCTTCTGTTTAACATCTACATGCTTCCACTGGCTCAGATTATGGAAAACAACAAAATAAATTACATGCGGACGACACAAATTTACATAACCTTATCGCCAGGAGACTATAGTCCTATACAAACACTGACTAAGTGCATTGAACCAATTAACGACTGGATGTGCCAGAACTTTCTTAAATTAAATGAAGAAAAAACTGAGGTGGTTGTTTTTGGAGCAAAAGAGGAACGATTAAAAGTCAGCGCTCAGCTTCAAACGACAATGTGAAAAACAACAGACAAAGCCAGAATCTTGGTGTAATTATGGACTCAGACCTGAATTTCAACAGCCACATTAAGACAATTACAAAGTCATCCTATTACCACCTTAAGAATATATCAAGGGTATCAAGGGACTTATGTCTCAGCAGGACTTGGAAAAACTTGTCCATGCTTTTATCTTCAGTAGACTGGACTACTGTAACGGTGTCTTTACAGGTCTCCCTAAAAAATCAATCAGACAGCTGCAGCTGATTCAGAACGCTGCTGCTCGAGTCCTCACTAAGACCAAGAAAGTGGATCACATCACTCCTGTGCCTCAGAGAGTTGATTTCAAAATACTTTTGCTAGTTTATAAATCATTAAACGGTTTAGGTCCAAAATACATTTCTGACCTGCTAGTAAACTACGAACCACACAGACCTCTCAGGTCGTCTGGGACAGGTCTGCTTTCTGTCCCCAGGGTCAGAACTAAACAGGAAGAAGCAGCATTTAGTTTCTATGCTCCACATATTTGGAACCAACTTCCAGAAAATTGCAGGTCCGCTGCAACACTCAGTTCTTTTAAATCAAGGCTGAAGACCTTTCTTTTTGATGTTGCCTTTCGTTAAATAATTGTCCATTTCTTATACTTTCGTTGCTTATTTTATCTGCTTTTATATTTTTAACTGTTTTTAACTGCTCTTTAATGTTTAATTTCTTATACTGCACTGTAACTTTTATTCTTGTATTTTAATTGTCTTCATGTAAAGCACTTTGAATTGCCCTGTTGCTGAAAAGTGCTATACAAATAAAGCTGCCTTGCCTTGCCTAAGTTTGGGAAGCAATCAGTTAAAATGTGAAAGCTATAGACTATAACAATAATCTACAATACTTTGACCAAACATGTCCAAAAATGTTTTTGGTGAATTAATGAATTCATTTTAAGTAATTTTCAAAAATGATATATGTTCTAACAACTAAGATAGCAAGCAAATCCCTCAGTTACCATCTGGCAACATTAACATGCTTCATTCACGCCATGTTAGCAAAATCAGGAACCTGTTATTTCTGAGAAAGTTCACGCATTACTCCAAGATGGTTACCTCCACTGTGAGCTTTTTAGTAGCACCAGATACATGAAAACTAAGCTTAAATGACACAATTTCATTGTACCACACGTGGAGGTTCAGTAACAAGTGAAACATAAACAACATGCACATATACAGTATATCAACTGTATTAGTGTTAATACTGGATTTTATTTAGATGTAGCCATTTTCCCAATTTGTTGACACTTTTTTGCCAAGTGGGAGATATATCAGTGGAACGTAAATGTCAAAACATGAAAGATACATTTTTTTAAAAATAATTATGTACTCTTTCTTTGCAAGTTGTTTTTCTTGTTTAAAAGTTGGTGGTGGTTTGATATACAGAATCATTTTTGGGTTTACGTTCATGGCACAGTTACAGAGTTTATTGTTTACATTTATATGTTACATTCCTCTGAGCTCTATTTGACGCCATAGAGTTGTCAAAATTCCCAACTTGGAATTACAACTATGAAACCGACTTGAAGGTTTTCGTCCACTTTTGTTGCTCATAATTATTATCTATACAATATGGCTTTAAAGGAACACGCCGACTTATTGGGACATTAGCTTATTCACCGTAACCCTGAGAGTTAGACAAGTCTATACATACCCTTCTCATCTCCGTGCGTGTTGTAACTCTGTCTGACGGCTCCACCGTTAGCTTAGCCTAGCACAGATATAAATAAATAACAACGTTACATGAGACACAGCCATCTTGTAACTGTATATAAACTGGGAACTATATTCTCAGAAAGGGAAGCAGTGCTACATGGGCGGAGTAATATGCTTGCAGCTCTGCTGAGCGCTACTTGGGCGGAGTGATATGCTTGCAGCTCTGCTCAGAGCTGCAGCATATCACTCCGCCCAAGTAGCACTGCTTCCCTTTCTGAGAATATAGTTCCCAGTTTGTATACAGTTAGAAGAATGGCTGTGTCTCATGTGACGTTGTTATTTGTACACACTGTGACTATACAAATCACAACATGTAAATAGGAACATGTTGCCGTTATTTTTTCACTTAATCGGAGCAGTAGACTAGTTGGAGCCGGTTACCTCCAGGATTTGTGCTAGGCTAAGCTAACAGTGGAGCCGTCAGACAGAGTTACCACACGCACGGAGATGAGAAGGGTATGTATCGACTTGTCTAACTCTCGGGGTTACGGTGAATAAGCTAATGTCCCAATAAGTCAGCGTGTTCCTTTAACTTGACATTTAGCGGTCCTAACTCAAACTTTAACTTCAACTTTGGTGACTATGGTGAATAAATCCATCCTAATATTTATGCATATTGTATCAGACTAGTATAATTTAAGAATCTAAGACTAGCCTGAGAATTAGACTGATCTTAAACTACATTTACAGCATGCAACAAATCTCTGGTCAAAGCTACACAACTCATTTAATGCGTCATGGACCTTCATGAAGGCTTTGGGAGAAGGTTGAAAGATCTCAAAATGAATATGTGGGTTTTATATATTTTCCATAATCTATGAAGTGCTGCATGTTTAATAGCAATATAAAGCTAAATTCATTGACATGAAAGTGTATTTCCGAGCTGTACTTTATTGCTTTGATTCCAGTCCTTGACATATGTCTGGACAATTATTGCAGAGGCTGTAGAAGGAGAGAAGAGCAAAGACATCCAGGTCTAATTGTGAGCAGGTGACCAGCAGGCAAATGGTGGATAATTTGGAAAAATTGCCCCCACTTCCAAATGCCACAGTCACCCCGACTGGCCCGTCTCCCTCGAAGGCCTTTTTAATTTTCCATAACATTCCTTAATCCACCTGGCCGACTTTGCACACACCATACTCAGACACATGCACACACACGCACACACACACACATGCACACACACGCACACACACACACATGCACACACACACACACACACACACACACACACACACACACACACACACACACACACACACACACACACACACACACACACACACACACACACACACACACACACACACACACACACAAGCACATTCTTTCACATTTTGCAGATGGATGTGTCTGGGTAGCTTTCACTGGTGCACAATGCACGTGAACCAAAGCGTGTGTCAACAAACAGATCCAAAACAATCATAGAGTGTAGGACACAGGGGTCTAAGTTACAAACACATACACACACACATACTGTATATGCATCCTGTTACACTATGCATAATACAACATGCAAGACTGGGTTGTTTATCTTCAGTTGACAGGTCGGTGTGTAAGCCAAAATCTCTTGATTACACACACTGGTTAAAGCCTTGGAAGACTTGTTTGGGTGAAAGGCCATCTGGTTTCCATATGTCTGTCAGAAACAACTCTTACTACTGGCTGGAAACCAAGAAATATCAGCATTGCTAAGCTCAGCAGTTGGCCGACGGGCTCGTCGCTTCCTGAAGAGAACAGAGAACCCTCTGATCTATCAAAACCTCAATCCCAGAGATGGATGCTTCATGAAAGTGCTGTTGCACCCAATAATTAATTTAAAATGAGTGTAGCTGAGCTTAAAAAAATTATGTTTTGCACCACACAGCTCACTCCAAGTGCATATGATTTTACTGTGCACCACCCCATATAGTAATTATCAATTTCATGTATTTCTTCTATGATTGAGTCTTTTTACACAGATTAGTTGAAAAGATTGATCTCCCATATCTGTATGTTAGATATGAAGCTACAGCCAGCAGCCAGTTAGCATAGCTTAGTATAAGGACTGGAAACAGAGGGAAACTGCTAGCCTGGGTCTTTTCTCACATTGCCAGACCTAGCTACAGCGCTGTGTCAACGATAGAGTATAGTCTTAAGCCCTGATAGTGGGGGTAGCGAGCCTGATGTCAGGCATGATCCCAGCGGTGTACGTTTGTTGAGTCAGACTATTTTAAAGGTAACATGCCAAAACCTCTAATGCCCATTGATACTAATACACACTTTCTATCTTGTTTGTTTAATCTGTACAAAAAACATAGTGTAAAAACGACACATTGTGGTTTACAAGGGATTATGTGCAGTTATTTATGTTCTGGAGTCTCTGATGGTTTCCTGGCAAACCAGGAAGTCACTACGCCCCGCCAAGAAAGTCTGACACATAATTCCCAGTAAAAGCACAAATGTAATTTCTACACTTCCGTAGGTGGATTTTGTTACCTTATTTCCAAAAACAATGTCCAAAATTGTCCAAAAAGGACTATTCCTTCAAATAAGTAAAACACGATGTGCCTTTATGGTGAGATCATCTGAACTCTTGAAGACAAATGACACTGTTTCAAGATTCACAGATTAGAAGTGATCACATTATTCCCCATTTCCATGAATCTCTTAACACACAAAGATGAATTGAAATCGAGTAATCGTCAGAGGTTAATAGTTCAGACACATGCCTTTAATTGCTTGAGGCCAAGCCAGATCTGTCCTCAAAGTTATCAGGTTGGGTCGGAGATGTTTTGTCATCCATCCAATTGGAGCTAAACACAGTTGGGAATGTGCCAGGCTACAATATCCTTTAAGATTTATAAAGCCAGTAAAGAAAATAAAGTAGATGGAGAGGTTAAGACAGGAGTACGAGGTAGAGTAAGAGGGGAATCAGTTTAGACAGAGTGAAAACAAAACACGGAGATCTGAGAAGAGGAAAAGCCACGTGGATCAAGAGATCCTTAAAAGAAGTATTGTAATCGCACATGATTTAAACCATCCTCTCCTCTTAAGGCCCAGAATGTAATTTCTGCTTTTGATTGGTCGGTAAGCCACAATTTCCTCCTCACAGCATCCTGTGTCTAAAATATTATCGCTGAGGACCACAGATATGAAGAGAAAGACCTCAACAGAAGGGCCAAGCAAAACAAACTGAAAACAGAAACAGTCGTGCAAAATCAGTTCTCGGGATTTTTTCTTCACCCCCCATCTGCACCCCAAGATACATCAAATCCTTTGTCACCCTGTTGGAGAGATTATTGCTATTGATGGAAGTCTAAATGTTGCGCTTTTTCGACAGTTTGCAAAATACACATATTCAATTTCTTGTTGAGAGTTTGTTAAGAAGGTCGACACCACTCTCATGTCTCTTCTGTAAATATAAAGACTTGAAACAGAGGGAAACAGCTAGCCTCTGTCCAAAGGCAACAAAATCCACCTATCAGCACTTCTGAAGCTCATGCCTTAACATTTTATATCACGTTTGTTTAATACCTACAAAACCCAAAGTGTATATGATGAAAGGAGATATAAGAGTGGTAAATGTTCTTATCTAAATCTTGGGAAAACAGCAAAAAAAAAGCCTAGTTCTTTTATTTATGTCAGATGATATGTAAAAAGAAATGTCAAAAGAGGGTTGAGTTCAGTTAGAAACAGTGTCTTCATTGTATAGTTTGTGCACCATTGAGTGAGCATTGACAAGTTTATTTGCACTGTTAAATTTCCCACAAAGTCACAATAGAAAAAATATCTAAGGGATCCGTGTAAAGATTGTTTGTGTAAGTTATGTTCAGGATATCATTTGTGGTGTCTATATGTTTTGTAAAGCCTGTATGGCTACATATTGATATAGCAATTGAAATGGTACTTCACAAAGAATAAATGGGGAAATCAGATTACACGATACACGTTTGACATAGCTCACTGTTATATATCGTTAACAGCTTGAGTTAACTAGGATGTGTGTCAGTTTCAAACACCTTAAAATAATCTGCTCGTGACCATAAATAAAGTAAGACATGCTACAACATTTTACTCCAGGACATTTCAGGGTGGTGTTTGCCAAGAAAGATTAAAAAGAAAAAACATCAAGTAAAAAATGTGACCAGGCATCATTGCAGTAACCTGTGCTTGTTTTCATGTGATCTTTAAAAGTGTTTTATGGACAGTCCCAGAAGAGCAGCTTGTCCCAAGAGGAAGAGAGAGGAGCACGATGTGACAGACAGAACGGAACAGTCTGCTCCTCATCTATTACGCGCAATGCATTCTTATAATCTGCTGCAAAATAGGAATCTCCATCTTTTTGTCGTGTAAGTAAAATTTGTGGCATATATGTTTATCAAAGATAGTAAATATCATGCTGGTTGTCCAACCTTACATCTCTGTAGTTGGTTAGACAAACGGCTCAACAAAGCTGGATGAGTAGTTGTGACACAGCTAAAACATCCTGGAGGAACATTACTTCCACATTTTTAGATTGACTTCCTGCCTTCAGTCCACCCCACTGCTGTCCATTCATTTCAGCACACTACAAATCGATCACAGACTGGCTTCATTGTTTGCCAAAGTTACATTGATGTATGGTATTACAGTCGCAAGCTAGGAATGTTATGGAAAGATTTTCCTTGAAAGTGCATTCAAGGACAATATTATAAATGCAAAACAACTCAAGTTATCCTTTTCCTGACATCCATGTTTGGTTATTGTTTGTCTTTACTACTCACTGTTTAGCGTGAGTTTACAAAAATAAATTCAAGCTGCAGTATTGTGGCTTAACAAATTGGACTTCCTTTTCAGTATGATGGATTATGTTGTCCAAGCTTCTGGTCTCCACAAGTTAATTATCATACTGTGGTGAAATTACCAGAAACCCATGGCTGATTGTAAGGCAGGAAATCCACCTCAATCTTCTAGTATTCTTTAAAAAACAAAACAGTAAAATGATATCAAACATGTAAGACCCACCAGAGACTGCCTGCACATTAATGACAAATAGATTATACTGCAGGAAAGGGAAATGGGCATTGATGTGTGGACTGGTTTTTACCTACTCTTTTATTTAGTGCTGCTATAAAATACATAGTATACCTACTGCCATTCACCAAATTAAAATGGTCAGGCATAGAGCATCACATTTCTGAAGTGATGTGAAAACAGCACTGATTGACAGATTGGATGAAGATAAGGAAAGCCACTTCCCAACACTATTTCTCAACAAAAAAGACTACAAAAAATGTCCGGAGGGATTACATGAACCCGATTTTTCTGAGCGCTTAAAATATCACACATCTAGGGAAGTTTGGGGTCCCCTGCTGGAGCTGCTCCCCCCGCGACCCGACACCGGATAAGTGGACGAAGATGGATAGTTGCATAATTATAGCTTCAAGATTACAGAGCAATAAATAAAAATCCCCTCAACAAAAAAAAAATCAGTAATATAGCACATGCATAACAAATGCTGTGAATATTTTCAGAAAGTTGAGTAAAAGCTAATTATGGAGGCTCTGTTTGTGTTTGGTTCAACTTCTTTATGATGATGACAGTCTGATGGTTCTGCTACTGTCTTCTGTTCACAGACTTAAATTAGACTCTGCAGCTGCTCCTGCTCTCTCCACATGAGCAGAGGGCCTCAGAGGGGCTTTTGGTCCTCTCTGGTTTCTACACCTGCACACTGTCTCAGACTGTTTTTCTTTTCCACACAGTGTCTGTCTCGTCCAATTACTGCCTTGTTGCCCCTGCCAGCAAGTCAAGAGTCACACGTGGTTAAAAATGTACAATGATAAACCAATTTTGACATTATTTGAGGGCAGGGGTGGGGACTAATTAAAATATAGCAATGGTCTCAAACTCGCGGCCCGGGGGCCAATTAAGGCCGGCGGGATGATATTTTGTGGCCCCCTACTTGACATCAAAGTTTAGTGTTAGTGCGGCCCGTGCGTTGTTCTGAAATGCACCTTTTTGCTGAGTCATTGCATGTGCTGCGCTTGATACGCTTTTATTTGTTTTTTTTATCACTTATGGGCTACCATAGATAGTCTCATGACAGCTTCCGCTGGCGTTTGTTGTCAACGGTTAGGGTTAGTCAAGCTAGCCAAGTAGTACCGCAAAGTACCTGGGGAAGCATCAACTTTAGTCATTTGGTTGAAACGTGTTCCGGAGTGACGGAATATATATGCCATCACCCAGTTCTAGTCACGTCTCTCTCAAAACGTGCCGTGAAGAGAGGTTGGCTACAAGCACAGGCAATTTCAGGGAAAGTCGGAGGTGGAATATTTTTTTTGTCGAGCACCCCTATGTGTCTCATGTGCACAGAGAAAGTTGCGGTGTACAAGGAATATAACATCAGACGTCATTATTCAACTAGACATGCTGAGGAGTATACAAAATACCAGGGAGATGAGAGAAAGAACCAGGAGCAGTAGGCTAGTTGGAACCAGTTACCTCCAGGATCTGTGCTAGGCTAAGCTAACGGTGGAGCCGTCAGACAGAGTTATGACACGCACGGAGATGAGAAGGGTATGTATCGACTTGTCTAACTCTCAGGGTTACGGTGAATAAGCTAATGTCCCAATAAGTCGGCGTGTTCCTTTAAGGTTAAGGTTAGGGTTAGGTGCTTTGAAGTTGACGGCCGCAGCGCTGCTTGAAGTCGACATTAAAACACCATCGAGCGGAGATTACAGCCAAGAAGTTGGTGACTTTTAAAGTGCCCATGTTAAAAAAAAATCACTTTTCTTTTTTCACTTTTTTGTGTCTCTGGTGCTTCCACAAGCATACAAACTTGAAGAAAAAAGACATCCATGCTGTTTTGAGTGAGATACGGGTTTCTGAATGTATCCTGCCTTCAGTCTCCAGGTGAGCTGTTCAAAATCTGCAGGGCTTTCTACGTCACTAGCCGAAATGAAGGGGCTAACCGTAGCATGCTAGCTCGTTCTCAATGACAAAACACTGCTTCAACACACACTAGTACACCAAAATCTACAAAAGAACTACTGACATGTCCCTGTTCTGAAGGTATTCCTTGCAAAGTTGGAAGTGCACCCTCGTTTAGAAGAAGTCTGTCGGCTAATCCTGACTTGTAACTGACCAGTTGTTTAAACTAGCTGATATGATCCGTACCTAGCTACGGCGCATGTGCGACTGCCAACAAAGATGTTACAGCAGTGAGATGTCTCACTCTGTAGCTAAAACAGAGACCTGAACAAAGGGTGAAAAGAGGAGCTGCAGCAATGTGCAGTACAACAAAAATATGGTGTTTTTAGAAAATTAAACCATGTAAACCTATTCTGGTCAACCTCAAAATACAGTTATGAACCTGAAAATGAACATAACATGTGTGCTTTAAGAGCATTGGTGACTTTTACAGATATGGATGAAGCCATGATGATGTAAGTACCTGCACTGCCTGGTTTGTACATTTTCATGGGAGGTGTAGTTTTTTGTATGCTCACAAAGTAATCATTTAATTTTCTCGAAGAATCACGAAGGTTTAAGTGCTGCAGCGGATGCTGATTTGTCTTGTATGGAATATGGAAAGTAAACCCCAGGAACACACTTCATTTTTTCAGTCAAATGAAAAGCTCAATGAGAGATTGCAATAAGTTACAGAAGCTAGTGGAACAGAGGCTTGACGTTATGACTTCAGCTCTTTATGGTTTTGCATAAGCTGCTAAAGTCACCAGCCCAACATTTGGGTCAATAAGGTGAACAGCAGCCCAAGTTTTACTTTAATCGTTTCTCATCTTAGACACTGTGATGTCACAGTGAGAGTACATACGGGAATGATTGAGTATTATTATTCCCCACAGAAAGCCGACCAAAGAAAATAAGTCGTTTATGACTTTGATCTAAATTTGTCCAGGATCCTGTCTTGTCTTTCCTCATTATCAGTCAGCATAAAGCAGGCAGTTATGCAACCAAAACAAGAAAGATCTCCAGATGATCTCACAAAACCAACACTGTATCATCATAATCTCATGAACAGAGAGCATCTATTTATCATAAGGGAGTAAGAAGTCTTTTATTTTATGTAACACTGTGGTTACTAAAAGCTAAAGTGAATGACATCAGTTTGTGAGCTCAGTGGATATGTGAGTAACTTCTTCCCAATCCAGAAAAGACATTCCTGTCCCTCGTTATAAGTTGAAGTGTTGACGGGTCAGGAGAGGTTTCCCCTGCAACATTCATTTTCTGTGATCAACTGTTTGTTCCCACCCTGCTGAGGTCTCGGCTGACAGAAGGTCTGGAACAAGACAGCTGAGATCGTGTTTTTCACACTCTTGATTTAGCAGTTCCAGTGCAGTTATAAATAATGGCAAGCAGTGAACGCTCCATTACGCCCATAAAATAGCGACGGAGTATAATGGGAAAAGACATGAAAACTAATATTCATTTTGCATTTTTTTTATGTCAATGGGGACAAATGCCTCATCGCATCAACTGTCTCAGTATATTATACTGTAGGTTGAGTGTTTGTACAACACAACAACAATCACCAAAACAGAAAGATAACTGGTGCCAAACTTCCAACTGATACTTGCTGATAAATAGCCAATGGGTTAGTGTTGTTGCCAAAGAACCTGGTCTGAATCTATCCCTGATTAAAGAGGGATGACAGTAACACCTGTTTTTAACCTCACTCTGAAAATGTGTCTTCCTGCATGGAAATGTATTATATCAATCAATTTGATAAAGGAGAAATTAATTCCTGAAGGGTAATAAATATTAGAAACATTGCTGCTTGATGAGTATACAGTCTGATATAGCAGTGATTCCCAATCAGGGGTACATCTGCAGTTGCAGGGGGTATGTGGAGTTTGTGGTCCAGCTCAATTCATTTGAAAACATATAAATTACAATTAGATTTAGTAGAAAACTATATCCAAAAATTCAGACAGCAATGCATGTACACCCCATTGCAATCAAGAGAGCGCAAAAACTAATTAGCAAGCAAGCAGAAAAGCTGAAACTGAAATGTATAAATGGCTTTACATGGTTAGCTAATGGACAAATGGTGAAATATCTAAAGGTAATGGATAAAAAGTTGAAATAGAAAGCTAGTAATGGATAATTGTTTGAAATGTTTGCTTCTGATGCTTGAAGTGGTATTACAAATTCAAACTTTATCGAACCAGCCTAAACATTGACAGTTCAATTCTATGAAAAAAATAGTTATAATATAAGAATTTATGTAATTAATAGTGTTAATCGCCATCCAGTTTAAAATCAATTGGTGGTGTAAATGAGGGGATACTTGAGTTTATTTGTAAGAGGCTATGGGGGCACGTTGGACAGAAAAGGTTGGGAACCACTGTGAAAAGCTCATTTCATTACAGTGCCATATAGGACCTTAAGTGTTTCCCCTGCAGTCTACCTTGGACAGCTCTGTATCACAGCTAATGGCATCACACTCATCTCACACACAGACACACAGACACACAGACACACACACACACACACACACACAAAATACTTCCCATCCCAGAACATCTGTGTGGTATAAATCACCCTTAAAGAGAGGTTACATCACAAACCACCAGGCCTTAGAGTGACAGATAGAGAAGCCCTTGGCAGTGACCGCCAAGCAAGAGAAAGGAATTTAACGATCACAAACTGCAATACATCATTTTTTAATTGCCAAAACACTGAAATGATGCTTCTAGTGGGGATTTCGGGATGAAAAGTAGAAAGCAGGCGGAAAAATAGGGTGATGCAAGGGCAAGCTGAAATCAACACACCATTATGCTCAATGTATCTCCAGAGGTCTGCATTGGATGCTGCTATGCTCCTTACTCCTATGAATTACAGTATATAATGCACAATAGGAATAAGTGCATACTCTACTTTGCTGGGAATTGGCTTTAGCTCATCTATACCCTATGATTTGTTGGGCCAGTATTAATAAAACTTACACTCTAAAAAGGTAAAAAATAAATTTAAAAAAGTAGAAAAGGTTCCAACTGAAATGCAGATTAGGACATAATTATCAAGCTACTTACTTTTTCTTCCTTTTAATAACAAGTACATAATTTAATAAAAAAAAATAAAAAGTATAAAAAATAAAAACAATTAAAAAAAATAAAGTTTGACTGCAAAAAGGATGACTAAATGTGATTTCAGCTGGAGCTGTTCTCACCTGATTAATGACAGGGATTTACCCTACACCTGCCACATTTTTCATTCTTTTTAAAGAAACAATCTTTGCATTTCACTCACTGCAAAAACAGGTCATTTAGATTTTTACCAAAGTTGTGTAACATCTTTAAACCTGCATCAATTGATTTTTTTGCATTTTGCTGTTCAAAAGAATGAAAGTGACCAAGGTAACAGACACTTCCCTATTTACACATCCAGCAGATAAGAGAAACATTATCAGAAGAGCAACATTAGCATTCATTTGGAGTTTGTAGCCACCTGATGGAGTCTCCCTCTAGCTCTGTTTTGGTCTCCTGAGTGTTTAATAATGGCCAGTTTTGGGCCTGTGGCAAAGACTATCAGGCAAGTTGGACTTGGGAAAAGCAAACAATGACTTGCACACTGCTATCAGCCAGTGAACTTCTGGTCACTTCTGCACTACATTGCTATTGAGGCACGTGGGCTGAAAACAGAGCAGTAATCCAGCCACGTGCCTTGTCTGATATTTTCTCCCTCGATCCAATTCGTTCTCCTCTTCTCCCTCTGATACACACCCACATAAAAAACACATACAGGAGACATTAATGGGTTCAATAGGCTTAGAAAGAAAATACATTGTCATGAGATATAAAAGGAAATGACGAGAGGAGAGGCTGGTGTGAAGGAGAAAGAGAAGAATATGCTATACCAAAGAGATGAAGGTGATTATAAAATGATCATATCAGTCCTTGGAAAGTCAAAGATGACCTGCCATGTGCCATAACTTCTTCTTCTTGCAATACATCTTATCTATTAAAGCTGGTGTGCCTCCAGAAAAACCTATCCAAACAGTTGCTGAGATCAATGAATACAAGTCTTACTTGTAAGTAGGGTCACATTCAGAGGTACCAGCTTCCCAGTACACAACTCGTTTTCATGTTGCACAGGTACACAAAGACAAACTCCATAGTTTCTGTACGGTTTCGCAGCCAACTTGTGAGGGCCTTCCCGCTGACTCTGTCATTTATCTCCTCATAAATCAGCAGACTTTTATAAGACACTTAACAAGAGTCTGCACAGAAACAGGGGAATGAGCTGCAGACTTATTGAGATATCACATAACACCTCTGCAGGTTTATCAGTATAATTACATGTTGCTGTTGTTGTTGAGGTAGAGGCTAGAGGACATGAAAAGCAGGAATCCTGTAATTTATTTATGATGGAGTGGTGATTACTTGTGTCAAATGTCAATTCATCTCTAATCACACTTGGAGGCTATCCAAACTACACAGATTTCTAGACTTTAGACATAAGCTCTCACTTTCTGTATCTCACTCTCTCTCTCTCTCTCTCACACACACACACACACACACACACACACACACACACACACACACACACATTTGAGTTATGCAAATGTAAAATTGCTCTATATTTTGATCAAATCTAAATAAAAAAGCAGACTTTTATCAAATTGAGATTGATGCAGCTGTCATCTGAGTGCAGACAAACAGATACACGGCCCTATTGTGGATGCACAGGTTCAAACACATCTATACAAAAAACACAGATCCTCACTTCCTGTCAGCTGAAGCTGCTGTTGTGAATACATGCAGATTGATAAATTAACTTATAATAAACTTAAAATAATTGTTAGTTGCAGCGATTGTTTTTTTCTAAAGTGACAGAGTGCAGATTCTCTTGTCTTCCAGAGAGAAAAACTCAATAGATTTGACTCTTGGCCCCTGCCCATAACCGCCACAGGGTCAAAAGGTTAATTTTGTAATTATTATTATGGCTCAAACCGTGGTGACGTCTGTGGGACCCCCAAACAATAAGGGAGTAACGAAAATGTCAACTGAACACAAGGGGTTTTCCAGAAACTGGTTGCACACGCTTGCGTTATCATAAATTACACCCCCAGAAACTTGCCAGCAAATTAAGCAGAAGTCTGAAGCTGCTTTTCTCACACAGTCAAACATCAATCCACCTAGTCAGGACCATCCTCCACCACTGGAACTTTTCATCTGTTCCTCACTCCTCGACCAAAACAATCCTCAAGCATGAAAACGTTACATTTCACTATGTCAGCATGTAGTAATGATTTCTTCCCTCACTTAAACACACTGCCATGAACTGCAGTGACACTGACTTCACACAGGTGAAAGATCCAAACTGAGCCATTTAAAGTAACCACACCCTCCTGCTCTGTCACCATGGTGCTTTAGATTTTCTAATATTAAATTAAATTAAATGACGCCATTACTGGCCACCAACACACCCGCTGACATCACCAAACCACACCAAATATAATCCAAACCTCTGGAACTCATGCTCATGCTAAAACACAACAGAAACAGCAGCTGCATCCAATTTTTTACATGCAGTAAAATGACACAATGTTCATCCTTGTATTGTTTCACCAGAACAATGCCATGTTTACACAATGTCCTTTACTTGTGAATAGGCATGGAATTACAGTCACACCCTGGCATATGTGTATAAAGTGTTTGACACAGACTGATTACTGAATACACTCTTTTTTTGTAGAATAGCCACATAAGGCATTGTATTAAATGTATCTATTACATTATTATTTAAGATCCATTTATTATGTAAGCAGCAATTTGTTGTAGCTGTTCAAGGCGGAGCTGCTGTTGGGTCACTTTTTATTTGATAACGAAACATCTTATTCACAGGTTTATTGTGTATTTTATAAACCAAATCTTAATCTGAACATACCGACAGCTGAGTAGAAGTAAAAAGTTCCATATAATGGAAATCATCAAGTACAGTGCTTAAGTAAATGTACTAAGATGTACTTACATTCTACCATCAGACCAGAGTCTGCATTTTATATAAAACACTTTATTTTGTACGTTAAAATTTGTTATTAGTAATTTACACAGCTGCACGGTATGATAACACTGTTAAAATGGTGAAACAGTTATCAGTATAAAAAGAATATGTTCATATATTGAAACATTTGATACACACATGATTTACAACCGACAACTGTTACTAATTCTACAATGTTATTTACACGACAGAACACTGTATGGGATGATTGGCCGTTTGTCCAGGTGGCAGATGGAGGACGTTGACAAAGACTGTATGCAGACACTAAAAAAAGTATCAACATAAAAATACAATTGAATATGCAGACTGAAAAAGGCATGACGCTTTTACAAGGGTCTGCTTTACCAATGTTTAACGCTTGTGTAGACCTCTAAAATAAGCGCAGAGGACGAGAAGCATGTAACGTAAACAAGACGCTGGGACATGATCTACGGGTCTGATTTGGACGTCACACTGGACGTCAACAAGCGAAAAACCTACAGATCATAATCAGCTACAGCTGATTGAGGAGCAGGATCATGGCCAAACAAGTAGTCACAGGGCAGATCATTGTTTAAAGAATTGCTGGTAACCTTAAGGTTTTTTCAGCAGGACACGCAGCTGGAGGTTCTCTTTCCAAAGAGTGCATGTTGTTCATCAGCTTGCTTTCCCTGGTTTACCTTTTCTTTCAGTTGCATTACATTTGACATCTGAAAGCAGACCATTTGATTAAATCCCTGGCCTGCTTGCCCCGGAGCATTTTTCCACTGAGATGTGTTTTCACTTATTTCTGAATCCCAGAGCTATAGAGGGTTCATGCTCTCTGGCTTTCTCCCATCACCACTGTTTTCACTGTCCCATGTCTACCACGCTGTACATTTACAAACACACACACCAAAGCTTCTGATTCATGGAGCTGTTAAAACACCAAAAAAATCACCTGCCATGAGAAAAATAGCTGGACTAACGTTCAGACTGTGAAAGGCTGCTTTTAAATTGATGAACAGTAATAATACACAAGCATTAAATTTGGCCACCTTAAAGTAATAGTTTAACATTTTGGGAGATATCAACCCGTTCTGACGCCGAACTCGTAAATTACGGACGTTTGGACAGTGGCTGTCAGCGTCTGAAGCAACGCAAAAAGCGTCCATCAGCGTGTTTGTAGAACGCACCAGGGAGAGCAGCAGCTATACTAAGAGCGACTACGGTAGCGAGCAGTATAAAAGCCCGAAGGTCCGCATAGGGAGGTTGGTTGGGGTGGTGGAGGGGTCAAACAACACAGGACTTTCACCCAAGAGACCGGGGATCATGTCCCGCGTGTCACATTTCCTAAATTCAACCGTCACTTTCTTCTTTGACTAAACCCAACCGTCCCCTTCTTCCCGTTTGTTATGGAAACGTAAGCCCACCCATGACCTTTTCCTTAACCTAACTGCGTCAAAAGTGTATAGTCCCGATCAAGCGCGTTTAGATAAAGCGTGTTTAGATATGACGCTAAAGGAGACTTTGGGCGTCAATAACAACGGCAAAGGCACCTGACCAAGCATCCATATTTTACAAGATGGGAGTGAGAATCTGTTGGAGATACGCTTATTTGCTTTCTGGCAGAGATTCAGATGGAAAGATTGATTCCACTTTCTGTGTACATAGCTAAATCCGCCTACCAGTATCTCTAATGCTTATTGACATGTTATATCTAGTTTGTTTAATATATACATACTTACGTGGGCAGATTTTGTTTCCTTGAGGCAGAGCCAGGCTAGCTGTTTGGCTACTGGCTGTACCTTTATATTTAACGGACAGATATGAGAGTTCAATGGATCTTCTCATAACAGTCTTAGAAAGGTAATATGCATATTTCCAAAAATTGTTGAACTATTTCTGTAAAGTACAGTATTGCATACAGAGTTGATCCATTGGTGTCCCTTTTAAATTAAAAAAAATGTGTCATCGTAGACCACTACATTTTAAATCAAGATAGCACCATTGACTAAAGCAGCTTGAGCAGGTGTCTCAGCGCCTCGCTGAGAAAACCTAAAGAGTAAATTTGAGCATTGTAAAGACAAAAAGTATACTATCTTAACTAGCAAACATCCTAACAGTAACACTATATATATACGTATTCACAGATTTAAGTTCTTCCCTTTAAGAATGGACAGATATGACATGACAAAACAAAACCGATTATTCCACTAAACAAAAGGACCGTGATGAACACTTCAAGTAATAGGATGCAGTCCAGTTTTCCCCAAAAGGGAGACGTCCAGTAGATGAGCAGTAAACACTTGATGTTACAACCAGCTCACCCAGTCAAGAGAAGGCACAAAGGAAGGAGGAAGAACAGTCAACACTTCAGAGACATATGCAGAGACAGAGAGGGGTCGTTGGTCCAGAAAATGAAGAGCAGTGTGTTGAATGACATTCCATCTTAAACAGTCCAGATTCTGAGTGCCATGAT
The DNA here is from genome assembly GCA_023631565.1 of Gymnocephalus cernua. Classification (NCBI taxonomy): domain Eukaryota; kingdom Metazoa; phylum Chordata; class Actinopteri; order Perciformes; family Percidae; genus Gymnocephalus; species Gymnocephalus cernua. The sequence goes on from CM042434.1 coordinate 20,969,292, forward strand.
GAAGAAAGTGCAGAGTCTTGACAGGGAGCTTCACTTAACATAGAGGCATGTTTCTGTGCAGCAGAAAAAAAAAGTGTCAGTATGCAAGGTCCACCTTTTTGTAAGTATTATACATATCAATATACAGAACAGTCTACACTACATTTCTACTATCATGTGTTTATGAAGGTTTTTGCCAATAAAATATCTTACTTGTAAAAGTCTGAAATTAATGAATTGTAATTTAGCAAATTAAATTTGCCCTTAAGCTCTTGGAAATGCCTTATTATATCTTGATTAATGAGTCTGCCACTAATGATCCAACCATTACAGAATCAACGTGTTGTTTTAACCTTTTTGGTACGGATAAAAACAAAACAACTAACGTGTTAATCAACTTTAGAGATGCTGGAAGGAGGATTTTGTGTCCCTTTGACATAAGCAGGCAGTTAGGCATTCCAGTCGTTATGCTAAGGTATGCTAACCGTCTGTATTTTCATATTTAACGTACAGACATAAGAGTAGTGTCAATCTTCTCATCTAACTCTCGGTCAGAAAGCAAATGAGTGTATTTCCAAAACTATTCCTTTAAATCTATTTTCATCCTTACTAGGTGTAAATCATGAGCCGTATACAAACCATTTTAAAATTAAAGATGCCTCATTCAAACTTAATTGTTTAAATATTTATTTCAAAGTCTGAAGTAAACACTTTCTTTCCATCTTATACATAGTTTATTTATATATAATGTATATGTAGGTGTTCAAAACTGCAAGAGCTAAACCCCCTTTGTTCTTTGGTCCATATGCAACTAGATAATAATTTGTCCGGTTTCCTGAAACTCCCGATGCAACTATTTTATATTTTGTATTGATTGTAGGACCCATGACAATATATTACATTATATAATGTTCATATATATATATATATATATATATATATATATATATATATATATATATATATATATATATATTAAGAGGTCCTATTAACTTCTTCTAATTTCATTATTTCATTATATATACTTTCACATTAAAGGGTAATTTCGTTTTTTTTTTTCAATCTAGACTCTATTTATGTTTTAGTGGGTGTGATAGGAACAGCAATCTTTAAACCTCTTTAAGACCTTTCTGTTTAACCAGAAACAGCTCTGAGATTGCTAGGGCTAAAACCTACCAGACTCCATTTAAAAAAAACATACTTTTAGCATGTATAGAGCCAACATATTTTCACATGCAAATCGGTAAATTATGTGTTTATTTCAACCAAAAGTAGAGTTGTGATAGTTGGAATGGTTGGAGACTTTTCCAGCCATCATGTTGGAAAAGTCGTGATGTCGTGATTTTGTTTCTGTCGACTTTGAATGAAGTGTATTTTACGATGCTAAAATTACAGTTTATTTACCTGGAGTCTGGTGGCTTCAGCAAATGCAATTTCGTGGATGTTTTTATGTTTAAGAAAGGATCTTACTCTTTAAGAAAGGTCGACCTCCTTAGAAATCCCTTCCAAAATGTTGTCAGACACTTAGAATATTAATCTGAGCCTGTCAATGGCAAAACTAGCACTTTTGGAAACGTAAATACAAGCTGCACAATTGCCCTATTAACTTACATTGTAGCTTGTTTCGCCGCTGCCAACTCCAGCAATCTCGCTTAATACTGGACCAATGTCGAAGATTGTTGTTCCCATCAGTCACATAAACACTAGAAAATAGGGTCGAGGTTGAAAAAAACGGTAGTACCCTTTAAGTATATGTATCTTTTCATCCCAACATACTGTTGGTCAGCTGGTATTTTTGACAAAGATCTTGAGAGGACTCTTGAAATTAAGAACCTGCTACAGTCTTTAAATTAAGAAAAAATACCTTGTTGTTCACGGGAGAATTTCATGTGTGTGCAGAGGAGCTCTCTCTGCGGGTATCCACAACACTACAGCACATGCAAAACACATAAACACATTAGATGTTATCTTTCTAGGTAAATTGGTTACCTTATTTACTGCACAAACAAGTAGCCACAACTTAACTCAGTTTTATATGGCATGAAGCATCTCTATATGGCACACAGAGCGGTGATATACAGCCAGGTACAACTTAAAAACAACTACTTTACACACAGACACACTGCTACTGCCAGACTGCTGGCAGACGAAGGAATGTCTGTGTCTCCAAATGGTTTCTGTCTCATTGTATCAGCTCCAGGCCTGATTGGTGGAGATTTAAGAATGATAAATCTGTTTCCACACTGGCTTGGCATGGCTTGAACTCTTCATCGTCCTCCAGCTCTCAACAAACTAAACCTTTTTTCAGCACAATCTTGACCAGACTCCTGTATCTCAAACTCACTTCCTTTTTTCCTCATACCCTGGTTTGTTTGGTCCATGTGTTTATCTCATTGCAGTATGAAAGGAAAAACAAGAGAGGCACTCACGCTTGATGATGCCGTACAAAGTCTGCAAACTGCCGGTCCTTCGCGTAGAGCTCAATAATGCGTATCCTGTCTTGGATTTCCTGCAGAAACACATGGTATCAGTCGGAGAGGGAACATTACATCAGAGGCAGATAAACGGTAAACTAAATAGGATGTGGCTCAATAAAGACGTGACATTTTAAACTTACCAATGACTTTCCTATTTAACGGCAAGGCACATCTCCCACCTGAAATTCTGTACAACAGTGTGGGTTTTTGTGTGTGAAACGAATGAAGAAAATTTAAAAAGGCACCCAGAGTACGTCCGTATCAGGAGCAATCCCGGAAGTGGAATGTCGTGTATATAGACTAGGTTGGTTCAAGTCTGTCCAAACTAAAATATTTGTTTTTCTCTCCCAAAAAAATGTTTTGAACATGAACCATTCTGAGATGATGAGTACTTTTACTTTTGGTACTTAATATAATTCATGCTAATACTTTTGTAAAAAGCAAGGTTTTGAATGCAGGGCTTTTACAGAGTATTTCTGCACTGTGGTATTGCTACTTTTACTTAAGTAAAATATCTAACTACTTACTGTACACCACTGGTCACCTCCAGCTATAATAACAAACCAGTATTTATGCTGCAACTACTTAGCATGACTGCTGGACAAAATTTCACTGGATAGTAAACAGAGTCTCTTCATGTGGTTAAGACATCTCTTAAATTAACCAATAGCTATCAGCCCCCCCACACACACACACCTCCTTGGTCAGTTCACTGTTCTCATAGATGTGTCGTATCTCTTCGCTGCTGAAATCAGTGGAGGCCTCAGCGCTGGCACTGCTGTACACGGGAGCTTCAGGATAGCGGCGGTAGTAGTGGCTGTAGCCTGTAGTGGCCTCACTCTCATACATGGGGTTGTACTTAGTCGCCCTCTCCAGAGATGGTATACTCTCTGCTCGCCTGCGGAGCAACACGTAAAAACTCAGTTACAATGTGGATGCACGATAATTAACAAAGCCATGCATCATCTAGGAAGCCAGAAAAGATAACTGCGCTGTGGTGAATAAGACTTTAGTGGTGATTAACCTTTATTAACCTAGGATAAATCCTTTTAGTTTCCAGGCTATCAGAAGGCCTATTGTGTTAGGTGTTAAAGGCTTTTTGGAAGTAGATCAGCACCATATTTGATCAGTTAACTGGCTTAGGTTAACACAGTGTTTCTAATATTCACTGGCTGCTCTGGGAACCATGTCACACACACAGATACTTTGTGTATTGTGTCTGCAAAAGAAAGAAAGTAAAGGAAGGATCAAAGCAGGACAGGAGGAAAGAGACACCCAGGCAAAGAGAGAGAGAGGGTTTTGTGCACATATTGTAAAATTCAGCCTGACATATTTGTTATCTTTGGAAACATCTTAGATCTCCACTAAAAGTTAAAATACAGTAGCTCTGTAGGTTTAAACTAAGCTTGGCCACATAACATACAGTAAGTAGGTTATCCAGAGTTTAAGAAGTTAAAAGAAGGGATTTTCTTCTGTCAGCACAATGAATTGTTTGTTAAGGACACACTTATGTTCTTTTTTATGCACCCCTGTGTCACTCACTGATAACTAAGCATGTACATCTAAATCTGAAAACTATGGAGAGACAGAGTGAGAATGGCATGGGTTAAATGCTAGATCTAACTCGTGGATAGCTAGGTTTGGCCATATGGAGTGGTTTTCCTCACCGTAGGGGGTCCTCTGACTCATCCTTGTCATACTGATCCCGTAATGTTCTGGCGAGGAAGAAAATGACTCCGGAGGCCACCAATAGGAATCCAGCTACGGAGGCAATTGCTATGCTGACCACCAGCGGCTCAGATACGTACTCCTCACAGTGCTCTCCTCTGTACCACCAGTTCTCCCCGACGCGACACCTGAGGTGACGAGGGAACATTTGTAAGTTCTAATTTCGACTCTGAAACAAAAACAAGACTGAACACAGACTGATTCCAGAAGAAAGACATACCCATCACTGTTCTTCTGTTTTTAATTCTACAGTATGTTGAATGATTAAAGAATGTAAAAATGAATGGCCAAATCCTCAATTCATGTATTTTGTTTTGACATAGTTAATAACAGCAATTATAATGTTCTGTATGCGACATTAAATCATTAATGCCTTGTTTTGAAATAAAATAACCCTTCAAATGTTTGTTTCCTGTCTCCATGGAGCAATAGTACTTTTGGTTGGACAGCGTGAAGTAAACAACAATCCAGCAGCATCTGGAGCTGCCTGCATGTTTTATGATGTGGTAGAGGGTGTGAAACAAAGGTTAGCACTCATCTTGGCGCACATTCTCCTCTGTCTGTTCATAATCATTCATTTTAAAGTGCACCACATACAACAGTTTCAACAGAGCCAGAGGACATGTTTCTGTCACAGATTTGAATTATTGGCACTTCAGTCATGCCACGTCATGTTATTACATACATTAACTCATGCAAATGTCTGTTTGGACACGGAAACACATACACAAACATGCTTACACACACACTTACAAAAACAAAAACAAACACACACACACACACACACACACACACACACACACACACACACACACACACACAGCAGAATTGTTTACAAGTAAGCCTTTTTTTTATTTAGGTAATAAAATAAATAAAACACAATATAATGAACAATATTTCACCAAACAAAAATGGTATAATATGCATCCTGGAGCTAAAAAAATTGATGACAATATTAAATAAATCTTAGTAAGTATGCCTCCCCAAATGGTATTCATTGTTTTCAATTACCTACAGTACATTTAGTGCTATAGGGCACAATTAAATTAACATAATAAACTACCAAAGGTTTGAGCGTTGACTCAAAATGATGACATGATTTTCTTTTAACAACCTTGATTTGGCCAGACAATATACATGTTTGAAGTCAGTTAATTGTTATTTGTAGCCAACTAAGGTGTAGTTGGTTATGACATATATCTGAAATAAAAAATGTGCTTTGGAACAAATGTTTGGAGTCAGTGCACTGGATATCTCATCTCCACACAAACATCCAGCCATCTAGAAGATAAGAATCAGGCCTCCTGCATGAACTGTTGAAAAGCTGTTTCTGTGATGAAGCACTGGCCTTGTAAACTTGCAAACTCAGACACTCATTCCCCGCACACACACGCAGATCACTTCCCCTAATCCCCACCCACCTGCAGATGGCTCCCTGGCCGGGGATGATGTCACACTTGCCGTCATTAAGGCAAAAGTCAGACCGCAGCTCACAGATACTCTGACAGGGCAGGCTGTCCACGCTAAAGTAGCCAGCATTACAGACACACTCCGCCTCCCCCGACCACTTGTTCACCTTACACTCTGCATACTCGTTACACGCCTGGAACTTACAGGGGTCGGCCTTGTCACCTGGAAATGAAAGTACCAGGAGTGTGACTTTTATATATATAAATATATATACATATACAGTATATATTTAGATATAAAGAGAAACTGTAACAAGTAGCTCTCAGACATGAGAATGGCATCAATCTTATTATCCAACTCTCTGCAAGTAAGCAAATGAGCATACTTCCCAAAATATTGAACTAATCTATCCAAAAATAAAATACAAAATTAACAAACTCAACTCAACAAAGTAATAGCCTTTTAAAACACACACGATTCTCAATATAAAACAAAAACAAATAGACATACAGACACATAGACCATGTGCATACACCATTCTTCCTCCATTTCGAATGCAGTCCTAACACATGCTGGGATCCAGCATTATGCGCTGGCTATGACTCAGACAGATTATGACAGTTCAGACATGATCATAAACACAAGCACGAATGACTGATATTACGAATGGCCGATTACAAGCTGACTGATGTCATAAACAGAAGCCTGGAGTACAATACCACGAGGAAATTAAAAAAAAAAAAAAAAGAGCACAGAAAATGACACGCTGGTTCTATAATAGAGCCACATTTCCAAAATGTAAATATAGTGCAATATAATACACACAATGTGTAAAAGCAGAGCTGCTTAAAGATATCAGTAGGTCAAAGTGCAGTTAATGATATGTGTCAACTTGGCTGCTGTTCAGGGCAGCCCTGATTATCTCAACCCAGCTGATGTGAACATGACAATCGCCTCTTGAGATCAAGAAGTGCCACGACAAGGATGCTTTCCCAACACCTGCTTTCCCAGGCCTTTTTACACACAAGCACGTTTTTCAATACTGTCTCAGTGAAGGATGACACCCATTATGGGAATAGTTCAACATTTTGGGAAATACACTTTCTTGCTGAGAGTTAGATGAGAAAATCAAAGCCACTCTCATGAATATATCTGCACTTTAAATATGAAGCTGGAGCCAGGAGCCGGTTAGCTTAAATTAGCAGAGCCTACAGACTGGAAACAGGGGAAAAAGCTAGCCTGACTCTGTCCAAAGGTAACAAAATCAGCCGATTAGCACCTCTATAGATCACTAATTAACATTGTATATCTTCTTTGTACAAAAAAAAAAAACATTATGTGAGTTATGTGCAGGACTATTTCTTGGCCCAGCACAATAATTTCCTCTAGAGCTTTACAGGTGCTGGTCAGTGGCTATTGTTTCCTTTGAACAGAGCTAGGATGGCTAAGCTAAGATAACAGTCTGCTGGCTTCAGCTACAACTTTACTGCACAGACATGAGAGTGGCATCGATCCTCTAATCTAACTCACTGCAAGAAAGCAAAGAAGCATATTTCCTTTAAGAAACATCTGATAAAAGCTTCAATGCTATCACAGTTGTCTTAATCAAAGCACTCATAAAAACACTACAATGTATATCAGTGAGAACCTACCTGACTCAACATCCAGTGAGTACTTATCAATGGCCAAGTTCATGGTCTGGTAGGCTGTGTTACAGAAGTCCTCCAGGATCAGATAGACAGTGTTGGTGACGGTTTGTGGCACAGGTTTGCCAAATTTCATCCGACTGTTTACCACAATGCTGCCGTTCCTGAAGTTCAGGATCTCCAGGTTCTCAAAGTTACTCAGGTTGGACTGCAGGTAGGGCACGAGCTGGGAAAAGATTGAAAAATGTACAGTTTGATGTTATAACACAACAGTGGGACTACTGATAACCACAAGAAAAGTAAATGTGAGAGGTTTACCAGCTCTATGAAGCGTTGCTCCAATGCTTTGTATTCTGGGGAGCTCTTGTTAAAGAGATCATCTGAGAAGATCATGTTGGTCACCCTCAAGCTGAAGAACACCATCAGTGCTCGTCCAGGGTTCACAGGCATGGCGATATTGACTTGGTCTGTGCCGTGTGACACACTGAACGGAAAGCTAGTGCTGCCCTCCTCTGTGTGGTTAATCAAACCATAACCATAATGGATCACATCATAGTCCTGATCTCCAATGGTGACATCATCCAATCCTTCGTTAGCAGTCTGGATCTGGGGGGTAAAAAAGATGAGACTTTCTATTTCTAACTGGGGTACGTTTACTTTGTCTAAAGCTTAGATGCTGTTTCCACAGATTTGTACAAACAAAGGTTTGTCCTCATTTGAAAATGGAAAAATATGCACTTTAGCTGCAGTATCATTTAAGTTTAGGTATCCTTAAACAAACAAACGTGTAAAAAGTTGAAATATGAAAGGAAAAGCAAGATGTGATTCCTCTATTTCAAAAACAAATGTGTATTTTGTGATACTTTGCTACCTTTTTCAATTCATTTCTTTTGTTTTACCTCAACCAGTGAAGGGATGATGATATCAGTCTGAGCAACATTAGAGATATGGGTGAAAGGCGACTCCCTCTCTGGAGACGGGGCAGTCGGTTGGGCAGGCCTCATGTTGACCAGTAAGATCTCATCATCTGTAAGATCCCCTGTTGAGATCTCTGGAGCTGCTGGGCCATCTTCCTCTACAGGTGGAGCTTGTCCCTCGCTCTCTGTTGCTTCCTCCATGCCACCCGCTTCAAATACAGGTTCCTCAGGATAGGTCAACACCACATTAATGTCTGCGTCTTCCGCAGGCTGTTCGGGGTTAACTTCCTCATCTGCAGATGGAACATCTGTGAACTCCTCTTCTCTGCCTTCATCTGCAGATGGAACATCTGTGAACTCCTCTACTCTGCCTTCATCTGCAGATGGAACATCTGTGAACTCCTCTTCTGTGCCCTCCACCAAGTCTTCACCAACAGGAAGCAGATCTGTTTCTCCTGCCTCTGGCTCTGATTCTTTACTCGCTACAACTACAGCCGCAGTAGGTGAGACTAGGGCAGGTGGGCCTTCTTTTTCTGTGGTCTCAGTTGTGATTGTGGAGAACTCAAGGCCCTCTGGAATCTCTGCCTCATTCACAACTACCTCATCCAGATGCTCCTCTTCCAGAGTTGCAGTAGTAGGTTCTTCTCCCACTGCCGCAACCTCAACTTCCTCTGTTTCAGCTTCAGAGATGGCACCTGCATCCATGGTGACGTCTTCTGTTATCAGCCCATCTTCTGAGCCAGTCTCCTCAAGATACACTTCTTTTTCTTCTTCTGTGGATATAGATGGTTGGAGCAAGACCTCCAGGTCGTCTGTGCCTGAACCAGAGGCCTCGACCTCCAACGGTGGTTCAAGCAGTGTGACGCCCTCTGGCAGCTCAGGTGAGGGAAGCTTAGCAGGGAGCTCCGCTGGTGGAGTCTGCACAGTGTTCCACAGTAGCAGACCCTCCTCCTCAATGTCTGGAAAAACAAAGACGAGAAGAAACTCAACTCAATCTCTGCTAGTCTTTTTTTATAGAAATTGGCTACCTTTTTCCAGAGCCCAGAGGCAAACCATACCAGACAAAACATTTAATTTAAGATTGGCATAGTGAGATTTGAGAGGTACAGAAAATCATCCGTCCATTTCCTGAGAAGCAATTTCAGTGCAAACATAAAGCAGTAGGAAGTGCAAGTGCAAGTGTCACAACAAGGGAAATAATAACAGAAAAGGTAGAGGTGAAAAGAAAAAGCACATAGGGCGTTGCATTGCATGTGTGAATCTATGCTTATGTTTAGGATAAACACTCACCGCCAGCTTCAGGTGATCTAGTGGTCAGGACAGGAGCAGGAGACACAACTGCACTCTCCTCCAGAACAATGACGTAATCTTCTGTGTTGGTTTCAGAGGGCACAGCCAGGACGTCGTCTTTGTTGACATCCTCAGTGTCCTCTTCTAGGATCGGGACCTCTGGTGGCTCATCAACAGCATTAATCTGCATCACAAACAGGCTTTATTATCTAAACCTTTTGGCACACTCTGGAGTGTGAAATGCAACAGGAGCCTTGATCGGCCAGCTGTTTTGTGTTTACAGGTCAGGTCAATCAGAGCTCCTGCTGCTGCTCTGTGAGTTGGACATCATTTATTTTTAGGAGGTACACTGCTTGTGTCTCAAATTAAATGTTAAAGCAAAAAAACAAATGAATTGTGAAATGGAATAAGGAAATGGAATTTTAAAATCATCATTTATAGAATAGTTTAATAACCGCCTAAAAAGCAGTTTTCCAGTCTACTTTGTCAGAAGTGTAACCACACCAAGCAGTGATGTCACAGTGCACTGACAACAAGACTAATGTAAATTTGTTTGAAGTTAGTTCTGTAGATGTAAACTTTTTCAATGAATGCCCACAGTAAAGAAATGTGTCTATTAGCAATTACATTTACTTATTCTGTCTTTAAAGCAACTTAAGATCATCTGAAAAAAAGATTTTGTGGGTTAACTTCTTACCCTGCCGCAGTGATGTAGAAGTGCACTCTGGCTAACTGACGTTTTAGCCACCATTTTGTCAAATCTGTGACCAAATAAAAATAAATACTAATAAGCATCTTTCATCTACTCTCCTTACTGGAGCATTATCTGTAAGTACTCTTTTTTATTACTGCTGTTTTGTTGATTTAGTAGAGGTTAGTCTTTCTATGATCCACTTACTACTAACCAAGCTAGCCTCTATAAGCTACTAGCTGTCTCAGGCTAATGTGTTGCTAATGCAACATTGTTAGTGACTGTTGAATAACTGTTGGCCAATGTATTTCACTCTCTTTAGTTTAACTCTTGTGGACTTTATGTGTATGTCTACTTGATTAAATACCATGTTGTACTTCCCATAAGGACTAATTAATGTTGATCTTTCACTTGTGATATTTAGTTTCTTCTAGCTACTGTCTTCACAGTTTCACAATTGCTTCCAGTAAAAACCTTAAAGGCAATCTGCTGTTATTAATCATAGGAAGTGTATTTAGCTCGCTGCATACTGTAGCTGTGCACCAGATTTACTTTATTTTAACAATGTATTTTATACATTTTTCATTCCAATTACAATATTTAACAAGAATTTTCAACAACATTGCCCCTCACTGGGCTGAATTGTGACAGAGAGTCCAATATGTTCATATATTCTTTTACCTCATAGGCTCATAAGAACTATATGAGCAGTATGTGTTCTTAAGTATTTAAGCTTGGCTGAATACAGGTACCAATGCAATGGTACCTTTAAGGAGCCTGACTCTATGTCCATCCAAGATGGAGCATTTCCAGAAGAAAAATTGTGTTGCTATAAAGTTCCAATAAAGATTTGGACATTTAAGCCCCCCAGTATGAAATGAAAGATACAGCAGAGATAAGCGGATTCGAGGACATTTCTTATTTTTATATAAATTTCCTGAAGATTGCTGTGAGTTTCTCGAACATTCCTGCAGGTGGTGCGAGAGGGATATTTTGAAATAAATACACAAATGTAGGCAATATGTTCATTTTTAATATACTTAATCTCCATATCATAGATATAGGTAAGGCCATCCACTTTTCTAAATTTGTATGTACTGAGTTCATTATTACTTCATTGTTTGTTGGTGCTATAGTTTCTCAATGAGGTGTTATTTTGATGCCCAAATATGTAAAATTAAATGAGAGCTTAAAATTAAATAAGTACTGGCATGTACTTTATATCCGAAGATACTACCAAACAGGCTGATTAGATCTAACAGTGCTGGTATGGGTGTGTTTAATTGTTTTAAGAATAAAATTACGCCGTCAGCAAAAAGAGCTATTCTATGATATCTGTTGCCAATTGTAATCCCCTGTATTTGTCTACTAGATCTACAGTAATTGCTATTAGTAGTGGGTCAATAGCTAGTATGAACAGAAGTGGTGATAAGGAAGAACCTTGGGGGAAACCTCTTGTTACTTGAGTTTATTAATGAATCATATAAATGGAAATTGAATTAACAAATGCATGATACCTTTTGATTCATGTATTGGCTGACCTGTACCAATTATTGTGGTAGCACGCTTCAGGCTACATACTTCTAATATCAACTCAAAGAACGTTTGAAAAAAAACAAATGAGCTGAAATTTGAATGCTCCAAATCCGAACCTGCTTCGGTGTCACAGTAGCTCTGCACTCTTGCCTGTGAATCATTTACTGATGAGAAGTTTGCCAAACTCTCCCAACTCATATAATGAGTCAAATTAATCACTTAGCAAGCTGTGCTATAAAGTGAACCAGCAGACGCATTTAGTGAAACCCAAACTCTGATTACCATCAAAGCGCACAGTCGACCACAAGACAGCACAAATAAAGACAGAATTAAGATGGTATTACTTGTCTGAACAAACTCATATGTGCTGTCTCTCCTCTTTACTCGCTGTGGTGTGGTGCACTGTAGCTTTTGCCCCAGAATAGCAGTGGATTATTATAGCAAGAGCCAAACTAATCCTCAAAGCCTCACTTCATCCTCGCTGGTGAGCTCATCCCCTACCTGCACTGGTGTGGGTCTGGACAACATCACAAGCCAGTTATAGGTTATCGCAACATCAGTCATACTACAACTATCAAGCTTCCTTAAACAAAAGCGAGCTTTAATGAGTGAGCTTTGTGGAGCTCAAAGCAGCTGGATAGCCCAGAGAGAGATTGTTGTCATGATAGTAGTGGAAGTAACTTGTTAACTCACCGCGACTCCATCTGCAGCGTTGACAGACTTAGGGACCTCAGACACTTTGGAACCAGCGGGGGAAACAAATATTAATACAAACTGACATACAAAACGCAAATGTGCAAGATAGCTAAAATAATCATGCCTGCAGGAGTCTGCAGAATCCCTTTTAACTGATACCATATCAGCACTGACAGCTTTCATTTTGACAGCATTACCTTCACGGTTAAATATGTGCAAATCAGTGCTCAATCAGCCGCTGTGGGGCCAAGGCTATTACTGCATCACCACCAAAACAGTAAAAACAAAGCCAAGCTGTGCCTTTAAGTTCCCTAGCCACATATGTCAGTCATATGAGAGTGTTTAGCCATCACGTCACATGTCCAAGCTTATAATTAATGTGAGCATCAGATGGCATGCATCTCAAGGGGAGCTCACTAACAGTAAACTAATGATACGCATTGTCTCCAAAACATGAGCAGGGAAAACTATACAGGATAAGGAGATGCTATAGATATTATCACATCATTCAGTTTCTTCACATTTCTGAGGAAGGATCCTGGCCAGGAGTAGGAGGTAGCTAACCTACTTACTGACTGGCTAAATCTAACAGATGCAGTGCTTTATATCTCCCCTACGTGAGCATTTGAGTGTGTGTTTTACTTTTATGACTTCTGCTGCATCAATTTCTTTTTTGTTAATATACTGTCCATCGTGAGTCTGGTAAAATACTGTAACTGTAAGATCCACTGAGTGTAAATCCAAAATAAAGGACTACACTAAAGCAAAAGAAACCTGAGGACTCCGATTTCAAAAATCTTGTTTTGCTCAACTCTCTTTTGCAGATCACTTAAGACAGGGATTTAGGTGTCGCACAGAATAAATACAGTTTCTATAACTGATGACTCTGTTTTTTGTTCATTAAAAATGGCCCACTTTTGAGCTGAAAGTTCTTATAAATATGTCTCTGTCCTCTTTGACAGAAAGAGCAGACAAATAAGAAACAGATGAGACTATTAAAACCCTGGAATGTTTTCTCAAGTGGTGTAGCGTATGTTGTAATGTCAGTGCTGGGTCTAATGTGTCTCTATTTGATATGACGTTTGGAGGTTTGCCCTGCACTGCATGCACTACCTCTGCCAATGTGTTCCCAGCGACTTTGCTGCCATGCCAATTAAATAAGCTATAATGGTGGCATGTGTGTGTTCTGTTACAGTGCAGGGAATATAAGCTGTCATGCTCTGGCCATCATCTCACCACTCTCTAGCTCGTTGTTATGCAGGGCTACAGTGATGACGTTTTTGACCTCGCCGATGGTGTAGACCATCGTAGGGAGCTCCATGACCTCACGGTATGAGTTCTCCACCCGGTTTGACTGCAAGGTCAGGTAGTCCAGTTGCTCAGTGCTCACGCCTGCTCCGTCCACCACCACTGCGACAGCAAAGTCCACCACCACGCCATCCAGCCTGAAGATACCAATATGTAGTAGTTACACCCAGCCCACATACTGAACAGGGCTAGGCAATATTTCAATATTATCGTATATTTATTTGAATCATATTGTGATATACACTCCCTGGCCTCTTAATTAGGTGCACATACTGTATAGCATTTAATGCAATACAATACAATATATATTACACAAATTCTACATTTAGGAAGATTATAATGTTTAGTTCTTGTTGACACTGTTAGAGAGGGGTTAATTCAACTATATGTTTATTACTGAGGTCCTTGTTCGGGTTGGTTTTCTACTGGACTGCATTATACGTAAATGTGTTTATAATCACTTTTGTAAATGGAAAGGGCAAAACATGAATAACACCTCTCAGTATAATGCAGTCCAGTTCAACAGCACTGTAAATTCTAAGTAATAAATGTATAGTTAAATTATTACCTGACGGTGTCAGGTTGTAGGTTGGTAGAATTTATGGAAGAGCTGGTTAGATTTTACAGGTGTACCTAAAAAAATGGCCACTGAGTGTAATTATATTGTGTTATTGTTTTACTAAATCTTGCTGCCCAAATTAACAATCCCAAGCAAATTGTATTCAAACTATATATGGTTATCAAGGTTTTTTTCATATGCGGGAACAGTTTTCTTTGATGTAAAGCACTGAAACAGTGAAACACAGTTCGTTGCATTAAAACATCATTTCAATTATCTTTGTGATTTTGCTGATATTTTGCATATATATCAAGATTGTTATCATATATCAAGATACCTATTATTATCAGAAAAAAATATTTTCATTTACTTTTGGTACATAATAGTGCAAACACATACTGTATGTATTAAGTAATATATGTCTTGTCTTTCCCACAAACTACTAAGGGCCTTGCAGTGAGATTGTTTTCTCTGTTTCCAAGGTAAAGAGTAAACTTTCAATGTCAATTCTTGTTAATTTTGTGATATTCAGGCATATTCCCCTGCTGATCTGTTTTATCACATAAGTATTGATTACTCTTTTTCTGTCTGCATCTTCTGCTTGTGGCCACTGTGCAGATACACAAGAGCAATACAATAGTTGAGTGCCTTGCCCAAGGGCACCTTAATAGTTGTCAAGTGAGAGGAGAAGGTTTCGTTTTTTCATTTTTCTAACCCAAACGTGGTGAGGAAATCAATAAACTAGCACCTAAACTGCACCTAAACACTACTTAACATTCATATCATACACACCTGTACAATAGGAAAGTATAAAATATTGTCTAAGAGGATGAAAATCACTCAGACATTAGTGTGATTTAATGTCAAACCTGTTAAAGAGTTGTTAAGCGATTACAGATGACTGATGACTCAAATGATTTACTCCTGCTTGGAATGCAGGAGCTCAACTGTATAGGCCCCAAAACGGCCGAGTCAGCAGAATGATCAATATCATGATAATAAACATGGAAACCGCACAAGAGATTCCAGACTCTGGAAAAATCCAATATATCATCCTTCATTTGACTGCTGGGAGCCCTCCACTCTGACCTAGTTTGTTGGGTTTCTGGCGGACAGCTTAGCACGTGCCGGCCCGCACTCGGCCGCACGTAGAAGGAGATCCAATTTTTCCCTCTTTAGCTTCACACATACACAGAGGCAGTCAGTCAGAACTCTACTCCTGCTGCGCCCTGTGATCTGCAGTTAACAACAACTTGCAGGATTAACACTGTGGGAAGGTATACATCTTTTTTTCAGTGTACTTAAGGTACATATGTTTGCACAATTATGGCCATGTAGTATACAAAGTATGGTTAACAACAAAAAGAGCAGGATATGTGTGTTTAAAATCTCTTTTTATTTTACTTGTAGAATACAGGGGTGGATTATAACTAAGCGCTGTACTTACTTACTTATAAAATATGATGAATTGTTAAGGTTAAACTGCCCAATGTAAATTCCTTTTACTTTCTGCTTTGACAATCATGGAACATTATATGCAAATGATGAAGACCCCCTGCCCATAATCTATAATACAATATGTTTGCTATCTGGACACTGTGGATGTTGTGATGCCTGGCCATGATGTTGCTGTTCTGTTGTTTTTGACAAAAGAGTGCCAAAACAAAAAAGCCCATAATGGTCAAATTGGCTCCACCTTGACCAGCTACAACACTGAAAGGCTATAAAGGAGGACAGAACCAGGCTAGCTGATTCCCACTGTTTCCAGTCTTTATGCTAAGCTAAGATAACTGGCTGCAGCCTTACATTCACCGCACAGAGGTGAGAAGTGTATTTCCCAAAATGTCAGACTTTTATTTCAAGATTTTTACTTGTTATGGAGTATTTTCACACTGAATTGCTACTTTTCCTCAAGTCAATGATCTGAATACTTCTTCCACTACTGGTAGTACAGTAGCAAGAAAAACAGTCACATCATTACCCACCAACTTCATTTTTACCTTCACTCCCCTGAGACAAACATACACCAGAGGCTGATTGGTGAATTCGTAAAGCCCTGATAATCTTCTCTATAGAAGAGCACCTGCTCACTTGGTTGGACCCATCCTGATCCCAGTTAACATGTGAGTGACCACACTAAGACCATTAACACAAGCAACTAGTGACAGACCTTAACACGTGCCCATGCTCACAGGTAAATACAGTGGGAGATGAAAGTGACGCCACACACACTCACACAGATCTAGCTAACGCATGGTTGATAGGGATCTGTGGGCTTAAATACACGAATATTCAAGGTCAAACTACCACAGGTACTGATGACTCACCCTTCGGTGTCCTTCTGGGGCCTACATAGAATAAGGAGAGAGAAATGCAGTTCATGTTACAAGTTGAGGTAATTTTGGTCATACTGTGAGGACAGTTCTTTTGTTCAGAAGATTAAACTACAGCAGAAAGACTGACCTGAAGTCCAGCACAGACACACTCTTATATCCAGGAAGCCCCTCCAGAGCGTCCTCTATCTGCAAGCACAAAAATGATCCAAGCCTCATAAACAAGCCCTCGGAGGTTTCTTATTTTGATGAGGGTTACAATGAACTTGCTTGGCAAAATAAATCAGATTTATTGTTCCAAAAGGGCTCATTTTGTTCAGAGCAGCTAAAAGGTCTTGAGTCTTTTGTGGTGTGGCCAAGATCATTATCCTCGTGAGACTACTGCACTGTAGTCAACTTTTTTTATTGGTCTACAAGGCCTTGCTTCTATGCCCTAAGAAAAAAAAAACAATATATACACACACTGACCTAGTTTATTTAATCCAACAGAGAAAGAGGACACAAAAAAGGTCTCCAGGGCCTTTTGTCTCCTGGCTTGTCCTCCGATACCTCCTTCTCTACATTCATTTACTACCCTGTCCTCCGCTCCATTCACACTTATAATCTGTTCGAGGCACATGAGTATGTGTTTTCGCAGTGTGTGGGATTTTAAGTGTATAGCAGATATCCACCAAGAAAAAAAACAGGTCAGGGAAAAGCACCAACAAATTTACAGAATTTTCTGAGTACCTGTAAATGCACTGAGGTTGCTACCAAAGGTAGAGTGCCTGTGCATACGTGTGCATGTGCAACATTTTATCTATTCCCAAGACACGTCATAACACTGTATTTTCAGAACGAAGTTATGTCTAAAAGTTTGGGTTTAACTACTGCTGCTGTTAAAGTGTGGGTTATTAAAACTAACAATGCATCCATCACAGACCATAAACCGGGAGATATTGGTGAGTCCAGTCTGGAGCCAAGATACAGGAGCACTAAGGGGAGTCATAAAGAGAGACAGACAGAAGGAGATGGAGCCAGAGACAAACCTTTTCAGCAAGCTGTGTGCTGAGTGTTTGGTGCTGAAGGCTTGCTGGATCGTCGAGGTTGTCGCTGAACGTCTCTCCGGTCAGAAGGATGCTCAGCTCCACCATCTGCTCCAGTAGAGCGGGGGTGGGAGGCTGCACGGCAATGTCATTGTCCAGCTGTGCCATGAGAAAGAGATACAGTAGAACTTATGTATGCACATTAGTAAAACATTATGAATTTGTAAACAATCTGTGTGTACACTCACCGGACTCTCTTCCACCTCTGGGACAATAGTGGCTGCCTCTTCCACCTCTCCTTTTGCTTTGTCTTCTGTAAAAAAGGAACTGTTTGTTTATTTCAAGTGGATGTGAGCTTAATCTTTCGGCGGGTGATGTGATTCCTGATGGCTGTATGGATTAGACAGCCCTAACCCCGAGTACTCGAAATCTTAGGCCTACTAGCCAAGCTCACTCACTAAACACACACAGAAAGATTCACTAACTTGCATAGAAAGCTAGAAATATTGTAGGAATATGTACTTGAAAACACACAATAATGGTCTGAAAACTGAAACAACTATGCCTGTGCACAAATACAGATACGGCAGGATGTTTATATGACAGTAGAGACACCATGATTTCCTACAGCTTACAGTGACACTGACCTAGCTCAGGAGCTTCGACAGCTTCTGGGTCTGTTGGTGTTAGTGAGCTGTGAAACAGTAGAAGATTGTTTCAACATTGCTGAAATCATTATACATAATATAAATAAGCATACAGACGCACACTGCGGGTAGAGCTACAAGTTAGATCCAAAGAATTAGTTTTATTTTATAAATGCTCGAAACAAAACCAATCATTCATTTATTCTGTTAATAAGTGCAGTATTGTCTTAGCCAAAGCCTGATATAGCTGCCCTCAAGTCATGGAAATAGTTGTCGTCTTATAACTATTTGAACACTATAACAATAATAAGAGGATTGATACTACTTTCACATTTAAGAGTATCAATCTTCGTATCTAACTCTTGGCAAGAAAATTAATTTGTAAGTGTATTTCCCAAAACCTAACTCTAGATCTATAGTGTTGCAGTGGGTGACATATAACAGCATTGATGAATGAATCTGTAACCTCAATTTAAGGGTATTAATGACAATAACATGAAGGCATTAGCTATATCAGACTGTGGCTACACAGACGAACACTTGTTAGCAGGATTAATTCATTGCTGGTTTTGTTTTTTATTCATGTGATTTGTTGAAAATAATATAAATGTTAATCAATGTTATCTTTGAAACTGAGAAAGAGGGAAAGCACATATATAGAGGACCTTATATGTCAACATTAAAGTCCAAAAACAAAAAATGGAATCAAATCAAACGTCTGAAGCCATGTGTGGTAACTGACGAGTGGGAATATGAACAGGTAAGGTTGAAGAGCCTTGACAACCTTACCTGCAGATATGTTGCCAGGACCTGTTAGGCTCACTACAGACAGTGGGACGAACAGACACATTTACAAAACACAGACTTAATGATGAGATCAATTTATGTATGACTAAAAAGGTGAGTTAGAAAAGATGTTTCTTTTACCTTATCAAACCTGGCAGTGACATTCTCTAGAAATAGAAACAAAGCAGAGACGATATTATGTTCTGCACTGCTCACAGATACTTTTTTATTAAAACATTAGTCAGCCACTAACCTTTTTAACCAGAGCCTGATGTTCCTCTGATTGGCTAAAGTAGTTGCCAATATATTGTGCTGTGACTGTGCCTTCTTGGCATTGGCTCATCCAGCTTTGGTACTCTTCTTGCTCTGGGAGGCGGTCCCAAAATATCTTGAAAGCCTCCCATATGGTCTCCTGGCACACTAAACAGACCAGAGAAAGACACTTTGAAACACAAGCTTGCAGAACTTGATCCACAGTAGTGTTTTCCAAATGATGTTGGTTAGGTTGACACTTCAAATTCAATTCTTCTTCTCTGCAACAAAGAGCACTCTGTTGGCTCGTTGGCAGGGGAATACAATCATCGTTAATTCATTCAAATTGTAGATCTTTATGTTATAAGCAGGAAGTTCTGAGGCCAAAGCGTATCCGTGTCCATTGCCATGTAAACTTCAAACCATAACTCCCTGACATGAGTCAGCCTACTGGGCACTGATCCAAAGGCAGTGCACAACCATATGCTCCAATCTTCTTCCCTAATCAACACTCTGTGAGATCAGTGGTCACCTCCAAATCCAAATCTATCTTACATAACAAATCTCAACTTTTCACCTTCTACAGACATTCACAGACTGTCTGTTGGCACCAACAAGAATGTCTTTGTCTACGTCTAGCTGCCCAGGAGTTCACTGACAGGAATCGCACATTGATCTCAGCACCCCTCACACGCACATACTGTACATTACAGTGTTTCTTAAGCAATAACAGATCAAAATGTTTCTTCTCTCTTGAATATATTGCTTCACAACTGCAGCTCACCTGTGCTGCGCTGCATGTGTTTTTGAGGTGTCAATTCACAACAACAAAAAACACATTTTTCATATACCCCCAAAATTGTACTATAGTACAGTACTTAATTAAATGTATTTAATTATATTCCACCACTGGTATCTAGCCATGCACACTGCTTTGGTTAGATGTGTCCAGAGTTTGAGACATCCACCTCTGAAGTTTCTTCTGCTACACCAGAACTATGTGAAGAAAATGTTGTATGTGATGCTTAAAGTATTTTATTTTTTTTAAATGCAGTGTATCTTTCATTAGAAACAGTGTTGCTTTAAAGTATGTCTTCTTCTAAGTAAAGTACATAGACACCCCATAGACCCATAGACTTGGGCGGTGTCCAAGGTTTAAAGGTGAACTCCGGGAATTTCATACATCAAAGTCTACTGGTCTTTGGGATTACCACTGCCTATGTGAAAAAAAGTTGTATGAAGTCTTTTGTGGTTCCAGAGAGAGCTATGCAGAATTTGATAAATTGACTGATGTCACTCAAGGCAAGGTTGGGGCTGAAGACTGACCCTGTAAGTAGACCAAAGTCTGTCTGAATGTAAATCTCGTAAGGCTTAATTGCAACTGGTGTCCCAACAGTTGTCTGACTACATTCTTCTGCTTGACCCAGGTGGATCTCTTGTTGTAAACATAGCAAAGATTAACACTCTTGTCTATTGGATAATTAATTCCTTGGGGATGGGACAATGGGGACAAAATCTCACACAATCCCAAAAATTAGCTGTTGTTGTTGCTGACATCACTCCCTACCATTTGTGTGCCCTCACCCTTTATCTAACCCAATGACAACAATGTAAATATCCATCCGCATACAGTGATCTACTCTGATTGTTCAGTCTTACCTCTGAGATGAAAGTAGTTTAGGTGGGTTGCAACGACTTGCTGGGCGCTGTCTTGTGCACAGAGTTTGACTCCACTTTGGAAAAGGATGTTCCGTTTCCGTCGAGAGTTAACTGCATGGCCTTCATCAGATACCTTGACATCAGATACACGAATGACCCGCGCAAACACCACAGGCTGCTGACTATAAGGCAGGCTCAGGTAACCCATAGAGGAACCCTCCAGTGTTGCATCTGTTGTAGCACAAAAAAAACACATTTAAGACTTAATGTTTGATTCTTCTTTGGCTAAGTAGTATGCAACAAGTTTTAAAGTTAACTATATACATACCTGCCCTTATGTTCAAGAATATGACCACAAAACTAAATACAACAAAATAGAAAACACATCTCCAAGATACGATGCTCATGTTAAATCTGTGATTGTGTTTAAATCCGTGGACTTGGAAAAGGATCAAGTAGATATGTGTTTCCTGTCAACAGCTTCTTACAAGTTTGCATAGTTCAGAAGTCTCCAGAGGCGGAAAAAGTGACAGAAGCACGTACAGAAATCATTTGACGACACTGTGACATGCTGGTTCCCTGCTTTCCTCCTTAGCTGACGGAAGGTGTGTCCCACGGTGTTGAGAGGACAGCTCCTGGCTCAGGTAGATAAGCAGATGGCTCTTGGAGAGAGGGGGATTTTTTAATGCTCTCTAATCCCGTTTACTCTAAGCCTTTTAGAAGAGCTCCCCAAGAAGTTACTGGAGCTACACTGGGAAGAGAGGATGCTTAACTGTGGAAGTTATGTGAACAGAGAGGAGGTAACAAAGGCCACAGAATCAACAGCAAGCAGAGAGATGCATCAAAACATGCAGATATTATAGTTTACTGATTCTTGCAGGTAGATTAATTGGGATTTTATTGTTTTCTGCAATAACTCAGCAGAAAAGATTTAAAATGACTTAATCCTGGTCCCCCCAGTTGAAGGACAGTCCCCTGAACTGTTAAAGCACCCTGCTACCTAATAAGGCAAATGGCATTAAACACATCCGGCCTTTGGAGATCATAATGGCGGACCAATGTCTGCCACTCTAAATAAAAAAGGATAATTTGACAGAAGAAATCGAAGACCTGACTAGTTAAATAATAGCATCACCTCAGATCTAATATAGAAATATATATATATATATATATATATATATATATATACACAACCCCAAATCAGAAAAAGTTGGGACAGTATGATAAACACAAATAAAAAAAGAAAGTAGTGATTTCTAAATGTACTTTGACTTGTATTTCATTGCAGACAATGTGAACACAAAATATTTCATGTTTTGTCTGGTCAACTTAATTTCATTTGTAAATATACATCCCTTCCTGTCATTCAGACCTGCAACACATTCCAAAAAAGGTTGGGACAGGAGCAATTTAGGGCTAGTAATCAGGTAAATTGGTTAAATAATGATGTGATTTGAAACAGGTGATGTCAACAAGTGATTGTAATTATGATTTGGTACAAAAGCAGCATCCAAGAAAGGTCTAGTCCTTTAGGAGCAAAGATGGGCCGAGGAACACCAGTTTGCCAACAAATACGTGAGAAAATTATTGAAATGTTTAAAAACAATGTTCCTCAAAGAAAGATAGGAAGACATTTGCTTATTTCACCTTCAACAGTGCATAACATAATTAAAGGATTCAAGGAATGAGGAGGAATTTCAGTGCGTGAAGGAGAAGGGCGCAAGCCTAAGCTGAACAACCGTGATCTCCGATCCCTCAGGCGGCACTGCATCAAGAATCGTCATTCATCTATAAGCGATCACCACATGGGCTCAGGACTACTTTGGCAAACCTTTGTTTGGTACCTAAGTACCACAATACGTAGTTACAGCCACAAATGCCAGTTAAAACTGTACTGTGCCAAGAGGAAGCCCTATGTTAACAGTGTCCAGAAGCACTGTCGACTTCTCTGGGCTCGGAGGCATCTGGGATGGACCATCACACAGTGGAAACGTGTACTGTGGTCAGATGAATCAGTATTTCAGGTATTTTTTGGGAGAAATGGACGCCGTGTGCTCCGGACCAAAGAAGAAAAGGATCATCCAGACTGTTACCAGCAACAAGTCCAAAAGCTAGGGTCTGTCATGGTATGGGGTTGTGTCAGTGCCCTTGGCAAAGGTAACTTGCACTTCTGTGATGGCACCATTAATGCTGAAAAGTACATAGAGATTTTGGAGCACAATATGCTGCCTTCAAGAAGACATCTTTTCCAGGGACATCCATGCATATTTCAAGAAGATAATGCAAAACCACATTCTGCACACATTACAAAGTCCTGGCTACGAGGAAGAGGATACGGGTACTTGACTGGCCTGCCTGCAGTCCCGACCTGTCTCAAACAGAGAATGTATGGCGCATTTTGAAGCGCAAAATGCGACAAGGAAGACCCTGTACTGTTGCCCACCTTAAGACTTGTTTGCAGCAAGAATGGGACAAAATTACACCTGAAACACTTCATCACTTGGTGTCTTCAGTCCCTAAATGTCTTTTAAGTGTTGTGAAAAGGAATGGCAACATTACAGAGTGGTAAATGCTTTACTGTTCCAACTTTTTTTGAAATGTGTTGCAAGAACCAAAATAGGAATTTTGTTTTTTTGAGGAACACATTAAATGATGTGCTGTTGTATTGTCTGCAATGAAATACAAGTCAAAGTACATTTAGAAATCACTACTTTCTTTATTTATTTGTGTTTTCCATTCCGTCCCAACTTTTTCAGATTTGGGGTTGTATGTATGTGTGTGTGTGTGTGTGTGTGTGTGTGTGTGTGTGTATATATATATATATATATATATATATATATATATATATAATATTAGAAATCCCCCCCACCCAAAAATACAGTGATTATGTGTCAGGTTGGTCTAGCACCTGAGGTGTAGAGCTAAAGAGTGGCAACTGAAATCCTTTCAGCATGTATATATTGACAGCAGTGAGTTGTGGGCTTATATAGTTAACCTTTAACCCCAAACTCTTCCTCCTATGAGGTTTATCCCGTTTTAAAAAGGGAAATCTACCTCTTCCTATCTTTGAGTTAAAACTGCATTACATACAGTATGTGAAAACAAAAAAAGAGCAAGTCATAAGGGCTAACAAACTTAGGTAAGGTTAAGTAAGCTGACAATGGCAGTAACAAGCTCACAATGACAATGCTAAAATACTGGTGTTTAGCAGGTACAATGTATACCATGTTCACCATCTTAAGCATGCTAATATTTGTTAATTAGCGCTAAATACACAGTACAACTGAGGCTGCAAAATGTCATTACGTTTACAGGTTTTAGTCATAACCCAACCAAAAGTACTGGACAAATTGAAATGTTGACCTGATGGAGTGCTAGGTAAAAAAGTTGAAGGTTCACCAAAATCATTAAAATACAGCTTCTGGTGTCCAGGAACGTCTGTACAAAATGAAATTGCAATCCATCCCATAGTTGTTGAGATATTTTAGTCTGGATCAAAGTGGTGGACTGACAGACATTGCAAGACAGCCTAATCAGTGCTTACACAGCTGAAATTTTTAAACCAAGATAGAAAATATAACCACAATTTGAGGTGCAGTTACATATCATTTTATAAGTCTTTCTGTGTTAGGGTAAGAATACAATAAAATACTTATGTCTGTATCTAAAATGCTTCAAAAGCAAACATGCTAAATTTGATTGGTCCTCTTAATAGGGTAGGCATCTGGCCAAATACCTGGCCATAGCACCTGATCCTTTACAATGAGATCATGGACAACTAGCAGTGGAGCCAAGTAGGCCTAGATGGCAGTGGTTCTACTCATGCTTTACACTTGCAGTGTGTGCTTTCCTAGATGAGAAATTTCAATGATGCTGCATCTAATACTACAATTTCAACCTCTTGAGTATCTACAATACTGTGTGCTGTGAGAAGGGCTTGCTATCCATAAACATGTTGTAATATACACACCAGTTCATTAGGTACACCTAGCTCAAACTAATGCCGTCTATGCTTTTCTGCAATACTGATTTATTTCTTTTAGAAAAGTGTGCCTAAAAATTGACAACTGGGTGTAGATGTTGTATATGGGGAATGGCTGCAGCACACTGCCATACAGAATGGGAGGGAGATTACTCAGAGTCAGACTGTGAGGGGATCTGACAAGCTAAGACAGTAAATACACCTAAGCCGACCATGTAACCCTCTGAACAGATTATATTGGCATTGTAATGTACAGGCATTTCAAGCCATTTGGCACCAGATAAACAAAGTTGAATAAGAGAATTATTAACAGCAATAGAAAAAAAAGAGGGTTAAGAACAAGAGCCAAAGAAAACATCAATACATGAAAAGGAATAAATCAACTGATTTACAACACAGCATTCAGTCCCTGTTTTAGTTACAAACCTATCGTCCAGTTGGTATTTGTCATATAATACCTCATTGAAAACATACTTGGTGTGTTCAATGCAACTAGGTTTGTGGTTCCAGAAGAAAATAAAAACAAGACACAACAGAATAGCAAGTGTAATTTGGTCTACTAGTTTTAATATACCATTGAAACCAAAGATGTTTTGGAATCAGCCCCTGTACATTTATCCAACACAATGTCTAACATATCATAAACATCATCAAGTGTTAAAAGACATATAAACTTCTGAACCAAAGGGGAAAAACTATATAGACTATAAAGACTGATCTCTGATGAGAGGAATTTAGGCAACAGTAGTGGCAGACTACAATGCGTTAATAAGGTTTTACCTTTGAGAGCATACTCTTACACATGCTAATGTATACGCAGCCCTGAACTTTTTGCAAGTTGTATTCTTATTAAAATAATTAAGGATTCAAATTTCTTATGTTGTAAATAAGTAATCCTAGTTGATGCTGCTAAAGAAGTACTTTGAGTGAACACAACACAACCTTCTATGATTTGGACTGCATGATGGGGAACCATTTCTCCCACATTTTGTACCATAATATTCTTACACTCAAGCTAGTAGTTTACAGCCATCAACTTTCAAAGGGTCAGCGTGTCAAATCTGGACAAATAAGTGGTAATGCCAAAGATACTTCAATGTACTTCAGAGAACCTGTCAGAACTATGATTTAGAATACGCTATATGCAAACTAACAAAATACAGTAGCCTGTATTGATAGTCTGACATCCCAACTTTGATTAACTTGATATCAGGTAACATCACTGTGTCCCAATATGATTTTAGGGTTCATGATGGATCGCAATACAGAGATTGTGTCACAGATAAATGGTAGAATACAACAATCAGCTTTGTTGCAAAGACAGGTGTGTGAATGATCCAAGTTTACGTATGACATGTAGACTGTCAAGTCTCCTAACAGGATAACTGAGTGAGGCACTGAGTGACTGAGTTTTTTTTTATTTTTATTCCATGTATCCAAAAAGGGGCAAAAGATGGAATTGCTGCTTAATGTTGGGATTCCAGTTCCCGAAGCTTCATGTCATTTTATAATGAAATTGGAATGGAAACATACAAAATGTTGTTCAATATGCTTGTGTTTATCGAGTAAAGCTGTACTGATGCAAAGACTGCAGAATCAGAACAGTTCTGATTAGAAATCCCATGACAAACTGAAATACTAAGTCACATATGACCTCAAATGTCTATCAAATGTCACCAAAGCACGTAAATTCAACAAAAACTGTTTACAACTTGCTGTACAAACGAGGCTTAACGTTGTTATACTTTTATACATTTTTCTATGATTCTTCATAGAAAATACAATACAAAAAAATGCTTTTATAAAATTCACTGACATCCTCTACTGCTACCCAAGAAAACTCCTCCTTCCACGACGCCTGAAACACTCCTTCGCTTTAGTTCATATGCTGCCGTCATCTTCTTCTTCTTCCAACAAGAGAGCCGCCAGTACCAAACAGACAAGTGGGTTGTTATATTTACTTGCCCAACGTGGTGTTTTACTTGCCCCGGGGCCATCAGATAACCCTTATTGTTGAACCCTGGTGTTTATTTGAAATTAACTGATGCCTCCATGTTCACTCCCAGGATCTACGCACAGTCAGAGGTTCACGTGTTTTGTTTGAGTTAATGCAGAAAATGATAACAGCATCTAACACAAAAGGGAATATTTTCAGTTCACGCTGAAATGTCTGTCGCTCAGTATGAGCAGTGATTAAAAATGGCTACAGGAATGTGATGCACTGAACAGCAGAGCTGTTCCATCTGTCTAACTGTTACTATCCAGGTTTTGATGTCGGTAAAGATTAAGTACCAGATCTCTGATTTCGTCTCGTTTCCTCCGCACCTGCTGCCGTGGAAACCAACGTTGTAGTTGTAGAGGGAGATCAAAGTGCACCACAGGGTCCTGAGAACAGAAGCAGAATTTCCCATAACTGTGTACATGCCTATACCACTGATCTAAATTAGAGATAAAGATTTAATTAAAGCCGTTGCTGATCCAATATTACATTAAAACATGGCAGACTAGGTAAGAGCCTTAGAGATGCTGTCAAGTTCTTTACCTTCAAAAAACTCTCGACATATTGCAGCAGGTAGAGGCCGCAGTCGCTGCTGTTGTCTTGAAGGGGAACTTGGCAGTGTGAGCTTTGCATCTGATCAGGACTAAAGTCCCTCGATGAACCACGACGGACCTCCCATTCTGACTGCAAGTACCTGAGGGACAAATACACATTATCTTACGTCCATTTATAAACACACGCGGCTACAGACAGATGGATTCAAAGTGTCATACTTACTCCCGTAAGAGTTTGAAGACTCGCTCATGAAGAGAAAGTTTGAGGGAATCCATGATAAGAATACACGGCCTAGAAAGAGGAGACGTACATCTGTCAATCAATGCACTGTAGTATATGTATACAAGACACTAGGTGTGAACGTGCTTTTAGACTGCACTGAATCAGTGTTTGTGGTATGTGGTATACTACTGCAGGACATACATATATAATTTATATCCAGTATTTGATAGGATGCACATTAATAGGGAGCCCAACTGGACCACAATTGCTTTAAAAAAAAAAAGGCTTTATTTTAGTGCTGTCAGTTTAACGCGTTAACGGCGTTAACGCAAACTCATTTTAACGGCGACAATATTTTTATCGCACGATTAACGTTCTTTTGGATCTAGCTAGACCGGAAACAAAACAGACACGGCCGGCAAAATTACGAATCCCACTATGGCCACGCCATGTCCTGCGCTACGTAGCAGCTCGATTGGTTGGGGTTAGGCATTTCACCTCGAGTGGTTAAGGTTAGGATTGCGGATTGGTCAGGGGATAGGACCTGAACAAATGGGGTTACGTTACCTTGGACACCTGGCCAATAGTAGCGATTGAAGGGCGGGTCTTGGCGTGGCCGGCCGCACACACTTGTTTGGGCTTGCGAGCCACGTAGCTACTCTAGGCTCGTCACGGCGATTCGAGCTTCGGAGCGAGTAGCGACTCTAGAGTCAGTGAGAGAAACAAAGTGTCTCCCCTGTTCTTTCTGACCACGGTGGGAAACCTGGAGCAGGAAAAGTTAACCCTCTCCTTGATTTTACATTGTTTATGGAGAAGGACAACCAGGAAATGAGTCGGGGGAAACCATAGTTGCTATGACGACGAGCCACGCTCACCTCAGGCATGAGGCAGTACTATCTGCAATGGAAAATCGAGGTAACAGTGTTACATTGTGTGAAAGATTATTAGCTCCAAGTGAGAATGTTAGTGTGAAATTGAACACTACGTATATGCCAATGTTGTTTTCAATAAAAAAAAAAACATTGTCACAAAGCAAGCCGATCCACTTTTCCATGTTGATAAGAACATTAAAATGAGAAAATATAATGGGACAAAAAGAAATCAAGGGACATTTAAAATAGATAAAAATGTGCGATTAATCGTGAGTTAACTAATGCGATTAATCGCGATTAAATATTTTAATCGTTTGACAGCACTACTTTATTTTTATATTTGAGTTCATATAATTATACTAAATAATGGTAGAGATTGTGTTATTAGATGCACTAAAGCCAGCAGATATGTTCCCGCACACACTCACCTCTTACTAACAGTTTTCTTCTGGAAGGTCCGCTCTGTGCAGTTCTACAAACAAAGTAATAATTAGACTGAGTAGAATTGGAAGAACAAAAAAACCACACAATTCGTTAAAAAAAAAAAAAAACAAAAAAAAAAAAAACATTGTCATTCCTAGTGAGCACAGAACAGAATAATGTCTTACCACTGGACCAGGTGTTGGGTCTTTGGTGGATTCTTCTTGAGGCTTTTCTAAAAACACATGAAACCAACCCAACACCTTTAGCTTTGCAATCACATCATAAATAAAGTTTTTAAAATGTACACCAGAAATATAGGAAAATTGCAATGAAAAGCCACTGCATGCTGTTCTTTGATCCTGACAAAGAAGGCATGTAACATTTATGGCGTTTTTCCATTACATGATACCTGTTGGGGATTGTGTCCTGAACAAACCCGCCATTTTATTTTTTGATCTATTTTTAATAGTTTAGCCAGCTGTGTTGTTGTTTTTTTGCTGCCTCCAGCTTCATTTGAAACAAAATGTGTCTTCTGGCTGTGGCAACAACAACACACCTTCAACGTTCTGTGTGTGTGTCGTGTTAGGTCACGGCAGTTTCCTGCGGCGGCCCTATGACGACCAGCCACGCTCGCCTCACGCATGAGGCGGTACTAATCCGCAATGGAAAAAGGAGAACGGGGTAACACGGCCGAACCGAGTAGAGCTGGTACTAGCAGTAGAAAAACATAAATCCATAAGTCAAGCATACAGTACCTGTCTCTGTGTCCACGTTGTCACTGTGGTCTAATGTAGGTGGTGTGGATGGTGTCTCTGTGTTATCATTTGGGCTTTTAGACCCTTGAGCCACCTCTTGTTCCTGTAACTCGCCTGTCCCACCATGGTTCTTTCCTGTCTGCCAGTTTGCACCACTCCAGGCCTCAGATTTTGGCTTGTCCAGTCCAGGAAAGCAGATGACAACTAAATACCAATGAGCCCTAAACAGACAACAAAGCAATGTGATATATCATTTGATATATACAAAAAACCTCTGTAGAATACACATCTTCATGTATTTGGGGGTGGCAGTAGCTCAGTCCATAGGGAGTTGGGCTGGGAACTGCAGGACTCGCTGGTCAAGTCCCGTACAGACCAAAGTACAGAGTGTGTATTGGTAGCTGGAGAGATGCCAGTTCACCTCCTAGGCACTCTTGAGCAAGGCACTGTACACCCACACTCACTCTGACATCTCTCCATTTGTGCATGAATAGGTCCTGAGCAGGTGTGTATTTCAGGCCTGTGTGTAGTGATTTCTAATTAACAGTGTAAATTCCCACTGGGGATCAATAAAAAGTATAAGAAGCGAACTCACTCCTGATTGACAGGCACAAACAGGAAGTCCTTATTAAAGATGTCCACGTGTCGTGTCCACGTCTTCACCCGTTGGTGCCGCCTCTGCCTCTGACAGCTGGGTGCACAAAAAAATTAAGTTTACTTAAGTTAACAGTGTTTCACATAATACAAATACGTGTAGACACTTGGGAGTGGTGCTGAAAAGTCCCAAGTCTCATGTCACTCCAGGAAATACCAGGTCTGGACCTTCAAATATACCAAACTTTTGAGTTTTTTTTAATTCTCGAGTCTCAAGCATTGTGCACCATAGCGCATCATGGGCAGTGGTGAGTGTTTCCCCTAGGATTTTTTTTTTTAGCTGTGGTGGCAGGCATCATTCACGTGCATATTAAGTAGCCACATGTTTTGGTCTTATAATACATCCATAGATTTACTGCTCCAGTGGTGAGGACGGTTCAGCCAGCAGGTAAGTTTATAAGAATTTGTCCAAATTTCTAGATTCCCGCTAAGCTAAGACTACAACCAACAGCTTGATTTGTTTTAGCTTGTTGGTAAAAATGAGCAGAGTAGAGCCGAGTTTGGTAAAACAACGTGGTGGACAGAGCAGATTAAAGTATCTCTTTCTACATGTTTATGCCGGTCTATACAGGTGAGTGCATTGATAAGTATTGACTTTTTACTCACGAAGGTAACCTACTTACAGTAACGAGACTAGCGTGAGTTCACCCCCCCCCCCCCCCCCCCCCCCAGCGGCTGTTGGTAATCCTATGTATCGTTCCCAGTCAGGTGCTGCGCGTGTTTTAGATGTGTGTGAGCGTTAACGTTAACACACACACGCATCTCGGCTGCGTGTGTGTGGCGCGCAGGCAAGAATCCCGGCATGTGAATAGAGGCGGGGGCTGGGTTTGTGCTCCACCAGTGAAGCGTGTGTCCGCGCTATTCTCCGACAATCAACATTGATACCGTGGCGTCTGCGGCAGAAATTTAACTGTGGCGGTGCGCCACTTGACAATCAACGTAGGGGAAACACTGAATTTACTCTCCATTTAACTTTCACAAAAATAAGTTAAAGGCTACACTAAGCTGACAACTAACGAAACTACAGCGTTTTAATTTATTTATAGTGAGACTTGTGTTGACTCTAGTTATATATTCTTTTTTTAGTATATCTACAAAGGTCGCGAACACAAATGTATGTTGTATCGTGACAGTAGTAGAAATATGGACAAAAACATATTTAGATTAATATGCAAAACAATTATTAACACTGTCATACTGTTAACATTTGTTTTTGCCAGCACTACTTACGAGTCACTGGTGACGCCTTCACTGGCGTTGTCCCTCCGTGTCAGCTGCTTGTAGAAGAAGCTGCTGAAGACATGGGTACGCTCGGCCACAGCAGCAGAGGCATTCTGGAGGAGGTATCTGGTTCAAAAACACATCCACACACATTTATTCAAAGAGGATCCCTACTCCACAAAATTTGAGGAACCAAAAGTACATTTAAAACTTATATATATATATATATACACACATACATACATACATACATACATACATACATACATACACACACACACACACACACACACACACACACACGTTACTTACTTGAGGTAAAAATCAATGATAACATCGTTGAGAAAGTGCCCACTGTCAAGGCACTGCAGGTCCTCCATTGTGACAGTTATTCCTCCTTTCAATGGAGGAGGAGGAAACTGGATCAACCTAAGCAGAGGTGGAAGAAAGAAGAATGAGCCGATTTACAATGACAGTAGTATTATAATGTGTAATATTAGGGTGCAGACTTTAGTGTCTCCTACTTATCTCACATAACAGTTATCTTAATGAGTTTCATGCAGTGAGAGTTTTGTTATCCTGTATCAGCAAATACCATGAGGTGAGGTGTCAGAATCCAGAGAGAAAACCTTGGATCAGTGCATCGCTATACTGTATTTGTATTCTTAAGAGTGAACTGCATTGGCTGCACAAATTTAGAAGCCACGTGCCAACCCCTGCTGCGCCAGGCTGCATTAGAAGCTGCATATATGATAATGTAGGTTACTTGCCTGCGAGCCAGGCCATGATGTTTAAATTTAGTCCACCTGGAATCTGGTTTACACAGGAACGCGGAGTAGGATCCTTTGGTTCTACGATGACACAGTGTGTATACAGGAGTGGGATCCTCCTTTTTGTTCTGTAGGAAGAAATCCATATCAAAAGGAGCAAGACCATTTATCATTGCCCAGTGGTTCCCAACTAGAACTCCCGCAAGGGGACACAAAATAAACCTTAGGAGTTGGAAGATGATTAACAGGAGGTGAAAGAAGAAAAAACTGTTTCTGCTGCCAACAGTTATGTTTATTTTTTCAGACTTTCCTCTAATTTTTGCTCTTGTGAATAAACAAAACTTAACTTTTTTGGGCTATAAATGATTCAAATATAGCAAAGAACTCCAAATTAAATGGTCACAACCAGTAAACATATGCATGAGGTAGATTTGTTTTAAGAGGTCACAAGCCAAAACAACTTGCTAACACCTTACCTCAGAGGGATGTTCAAGGTCTTGTTCTTTCCGATCCTCCTCTGGTTTAATTTGGGTCCCTGTGTCTTGTTCTGTTGCTGTCTCCAGCTCGAGTACTGTCTCTTTCTGTGAATCACCCTCTAGCTGGATGTGATGTGTGGTGTTTTCATCTGTATCAGAATATGGACCATCCTGGTCTGTGTCAAGTCTAGGGTCAGTGCTCTCCAGGTCCAGCAGAGACAGCAGGTGAGAGTCAAGTCCAGTTCTTCTAATCAGCTCTATGCTTTCATCCAGAGAAAGAACAGGAGTGTAGAAGCCTTCCAAATAACTAAGTTTGCCTGCACCATGGATGGATTCTTCATGTGCCAGACTGTTGAGACAGTCAATGTCCAGGAGGGAGCGCATTAAAGCCCCCTCCATTCCCTCCACAGGATTTGTCAGAGTCAGCAAGATGAAGGGGCTCACCTTGCCTATTGAAATAAAAATAATAATCATAACAGCGTTACCACATAACTACGCAGATTAACATTGAGAATAATGTGACATATCAAACAATAAGAAAATGATATCAGGAATATGAAACAAAACACTGACATCTGTACAACACAAACATGGAAACAAAGCTGCCAACAGTTATGTAGAAATCTATTCACCATTTAAGACTAACACTTCTGCCTATTTTGACTTGATTGTGATCAGAATATGAGCTCATTTATCTTTGCCATTCATAAACATATTGCTTTTCATAAAAATACAGTCAATTAGATTTAAAGTAAATGCAACCTAAATGCTATGTGTCTTCAAAAAAAACATTGAGAAAAGTGAGGCTGAAGGGTACTCTGAGCCTTCTGACGGTCTCACCAGTGTTCATGGTTCCATCTTGTTTGACACACAGCTTGAGGAGGTCTCCCTTTAAAGCAGCTGCAGCAGTTTCGGACACACAAAGCAAAAGGACAGCGGCAGGAAAAGGATCCTCGTCGCCTCTAAAGTGAAACTTCCGGTCCTCTAGTTCCTGCTGCTCCCAAACACTGTACCTCCTCAGGTCTTTACGCTCAATGATTAACATCACATCCACCTGTTTATCAGCGTCTGGGGAGAAAGAGGTGGTGAGGTTAGCTTAGCAGCTCGCAGTGTTAGTATCAAATGATGAACACTGCCTCACAAACAAAAAAACAGGGATACACCTCACGTTTTGTTCTCAGCATAGCAGTAAAAGCATTATATCAACTTCCATATCCAAAAAAAAAAGTAAATCCAATATCTTGCAGATTTAAGCTTCTGTGTGGCTATTCCAGTGGCCCTCTTTAATGGCCATCCATCCATCCATCCATCGTCGTCCGCTTATCCGTGGTCGGGTCGCGGGGGGAGCAGCTCCAGCAGGGGACCCCAAACTTCCCTTTCCCGAGCCACATTAACCAGCTCTGACTGGGGGATCCCGAGGCGTTCCCAGGCCAGGTTGGAGATGTAATCCCTCCACCTAGTCCTGGGTCTTCCCCGAGGCCTCCTCCCAGCTGGACGTGCCTGGAACACCTCCCTAGGGAGGCGCCCAGGGGGCATCCTTACCAGATGCCCGAACCACCTCAACTGGCTCCTTTCGACGTGAAGGAGCAGCGGCTCTACTCCGAGCTCCTCACGGATGACTGAGCTTCTCACCCTATCTCTAAGGGAGACGCCAGCCACCCTCCTGAGGAAACCCATTTCGGCCGCTTGTACCCTGGATCTCGTTCTTTCGGTCATGACCCAACCTTCATGACCATAGGTGAGGGTAGGAACGAAAACTGACCGGTAGATCGAGAGCTTTGCCTTCTGGCTCAGCTCTCTTTTCGTCACAACGGTGCGATAAACTGAATGTAATACCGCCCACGCTGCGCCGATTCTCCGACCAATCTCCCGCTCCATTGTCCCCTCACTCGCGAACAAGACCCCAAGGTACTTAAACTTTTTCACTTGGGGTAAGGACTCATTCCCTACCTGGAGAAGGCACTCCATCGGTTTCCTGCTGAGAACCATGGCCTCAGATTTAGAGGTGCTGATCCTCATGCCAGCCGCTTCACACTCGGCTGCAAACCGATCCAGTGAGTGCTGAAGGTCACAGGCCGATGATGCCATCAGGACCACATCATCTGCAAAGAGCAGCGATGAGATCCCGAGCCCACCGAACTGCAACCCCTCCCTACCACGACTACGCCTCGATATCCTGTCCATAAATACTACGAACAGGATTGGTGACAAAGCGCAGCCCTGGCGGAGGCCAACCCTCACCTGGAACGTGTCCGACTTACTGCCGAGAACCCAGACACAACTCTCGCTTTGGTCATACAGAGATTGGATGGCCCTGAGAAGGGACCCCCTCACCCCATACTCCCGCAGCACCTCCCACAAAGTCTCCCGGGGGACTCGGTCATATGCCTTCTCCAGATCCACAAAACACATGTAGACTGGATGGGCATACTCCGAGGCTCCCTCCAGGATCCTTGCTAGAGTAAAGAGCTGATCCATTGTTCCACGACCAGGACGGAATCCGCATTGTTCCTCTTCAACCTGAGGTTCGACTATCGGCCGAACCCTCCTTTCCAGCACCTTGGAGTAGACTTTACCAGGGAGGCTGAGAAGTGTGATACCCCTGTAATTGGTACACACCCTCTGGTCCCCCTTTTTGAAGAGGGGAACCACCACCCCGGTCTGCCACTCCTTTGGCACTGTCCCAGACTTCCACGCAATGTTGAGTAGGCGTGTCAACCAAGACAGCCCCTCCACACCCAGAGCTTTCAGCATTTCTGGACGGATCTCATCAATCCCTGGGGCTTTGCCACTGTGGAGTTGTTTGACTACCTCAGTGACCTCCACCAGGGAAATTGACGACAATCCCCCGTCATCCTCCAGCTCTGCCTCTAACAAAGAGGGCGCATCAGCTGGATTTAGGAGTTCCTCAAAGTGCTCCTTCCACCGCCCTATTACCTCCTCAGTTGAGCTCAACAACGTCCCATCCTTACTGTACACAGCTTGGATGGTTCCCCGCTTCCCCCTTCTGAGGTGGCGGACGGTTTTCCAGAAGCGCCTTGGTGCCGACCGAAAGTCCTTCTCCATGTCTTCTCCGAACTTCTCCCACACCCGCTGCTTTGCCTCTTTCACGGCAGAGGCTGCAGTCCTTCGGGCCATTCGGTACCTTGCAACTGCCTCCGGAGTCCTCTGGGATAACATATCCCGGAAGGACTCCTTCAGTCGGACAGCTTCCCTGACCACCGGTGTCCACCACGGTGTTCGAGGGTTACCGCCCCTTGAGGCACCTAAGACCCTAAGACCACAGCTCCCTGCCGCAGCTTCAGCAATGGAAACTTTGAACAATGTCCACTCAGGTTCAATGCCCCCAGCCTCCACAGGGATGCACGAAAAGCTCCGCCGGAGGTGTGAGTTGAAGGTCTGTCGGACAGGAGCTTCCTCCAGACGTTCCCAATTTACCCGCACCACCCGTTTGGTCTTACCAGGTCTGTCCAGAGTCTTCCCCCACCCCCTGACCCAACTCACCACCAGATGGTGATCAGTTGACAGCTTCGCCCCTCTCTTCACCCGAGTGTCCAAAACATACGGCCTCAAATCAGATGAAACGATTATAAAATCGATCATTGACTTTTGGCCTAAGTTGCTCTGGTACCAAGTACACTTATGAGCATCCCTATGTTCGAACATGGTGTTTGTTATAGACAATCCATGACTAGCACAGAAGTCCAATAACAGACAACCACTCTGGTTTAGATCAGGGAGGCCGTTCCTCCCAATCACGCCTCTCCATGTGTCTCCGTCATTGCCCACATGTGCGTTGAAGTCCCCCAGCAGAACTATGGAGTCCCCCTCCGGAGCCCCATACAGGACTCCATTCAAGGTCTCCAAGAAGGCCGAATACTCTGAACTCTTGTTTGGTGCATATGCACAAACAACAGTCAGAGTTTTCCCCCCAACAACCCGCAGGCGTAGGGAGGCGACCCTCTCGTCCACCGGGGTAAACTCCAACGTTGCAGCGCTCAGCCGGGGACTTGTGAGTATCCCCACACCCGCCTGGCGCCTCACACCCTGGGCAACTCCAGGGAAGAAAAGAGTCCAACCCCTCTCCAGGAGTACGGTTCCAGAACCGAGACTATGCGTAGAGGTAAGCCCCACCAGATCCAACTGGTAGCGCTCCACCTCACGCACAAGTTCCGGCTCCTTCCCCCACAGCGAGGTGACATTCCATGTCCCCAGAGCCAGCCTCTGCTGCCCGGGTCTGGTCCGTCGAGGCCCCTGACCTTCACCGCCACCCGTGTGGCAGCGCACCCGACCCCAGCGGTTCCTCCCACAGGTGTTGGGCCCATGGGCTGGAGAGATAGGTGCCACGTAGCTTTTTCGGGCTGTGCCCGGCCGGGCTCCGTGGCAA
The DNA here is from genome assembly GCA_023631565.1 of Gymnocephalus cernua. NCBI lineage: Eukaryota > Metazoa > Chordata > Actinopteri > Perciformes > Percidae > Gymnocephalus > Gymnocephalus cernua. Next base: position 21,006,547 of record CM042434.1, read on the forward strand.
ACCCGGCCACCAGACGCTCGCTGACGAGCCCTCCCTCTGGGCCTGGCTCCAGACGGGGGCCCCAGGCTTCCTCCGGGCAGGGTCTCTCTATCCCTTCCTCGTTTTTTCATAGGGTCTTTTGAACCATTCTTCGTCTGGCCCCTCACCTGAGACCACTTTGCCATGGGAGACCCTACCAGGAGCACAAAGCTCCAGACAACACAGCCCTCAGGTTCATAGGGACACCCAAACCTCTCCACCACGATAAGGTGATGGTTCCCGGAGGTTCTTTATGGTTCTTTAATGGCAATCCATCAAATAGTTCTTTCAGATATTTCGGTCAGACTAACTGACAGACATTGTTATGCATATTTTTTGCTAAAAATATCAATATCAATTCTGTTGTGAAAAAAAAAAAATGCAGATTGCACAGCGTGACTGACTATGTCCTGTAAATGTTTGGAGAACTCTCAGCTCAAGGCTAAAGTAATCAGGCGCTCTTTCATTCAAGGTTATTTAATCGCGATTTGTTTTTCAGAAACACTTGTTTTCTAGAAAATATATCTACACAAGGACATTGTTTTACAACACTAATATGCAACCTATTTTGTTTAACAAAAGATACTTCTTACACACACATGGCCAAGATCAAATCTCAAGGAATCTTAGTTCCCTGAAGGGGGAGATTTCACAGTCTCAGAGGGAGAAAGTGCACTAGGACCTTGAGTGCTAATCCAGGAAAACACACACACACAAACACACACACACACACTTTGGTATCTGAAATAGACCACTAAGATGGGAGTGGAAGGTGTGCAGACAGCATGACTAAAACAAGGAGGTTCTACGATCCAGGCGTTAGGGTTAGGTACACTGAAGTATAATCACAAACTGTAATTATACTTCAATTGACACTTGACACCAAAGTTAAAAAAATCTATTCACATCATTACCTGTCAGTGGTATGATTATTTCTTGGTCTGCTATCTGTGAAAGAAGAGTTGAAACCGTGTTACACTTCATGTCCTGAAATGTGATACGAATACTGAAATGTGACATATTTGTGGTTTATGTAAGTTACCATGACGTCTCCATTCGCTTTCCCTTTGTAACCTCCGCAGTGCAGCGTGGAGAAGGAGTAGTTTACACTGGGGATGGGAGAAACTACCACTGAACCAGGAACATCTACAACTACATGCAACACCTGCAACACACACAGTTTGGAGAAAATGGGGCAAACAGTAATACATAACAGTACAATAACCTCCAATACTACAATGAGACGGAGCTGTAAGGTCAAGCAAAAAAGTTTAAACCAATATTTGCATAAATATTGGTTTTTCCACCATGTGCCACTATGTGTAGGATTTAAAACGTTCTTACTATGGTGCCATCTAGTGGTAGTAACATCAATGACAGCTGCAGTTGACAGCAATGCATGCTATGACTTTTATGGTATCTTGTTATCAAAACATCTCTCTCAATAATATCTTGTAAGCATGAGAGGAAATTGGGGGCTAAAAATTATGTAAATATTTCTGATTAAAAAGGTAGAACTCCTAGTAAAATGAAGCTTATGTTAGGTCAAGCTTCTGTGACTGCAGGCCTCTCTGCCACTGATCCTTCAACAACATAACTTTTTTAATATATATATATATATATATATATATATATATATATATAGCCAAGTTTTAAGGGGTGCACCATCCTGCAAATATGCAGGTATTATAATCACAATAAATGTTTCTTTTTCTGTTTTTGACAGGTTTCGACAGCCAAGGAGAAACCAATAACCACAAAATTCACGGTTCCGTTCGATACGAGACAGTGATGTCACAGTTTGGTTTTTTATTAAAACTAACATCATAAAGTATGAGCTTTTTTACTTTGAACAAAGACAGAGCTATACTTGACCCATCGTCTGGGGTGTCTTCTTAGCAGCATATAAAACAAAAACAACTCCATATAAAAAAAATATACACGTTTTGTTTTTTGTACAAAGCAAGAATTACAGTCTGGCTGAAATAGGCTTGTGAAGGAATAGTGTAACAGGGCTCAGTTACTTTAACCATGTTTGTAAAACCTGCGTTTTCCACTACAGAGTAGGGTCTCATATCTGCCGCTATAAATGTACCAATCACCGCAATGATGTCTTTTGCTGCTTAAATGCTGCAGGGATAGTTTGTAGCGTCTAGTTCCAGTTAGTGACACACTGAAGTGATGTCGGCATAAATGAGTTGACATGTTTGTAGTATTCCCACTGGTGTAGACTATTCTCGTGTAGCAGATGCGACATACCATTGTTGTTTTTATCCACCACTCTCTTGCCATCACCCTCAGAACTTACAGGGAAACCAAAGTGGCTCCAAACGCCAGACCGGTTGGTTATTGGAGGATCTTCTAATTCTGGTCTGGTAATAGCCGCGTTAACGTTACTAGCCATATTGCAACGAGCTAGTTCAGCGTAGCATGCCTGACTGGAGTAGAGTGTTTTTCTTTGGGAGTGGGAGGGGCAGACAGCGCGTTGCCGGTTACATTTGGGCTGCCTTGTTGAGTGCAGCAGCACTGAGAACATTATATTTCACATAATTTAAGCTCTTTAAAAAAAAATGAAATTGGATAAGAAAGCAAATTGTTAGGTTTGTAATGCATACCTAATCAAAAGCATCGTACCGAACGGTTCAATACAAATACGTGTATCATTATACCCATAGTAAAAAGTATTAACTAGTTCAGAATAATCTCAATTTTCCTTTTACTATATCCCAAGATCCATCTCTGCTCTGCTCTTGTTGGGTCAAATACAATACTAAGTTGTCACACAGTAACATTCTTTTATGAAACGTGTTTCTGATGTATCAAACATAATACAGGGACACATTCTGCCAACCTGCATGTCCTGTATGTCAGAAGCTTCTTGCCGTTTGGCCACAGCTTCCTGCGAGGACTGTCCCAGTATTACTGCGTCTTCCATAGTGATTAGTGTTTGGGCCACTGGGCTGCAGCACTGAGGAACGTTTCCGCTCTCCTCATCATCACTGGACAGGACAACTGAAATACAAGCAAGAAGAACAACACATCAGGCCCAGTGTGAAGTTATGCTAGTTTTCAAAGACAAGCACACACATGCACTTAATTGACACTGCATAAAGGAGAGGTAATTGGCTTTGAAAGGAGATTCATTATCTGAATAATTTTAAGCTATAGTGCACTATTTTATATTCATGAACGTCCGTTACATTCAAGTCATTGCCAAATGAGTTGATACAAAGCTAATTTAACCTATCAGCTCCACAAAACTATTTCTCAGTATGGCTATGTTTACAAAATGGTTCGCTCGCAGCAGTTCGAGTGATGAGTTTTACGTCACCGCTGAGTAGCAGCGGTCAGCTTTGGAGACAAATTGGACTGCACTAACAGGCATGGCTAAAAACTAGGGCTGCACAATACATCGTTTTTTTTAATCAGTTTCAGTCGTTGATTGTACTGGAAAGGACAAAGACACGATCTACTAAATGGTATTTAGCTGCCGAAGTCATTATTTCCTGACTTTCCTCATACACTAGACCATTTCAAACAAAAGTTTCAGCGGTGGAATGAATCTTCCAGGTTTAGAAGATTTTCTGGCATTCTGTGCTTTTGTACTCACTGGGTTCAGAGGGGCTGGTTGTGGTTGTGTTGTCCTGGCTAGATGAAAGATTTTGTCTGAGAGTATCAATAAAGTCTCCAGTCTCCAAATTAGGACTGATGATTGGGACCAGAACTTCTGCTTGATCATCTGCTCCCACCGCAAACTGTAAAATGGTACGATCCAGGCTCTCCAAATTTCCGTCTTCTCCACTTTCTTCAAGACAAGTACGTGTAGGGGCCGGTCCTCCATCTCTTCTGTCTTCTCCAGTGAGGCGAAGCACACTCTCACGGTGGAGTTTGGGGCTGCCTATCCCATTGCACTGGGAACCTGCATCCTTTCTTTTCCTCTTCTGTTGAGACAGCACAGAATACAGACGTCAATTTAGGTGCAAGCTCATCAGACAACTCATTCTGGTCTGGAAAGAGCCACAATGCTCGCACTGCTGGAGACCAGCAGTGAGTTGGAAAGTACTGATTTCAAGAAAGAGGAGCGAAAGAAGAGCTGCAACAGCGATGCATTTTAAAACGTATTTGGTCAGTGATGTTTTAAGTAACGTTTTAAGCCTTTTGTGGGAACAAAACAAATAAAGTTTACTCCTCGCTGTGACCCTGTATAGTACTCACCACACTGTGTTGTTGTTCTTCTGGATCAGTCCACCTGTCCTTAATGCTGGCTGGTGATAACTCATCACATCTTCCTGTATCCTCGGCAGGCTCCCAGCTCACAGACAACCCACAATCTGTATCAGACAGAAACACTCATCAACCGGTCATGCTACAATACAGTACTGACAACCAGGCTGCTGCTGCTGCTGCTACTACTACTACTAACTACTACTACGAGAAAGTAGAAAAGAAGACGTTTGTAAGGGAAAAGGTGATTAAATTCTGCAGTGTTTGATCTTACAGAACTATAAAAGGATGGCATCTGTTAATTTACTCTGAAAGCAAGGTCGGGAGTATCAATAAATCTTTCCCATTGCGAGAACCCGTAAAATGAAAAGAAAATGGGAAAGGTCAGGGGAAAGCAGGAATGCTTTCCAAGTCGTAACATAAGTGATAAAGTCAAAGCTTCAACTACAACTAACATCAGAATAACTCAGTGAAGTACAATGGACGTGGAGAGCAACTGTGTCTGAATATCTTCATGGTTACACACCTACAACTTCAGCGAATTTGAAGTGGTCTCTGTCGTCCTTTCCTATTATCACCTCCTTGATATCTTTGTTTTCTTCTATGTCCTCTTCATCATCAACATGTTGTGACCTTCTCTTGAGTCTTGACCTGAAGACACAAAATAATTAACACAATGTTCTGATTATGTTGTGCACATGAAGTAGTGTACAACTTTAAATACTCAAAATGTACCTAATCACAATACATGTATTCATTCAAGACACATAACAAAACAAATGCAGAAACACATATTTGAACTAGAATCTCAAGTTACAAAATCTTTCTGTGTTGTATTATTCCAAATAAAATCACCAAGTTTCTACCTGGAAAATATAGAGATAGCCAAGTATTAATGGAGCCAAACTCCATTAAAAGGTCATTTCTCCTTAAACTTATCGAAAAACAAATTACCCTAATAAACAATACCTCCTACTGTTTTTGTGGAAATTTTTGTTCATTATTTACAAGTCTACGTGAAAAACCACCACATTATCCTGACAATTTAGGTTTAATTCTTACCAGTACAACATCATTTGTAAGACAAAGAGACAGCTCTTCCTGCAAGTGGGTCCCATTTTCTGTCTCATTATTTACAGCCAGGCACTTAATGGTGTGATTCTTCTTTCACACCGTCGATTCTACGCACAACCATAAAACTGCCTTTCAATTAATCGCCAACAATTTTGATAATCGATTAGTCAGTTTGAGTTATTTCTTAAGACAAAAGTGAAAATTATTTGATTCCAGCTTCTTAAATGTGAATTTCTAGTTTCTTCTCTCTTCTGAGACAGTAAACTGAATATCTTTGAGTTGTGGACAAAACAAGACATTTGAGGACGTCATCTTGGGCTTTTGAGAAACACTGATCCACATTTTTTCAATTTTCTGACATTTTAGAGACTAAACAACTAATCGATAAAATATCAACAGATTAATTGACTATGAAAATAACCGATAGTTGCAGCCCTAGTCATTGTACCGTGGCCAAGAAATAGTCCGGCACATTCAGCACATTATTGCAACTTGTTCATACACTTCACTTTTTGTACGAATTTGATTGATCGATCAATAGATCGATAATTGATCTCCAAGGGGAAATATATTTTTAATTAAATTAATTTATTTTATTTATTTATAAGAAAGATATGACAGTGGTATCAATGTTCTCCTCCAACTCTCAGTAAGAACTGCAAAAAAGCATATTCCCTAAAATGTTAAACTATTCCTTTAACAGGGACATCCTACCTTTGAGCGGGTGAGGAGGTGCTTTTCTGGTTACATTTAGGGGTTACACTCTTGTTTTTGTCATTCCTGGCCTCCCTCTGACTGGACTTCATGTCTCTGCAGATCAGGGGTTCCTCTCTGCATCGACCACTCTCCCTCTGTGTACTTGACACTCGTCCCCGACTCATTCTTATCCTTTCCATATAAGCCTTGCCCAGTTCTGTCTCTAGGACATCGGTCAGGATCAGGCGGGGCTTTCTCCTACAGGATGAAACACAGAAGCAATTATTAGCAACCTTCCTAGAGCAGTGTCTCGACTCCACAACATATTTTGCCCTCAAGGTATTCTGACTTATAGCTCATCTACTATCGCAGGACAGACTTTGTATATACCAGCTGATGGAGAGAGAGGGGTGTAGATAAGCCATGTGTGCAGCCATGATAAGCTTGGCCTTGAGCTTGTTTTTTTTTACAGTTAGACAACACTAAAGATTCTGAAAACAAATACAGCAAGACAGAAGTGTTCCAAGAAAAAGTAACAGTATCACTTTATCCACAACTGGTATTATAGAAGGCAAAATGGTGTGTAATTCACAGTGCAAGTATTAATTAACTTTATAACACAATGTTGACACGTGCAGTATATGCTGGACAAAAAGAGGCAACGTTGTTGAGTCACTGTAGAAATAAAATTTACCCCAGTTTCAAAAATTGGGAAAGATGCCTTTTCAAATAAAGTCACCCCTCACCAATTAAAATGCTACCAATCAAAACAAAATAAAAAACAGCACCTGTAAATGACATGCATACAGTCATCACATTAAAAGGAAAAGGAAATATATATATATATATATATATATATATATATATATATATATATATATATATATATATATATATATATATATATACACACACACACACAAGGAATTCATTTGTTACACTGAACACCAAAGGCGCAGCCTATATTCCTGCTTTAAATGTTCAAAGGCTTCAGAAATGTTTGATATTGCTTATGAAAATGACCATGGCTGTAAACCACTTTAATAAGACTCAGACTTAACATTCAGGGTGAAAGCCCCATCTTATGAAAGCTGCAATGAACTACAAATGAAAAGGTATTTGTATAGCACCTTTCATCAACAACAAGCCAAGGCAATTCAAAGTGCTTTACATAGACAGAAGAAAAAGACTCTGTAGCCAAATGGACTGCATCTTCACTGTTAACTTGCCAATACGCTAAACATTAGGCATATCAAACATTGGAATAAAAGTTGTAATACAAAATATGATTAAAACAAATATATAAAACAATAAAATGTAGTGACAAACAGAAACGTTTCAAGCCCTCATTTAAAAGAACAGCGTTAGAGCAGAAGTTTTCTGGGAGAAGAAGAAGCTGCCTCTGGGTGTTGGCAGGGGGCCACTGTAGGAGGCCGAGCCAATGATTTAGTTGAAAATGAAAAAATAAAGTTTAGCGAAGACAACACAACAACAGTTTTAACTGATAGGCAGAAAAATGACCAGGTATTTCAAACTGTATTCAACAACGTAAAAAGTCTTACCTGGCCATTTCCAATGTTGCATGCTTGTGATCAAACAGTATGGAACCGTTTTTATGCTGTGAATCACAATGTCTGCGTTTGCAACCTGCAAATGTAGTCCAGGAAACCTGTTAAAGCGAAGGAAACGGTGTGAGCCTCAAGAATAATCCAAAAAAGCCATGGACAGAGAGCAAAAATATTGCTGTACCTGTCTTTCTAACTTCCCATAGTTTGATGAAAGACATGGCACGGAGATTTTGAGTGGGTTATCCATCTAAAATTCACAAGGTGGTTAGTTACCATGCTTGTATGAAAAGACAAGCATCAGCCAAAAGCATGTAAACTCTTCCTCGGATGTGCAAATACAGCAAGTGCAAATGAGCAAAGCTTTGATCTGTAATCCACTATGTTGAAATTACTTTTCTACGTGATGCAGCCATGTGGTCGCAGCTTTTTAGCCAAACTGGTATTAAAGCAGCATACATTAACTAGTTAACTGATTGGTCGATCGACAGGTAATACATCTGCAACTATTTTGATGATTGATTTATCTTTTTAAGTAATGTATTAGGCATAAATACTAACATTACCTCGTTTCAGCTTTCCAATTCTAAAGATCTGCTGATTCGCTTCATCTTTGTGTGATGGTAATTTTAACATTTTTAGGCTTTTGTCTGTTGGTCAGACAAAACAAGCTGGTTGGTTGTACACAAGTTTAACAGACATAATACTTTCTGTACATTTTATAGCCTGCACAATTAATCGAGAAACCGCAAAGAAAAGAAACTGCAGCTTATTATGGAAACTGTAGCATAGTAGCAGCTTTGACTATGCAAGGTAACACATCATAGAGCAGATCTGTATGTAAGCAAGCACAAGGTAGAGCCATTAAACAATCACAATGAGCTTGTAATCAACATAAGATAAGCACAATTTATGATGGCAGCCATAAAGCAAGCATCACTACATTATGTTGCCAGGATGAGAAAGCAATTCAAGCTGCACACTAAAAGCTCATATGTATGTCATGAAAACATAGGTAACACATACCAAGTTATTCTTGTCAACATTAAATGGAATAGTTAAGGCTCTTCTTCGCTCCATCATGGTCCACAATTTGGTAAGGCACAGCAAGAAAACTGCAAGAAACACATTAAAAAAAATTATTAATGTATTGAATTATAAACAAACAATCTCTGTCACAGCAAGTCAAACTTTAAACATGTATAATACAAAACAAGGAGTATTTTCTAAGCAATAACCAAGGTATAACTGTTTGATAAGTAAAAAGGTCCTATATAGCCTAGGTGTCTCGATCAAGTAATTTAAACCAACATGCATTTACAAAAACGACAGGTATTACTAATTATATCAAGAGTGACAAATCAGGAGATAAACCCTTAAGGGTAAAACATCAGGGTAGTAACCTGAAAGCAGAATGACGGTGTTTTTAAGCTGATGTTAATCAGAATTAGCTTTACTGGCCAAATATGTGTATACATACATGGCATTTGACTCTGGTTTTTCATTGCTCTCAATGGACATACACAGAAAAAGACATACAGCTAAAACAAGGACAACAAGGCTGGACAAGGTAAACATTTGACCACTATGTACTGATATATATCAAGTAATTGGACAACAATACAATATTTGCTGATATCACAAAGTTTGATACGATTTCGATTTAATACAACTTGTGGGCCTGCGATCGATATGAGACGATATCATATGCCCATTAAACACAATCTGTTGCATTTAAATAACCTCACAAAAAGCAACTAAAATAGGATTTAACTACTTTATTACTGGGCTCTTTCTGACATTAAGAAAATAATCAATATTAAGAATCAGAGTGCAAAGGTTGCTGGGAAAAACAGGTTGCTAAACTCCGGTGTGTATTTAGACTATAAAATATATAATTTAGTTACAATGTTTGTTGCATAGATAGCACGTGTAACGCCAACTTACCTATTTAAAACAGGCCAATGATATTATCAGTCATTTTCATGCACGCCACCGTAACAACCCTCTGTTTTTAAAGTGCCTGGACAAAATAGAAAGTGAAAACCTCTGGTCTGCTACCGCTAGCGTTAGCCGACAAAGTTAGCTTGTTAATGCTAGCTTGCCTATGATGCTGGCTAAACGTAGCAAAGCTAAAGCTTACCCTAGACCGGGGCTTCTTTCGATATCAACGGAGAATATAAGGAGATTGCAGACAAATTTTCACACTGACGTCTGCACCAACACCTTGCAAACAAAGCGGTATGAACACATTTTCCTGGGCTCGATTCTGTACTTCACAGGCGCTTCAATGTTTCTTGGCAACATCCGGTGAAGACCGGAAGTGCATCAGGAATAAGAGCGAGATGAACAAAGAGTTTACAGATTGTTCCCGCGCGCAATCAACTGTCCGTTATCTAAGTACATTTACTCAAGTAGCCTACTGCACTTTTACAGTAGAGATTTGAGATACGTGAACTTTACTTGAGTATTTAAATTTCCTGGCACTGTATACTTCTACTCCACTACGTTTTGTAAGCCATTGTTGAGTATTTACTCACTACGTTTATTTGTAGCCTACATATATTTAACTTTTTTTTTAAGATTTATTTATTTATTAAGATTTGTGTTTTTTTTTTAAAACCCTTTTTGCATGGCATGCTTTTAAATCAATCAACATACCAAATACATAAATGCCCATTGGATACACGTACAATTAGAGAATGTGTTAGTCATAGCAGGAAAGGCACAGATGTAATTAATAACATTATTAATTACGGATGAATTCCATTTAAGTGTTCCCAATCCCTGCTATATTTAGTTACACCTGTGCCTTTTCTAGTATGACAAGTCAAAATGTCATGATGAGCAATGTTTTTTTTTCATTTCTTGATCATTAGCCTAATAACAATTATCTAACGCAAATATAGAAACATCACCCCTGTAGCAACTTATTAGTATTATTAATTTATTGATACAGCAGCAGAAACATCAGGCCTGCTCAGCCCCTGGAGGGAGGTTGGTGAGTCAGCCTTCAAACACTGCAGTACATAAATACAGGCCTTTCTCACAGAGAACATGTTGACTAACCAAATAAATGTAATAATATAAACGGCTCCATTAAAACTAGGTGCCTATGATACTGTGTGTAGCTCACCAGGAAACCTTAATGTAAAAGAGAAATTGTTATTGGCCGCACCTGTTTTTTTCCTATGGTAAGTCAAAATGTCTGCTGTGAAATAGGCGTGAATGTGTGTCATTGGGACCTGGCCATTGGCCACTGAGTACAGCATGGACACTGGAAAGCAGTGGAAAAACGTTCTTTGTATTGTAGTCAATAAAGGTGTGTTTGTTTTTGTTTTGACAAAATGAATGTTGACCATTGCATGTAGATGGTTCTGTAGGCTATATAGGCCTACATGAAATCCTCCAGGATAATATATTGTTGTCCTGTGATGCAAAAATACAAAGATAACAAATTATATTTTTCCATTGTGGAGACCAAAATCCCTGTGTCCAGCATAATATTTAACATCAGGAGCCACTTTTCTGCACAGCTGTCTCCGAGGACGTCCCTGAGCCTGCTGCTCCACTGACACCTTCATCAGGGTTAGGGCTCGGTGCAGCCGCTGGGGCGTTTCCTCTCGACTCATGTCCCGCTCTCATTTCAGCTAAGTAGAAAAGAGAAAGATGTACATAAAAACATAACATAATAACAGTTATCTGTTTATTCTTCAGATTTTTCATACAGGGTTCTTCTCTTCCCAAGTTCTTTCCGTCATTGTCTTACCAATAGCACTACATGGTGTTATGATGGGCGTTTCCAGTTGCTCTCCTGCAGCAATGGAAGCCTGAATCCTCCTAACCACGTAGATGCTAGCTGGGATGTGAAATAAAAAAAAGATATACTGTAAATAAGATAATAGCATATATGCCTTACAGAATCATTATGAACACGTTTTTTCACATTAACTGTCTTCACATAGGTCTACTGTATATTCAGAGGTGAAGGAAGTACTCAGTACATATAAAAGTAGCAATAACACATAAAGCCATACATTCAAAATTTTACCTTACTAAAAGTACAAGAGTATTAGCATCGAAATATAGTATACTTAATAAAAATGTTAATTTTGGTTTAATTTATTGATGCATTTATGTGTGTAGCCCTTGTGTGGTGTTCATGTTTTTGTTACACAGCCAATGTTCCCGGGTCTGGTGGACCCACCACATTAGGCTTTTAAATCAATACAGCCATAACAATGTATGTAAAAACACTTAACAGATGTTTACTTTAGCTCAGTTACCAATGATACGTGGATGGTTCATATTTGCCATTTACCCCTGTGAGATCACATTTATGATCATATTGATCATATTTGTGAGAAAACAAGGAAATTCAATTATATAAAAGTTTTTTTGATCACTATTGGTGCTTATTTCTCAGAACAGGTGAAAGTGCTTGAAATGTAACAATTTTGTAACTTTCTGTGGGAATAGCAGGTGCAGAAAGACAACACTTGGGGCCAGTAGACCCAAGCATCTCATATGAAATACTTATGTGTCTGGGGGGGGGTGTACCGTGTAGAAGTCATTGAAAAAAAGTTATTTTTTTATGTTCTTCACAGAAAATGAGCCAAGGCTAATGACTTTGAGTTAGAAGAAATAATAAATAGCATCATTTTTTAAAGATTAAAGATGCAAAGATGGTAAAGATGGGGCTAATTGTAAGGATGGAAAGTATAGTAGCCTAACTAACGTTTTAGAATAAATTAGTGCATGGTGTAAAAAATTCAATTCAATTTTATTTATAGTATCAAATCATAACAGGAGTTATCTCAAGACACTTTACAGATAGAGTAGGTCTAGACCACACTCTATAATTTACAAAAAAAAAAACAAATCCCCCGAAAAAGCAGGCTACAATAGATTATTTCCCTCTGAAATGAAGTGAAGTAGAAGTATAAGGTAGCATCAAATAAAATTACTCAAACATAGTAAGCCTACAGGTAGGCTATCTCAAAAATGTACAAGAACTTTGGTAAATGTACTACGTTACTTTCCACCACTATAGGCTATATCTGTTCACATGACAAAGCCCGTAAACATACGTAGTAAAACTGACAGACAGACAGACAGATAGATAGATAGATAGATAGATAGATAGATAGATAGATAGATAGATAGATAGATAGATAGATAGATAGATAGATAGATAGATAGATAGATAGATAGATAGATAGATAGATATAGATAGATAGATAGCCTTCAGGACGGAACACAATGTAAACACCTGTATTTCCACATCGTGGGCGCGGTCAACTAAGGTTTGAATACACAAAAAAACGATAAACACATCCTACCTTTTATTAGCAGTCAGACCATGGTTGTTTGTTTCCTGTTTATCTAAATCTATTAGCTATGATAAACTCGTCTGTTGACGCAAAAGCACACTACGTACTGCGGATAATACGAGGGGCGGGACTTAAAGTCCCGACCTGCATTCTGATTGGCTGAGCTGTTACACAATATACCATATCGTGATGGACATGAGTTTTATCCATAGACAAGAGGATTGAGATTAGTCAGGATGTTTAGAAACTTTATCAATTCCAGATTATTAATTATATAAAAAATAAATAAAAATTATTGGTAACACTTTATTTAACAGGTCCGTAATTTTCTAATAATTTCCCAGTAAATCTGCTATAAATCTATGTACTTTGGTACTAGTAACAGAAAACAAACAAGTGATACTGTTTGCATCGTGTTTTTAACAGTCTTTAACAGTGTAACATTGTGAAGATATGAGTAAGAAAAAGAAGAAATATAATAAGAAAAACAAGTTAAACAAATAAGGGGATTTAGAAAATGAGTGAAAAAAAAGACTACTAATCTAATCTAGGAGAGGACTCTAAATGGACATCAGGGATAGTCAGGGGACTCCAAGTTAATATACCAATGTCTAATACATTTTATAGCTTTTGTTTTCTGAATTATTGTAAAAAAAGAAAAAGGGGGAATGTAAGTGCAGCAGTGGAAGAAGTACTCTGACCCTTTACTTACAATACCACAATTTAAAAATGACTCCATTGCAAGTAAAAGTCCTGCATTAAAAATCCTACTTAAGTAAAAGTACAGAAGTATTACCAACATAATGTACTCAAAGTATAAAAAAATACTTGGTTTGCAGAATAATGCATTGTACTGTTGTAGCAGGTTGAGGAGGAGCTAGTTTGAACTACTACTGCCTATATAGTTTTGTGGTCTACGGCAGTGGTTCCCAATCTAGGGGGCGGGCCCCCCTAAAGGGTCACAAGATAAATCGGAGGGGTCAGGAGATGATGGGTAATGGGTGAAAAAACAAAGCTTTTTTTGTGAAACATTAAATAATTTTACATCAAGGTATTTGGGCAAATCTCAAGTCTCTTAGGTGGATCTGCTTCTAAAACATGACATCTAACTACACATTAGTAAAGGTTTACAAGCAAAAAAACAAAAGGTTGTGAAAAAAGGTTAAAAGTTATTTTGAAACAGTACAAATAGGATTTTTTCCAAAACCAAGCTACCGCTCCAATTAATGAAATTAAACACTGCTACTTTAAGTGAGCACAATTCAGAGTGCTCCATGTAATCATTTATTGTCAGGCATTTTATTGCAATTTACAGAGCTTCATTTATCCTTGTCCATTCCTAACAACCCAACAGAATGATCACATATTCATGTAATCCAATACGTATTTACCATTTGGAATAGAAAGCTGGGTGAAACCTACCTGGAATAAACACTGCACAAATCTTTTTCACAATTAGAGTACAGCCATTTCTTACACAGTTGCATTTCAATATATACACACACAGATTTCATTTAACTTAAAACGGTTTCACACAGCAAGACAAGCACAACAATTTCACACAGGAACCAGACACCTTCTTTCATATTATTACAATAGCTCTTTACAATAAAAAATACAGTTATATAGTTGCAATCACCTGGGGAAACAAATGAAACTTAAGTTAGTGAGAAATTAACGTCGTAAGGAATGATGTAAGCTGAGGTTGAAGGGAGGGAGTCAGAATTTTTTCAGTGGAAGATATATTTACGTAGGCAAGTTTAAGAACTACTACTGTAATGTTGATGTTTTTTTTAGTCCGTTATCCTGCCAGCATTGTAAACAAGAGGTGACTCAGTATTACGCCCTTCCTCCCATCAAGCTTTTTTTCACTAAACAACACCTCACACAAAACACAAACATTCACTAGAGGGATCTAAGAGGACAGCTGGAGTGTTGATGGTCTGGACTTAGTCCATCCTGATCTTCTGGTTAGTCATCCTGTAGATGATGCTGTCATATCCTGGGTCCATGTTCCACAGGTTGTAACCGACGACAATGACGGCGAGGGCCAGAGCGATCATCAGCCACAGCACAATGTTGAAGACCACAGCATAGTGGAAGTTGTACTTGTAGGCCAGGTTGTAAGGGCTGCCAGGGTTACTCTGCAAAATGAAAAATCCAGAAAGGTAGATGCATAGGGTAATAAATGTCAAGGAGGGCAACATCTAATAAGATCCATTCACAAAACTATTAGGGCTCATCCCCCACCAACTCACCCCTGTTCCCCTTACCCCTTTTAACTAGAGTGGCTGATCAAAGCATTCTTTGGTTCCAGACCTAAGTCATAAAAACCAAGAAGCATGGATTGAAACTGGGACTACACTTCCCACAAGGTCCTACCATAAATATAAACGACTTGGGTTTAGATTTTTGGTTCAGTGTCAGATTTCACCCGTTGATAACACCACCATGACTCAAGACGCATGTACTTGATCAGGCCATATTGTAGTTTAAATTATGCTTCTCAGAGCAGGAGACAGTTGTGAAACAGATTCCTTTTGCAGCAGACATTTTAACACCTAACTATAACAGTGTAATACAACAGTCCTGAAATAAACCTTGTCTTAAAGTGCTCATACTATGCTCATTTTCAGGTTCATAATCATATTTAGAGGTTGTACCAGAATAGGTTTATGTGGTTTAATTTTCAGAAAACACCATATTTTTGTTGTACTGCACATTTCTGCAGCTCCTCTTTTTACCCTGTGTGCTGAGCTCTGTTTTAGCTACAGAGTGAGACATCTCATTCTGTACCATCTTTGTTGGGAGTCGCACGTGTGCAGTAAGTACTGCTAGCTAATCAGTTGCAGAGTATGAGGTAGTGCCATGCTAGCAGCTAGGCGAGCATTCTAATGTGTGTTACAAAGTGACGCATGTTCGTCACCGGAAGTAAAGGCTGGACTACAACAGAGCTGTTTGGAGCAGTTTGTGAACAGTGTTTTCTGTTGGAGATGGTAAGTCCCTTTGGGGTGGACTTTGGGCTTTTTCACTTTGTAAACCTATAACGTGCACAAAAAGATATATAACACAATAAAGGGAAGGGGAAAAGCCAAAAAGTATAATATGAGCACCTTAAGGTTATAATGTTCAGCTTATGTTGAATCTGTTGTAGAGAGGTGTTGATTGAACATCCTTTTGCAGGCTGTAAATTGTGGTGCTGTTTTTTCGTATCCGTCTTACTAAAAATTTGTAACGTACAGAAACCTTGCATACCGAGTCCGATGTGTATTAATTAATCTGTTGCGAAAAAATGTGCAAAAAAAAAAAGTACAGTAAAGTCTCCTTCTCCCTCACTCCATCCCTTGCTTCGCTCCGTTGACAGTAACATTACCTCGCTGGCTGTCCTGTCCCCTCTGCCTGCATCTTGTTGCATTTGGCCCCCCCGGCTACCTGAAAGCGTTGCGCTGCCCTCTCCATCACCACACTGTTGCTCTCCTTTTTCTGTCTGTGTTCTGATATTCCCCTCTTCCTACTACAGATAATCTGACCTGTTGACAGGAGACTATCTGAGTTATGAAATGATACGTTGCACTCTGCAAGCGTCTTTCTGTGGTGCATTTGTGGATAGGGTCATCTTCTCCTTGTCAAAACACACACATTTTCGGAGGCAGTGTGTAAACATGATTGATACAACGTAAGGTTGTATTTATTTTTTAACGTCCGAAGATTTTGGACTTAGTGTACAAGCACCTTAAGAGTTGTGTTAATATTCAGCTAACTTATTTATAATGCATTACAAATCATAACTAAGGGGCGGCCTCTAGCTCACCCAGTGAGAGCGTTCGCCCCATGTAGGCCGAGTCCTTGGCAGCGGCCCGGGTTCGAATCCGACCTGCAGCCCTTTGCTACGTGTCATCCCCTCTCTTTCTCTCCCCTTTCCTGTCTATCCATTGTCACTATCGAATAAAAGGGAAAAGCCCCCAAAAATAATCTTAAAAAAAAAAAAAAAAAATCAGAACTAACCCCTGAATGAGTGTATACTTTTTTCTGTTGTCATTCAATGAAGTTCAGCAAACAGTTAACAAGACTTACAATCTGTTTGGATTCCAGGATCGAACGGGACTTCCTGGTCAAAGGAGCCTCAAAAGTCTTAACTGTAACAACCTCCACCACAGCACTGTTGCCATAGAGACCATACACATCCTCTCCAAACTACAATAAAAAAAGACATAAGTATTATTATATACAGAAGTTAAAATTTAAAAAAAAACTGATACGATTCTGTAAATAAGGCCTACAAAGACCTTCTCCTTACTTTTTGCAGAACAGAGGCGAGAATGGCAGTGGCATCACGGTACTGGGGAGAGTCTTGGCCATAGAGCCTGCTAAGCTCCTCCAGACCAGACAACTCCAAGGAGTACAGGTCAGGAGAGTGGTCCTTCGCCAAATGTCTGTGTCTCTGCAGCTACAAGAAGGGAAAAAGACAAAGACACTGCAGCCACAATGCATGAGCTTTTTTTTTTTATTTTCAGCTGACTTCAGCAAACCCTGACGACTTACCAGAGCTGTGATATCATGCAGCACTTGGACCTCAGACAGGAAGAGCAAATCAGCCTAGAAAGCAGAAACAGTAAAGAGGTAAGAAAGGTAAAACAGACTTCCAGTGGGCTACTTGATACATTTCAAGGACTCAAGTTGACTAAAACGATCACTCCCAGGAATGCTAGGCATGATGGTGCAATATACTTTATTAAGTATACTAGCAACAAATGGTGAATACTGTGTGCTAACTGCACGAGAAAATGCATTTTAACACCCTATGTAGCAGGTAGAGTGATAGTTTGTCTTTGAAAAGTACATGTAAAAATGGTGGTTGTGTCAGTCAGTACAGCCTTGTGTGGGTACGATGTTGCTGTTGAAACTGACCTCTGCATTTCTGCTGAGGGAGTTGAGAGGCAGGGAAGCCAGCACAGAGCCATCCTGGGACAGACGGGCACGGATCTGCTGCAAGGTGACTGGTAGGTCCTCAAACACAGCATTGGCCTTGCCAAGCATATACAACCTCTGAGAGAGACAACAAAGATTTTTTTTTTTTTTTTTTTTTTAAACAACCAGATGAGCCTCTTAAGAGTGACGTCTCAGATAGTGAGTATGCCCTGTTCAGTCTATATATATTAATTAGGGCTGTCAAAATAACGCCTTAATTTCGATTAATTAATCTGAGAAAAAATAGTGTGTTAAAAAAAAATTAACGCAGATGAATCCATTCCATATTGACTTTTCACCCAGAGCCGTTCTAGCCACCATTTGACTGTAAAATGAAGGAGGGAGACGAGAGAATGCGCAACAGAAACATCACGCTAGTTTCTTTAACTGTCTATGGCTAACACTACACTCAGCAGGTAACGTTAGCCTTCCGCTAGCTAGTAGCTGGATTAAACACGGTTGAAATGCTGACAGCTAACGCTAAATGGTGTAAAGTTTGACTGCGTTTCTGCCGTTGTCGGAAAAACACCGACGGAGATGGTGCGTTCAATGAAACTGGTAACCTACAGCCTCACGGTGCATTCGTAGTTATTGTGAAATACCCTTTTCCTCAGCATATTAGGTCATACTGTTGATTGTAATATATATATATATATATATATATATATATATATATATATATATATATATATATATATATATATATATATATATATATATATATATATAGTCATTATTTGAACAGTGAAAATAATAATAAAAGTTTTTTTTAACTTCAGTGTCACTAATGCTGATTATTCATTGATTCATTTGAATTGAAGTGATTGAATATTTAAAATACTTCCACAGCAAAAATTATGTATGCGATTAATTTAAATTAATCACAGAGTCTGTAATTAATTCGATTACATTCTTTAATCGATTGACAGCCCTAATATTAATAATATTTGCATTACCTCTTCACTGGGGGCCAGCTGCAGCACTACAGGGGTGTCCTCAGCAAACAGAGAGTGTACAGTCTCTGCAACACTATCCAAGTTGAAGGGTACCGGCTGCAAGGAAGAACAAGATCCAATGACTAAGTCAAACTACATTGCATACATTAGTAATATATTGATGTACGAAACATCATTATGATGCCACAGTGCAGTCTAACTCACATTCTCCAAGGGGTAGGATGCCACACTCTGAGGCAGGGCCAGGCTATCAACTCCTCTCACCACCACCAGTACGTTAGCCCGGGGATGCTGGAACAATGGACCAGCCTGAAGGCCTGGCCAGGACAGATCCTGTACAAATGAACACACGTTGTAATGGCTAGGCCAGCATAATTATAACCTTTTATAACCATTTCACTTGGCTGCCTTGGGCAAGTTGTCAAAACAAGTTGCTTATTTACAGTTACGGAAAATTATCATTCATTTTGGAGTTATGTTTCGGGGTACCTGGCAAATGTAAGTCCACCATTAACTCTCTTTTAGCTTCATTTTGGTCTCTATCTACTCCTGAAGGGAAACATCTGGTTCTTTAGCTGCTCTAAATGCTCCACTATGTTCACCAGCTAGTTGCTAACTGTGTATGTCTACCATTTGGTGCTGAGCAGGTAGTGTACAGCACCTGCTCTTTAGCTAAAAGCTCTTTAGCTAAAAACAAACAAAACAGATGCCATGAGAGTGACCTATAACTGTAAAGTTGCGGGTCGGAGAGCTAAACATCAAGCTTAAAAAGGTATTTTAAAGCTTGGTAAAGCGGAGGGGAGCTGCATATTTGCAGAATGTACTAAAATTGTTAAGCATTCAATAAATAAAGAAGCACCTCTTGAACAGAAAAGCCCATGGTTAAAGCCACCAGGTCAGGGATCTTCTCTCCAGAGACAGGCCAGTCTCCTTTCTGGAAGGATACAAACTCTGGAGACTGCAGTACCGTTAAACTGTCTCCATGTACACCTGTGACAAAAATTAAAAAACTGTCAATCCCAGTAAAACATGTGAAAAATTAAGAATTAACTAACAGTACAAATACTTCACAACCTAACAGACTTGCAACACAAATTGCAAGTTCACAATTTCTCAGTGTAAAATAGTGCCCTCAAAAATTCCCCATATCCCTTTAACATACCCATAATGAAAAAAAAGATATTTTAATTTACCCTTTTGACAACTCAACTTCATCAATAACACTGGGAAACATCATCCACTGAGAGCTATCCATTAATTATAATGACATGGCCTGGGTATTTTTACATATTTTATTGTACATTTTTCTAATAATTTTTATGTTTCTTGACTTTTGCAGTATTGCTTTTTTATTTTACTTTCTCTTACTTTGTTTATTGTTAGGCACCAGAACACCAAGGCCAATTCTTTGTATGTAAAAACCTGCTTGGCAATAACCCCGATTCTGATAATGCTCTTCCCCTTTATCCTCATCTGCTGTTTTGCAATAATAGAATTAGGCCCTCTTAAATGAGAAGCTATTTCACTTATATCAGTGTAGTGTTATGAGTGATATGTTCATTTTACATTACAGCAAGCACACTAACTTTACAGCGACCTGAATTGAGGCATAAACTCGTGACAGAGAGCTGATGACTGTTAAAGAGGAACTACCAGTTTACAGCCTCTCACATGACAGCAACAATTTGTGAACAGCTCCAACAAGAAAGTAACGTTAGCTACACATTCTCATCTTTACTGCTAGCGTTCAGTTTGCGAGTTTCTTTTTCTCCTAGGATGGCGAAGGTATTGGGAATGCATGACCCGCTCTATTCTCGTTCTGATTGGCTGGTACTCGTTGCCTGCTCTAGATGGGTTGGTTAGGTTTAGGCAAGAGAAGTGGGATTGGTTAGGTTAAGAATGTCAGGGTAAGCCAATCAGAGGCAGAGTAGGGCGGGACATGCCTTCGCCATCCTGGGAAAAACAGTTTGCTAATGCGTTAAGTGTTAGCAACAAGCTAACAGTATTATCTTCAGCGTTTAACTGCTTGTTGAAAGCTCAAGCCGAACCAATGGTCCAATACTACAAGTATAGTAATATTATTTCACATTCCCATTCATTTACGTAGGGCAGTATTAAAACGTTACCTAGCATACGGATTTACCAGTAAGCTAAACGGCGATGCCAACGATGTTCCAAGCTAGGTTGTCATTTGCAAACAGAGTGGATAACGTTACATGACTCGGTTATATTTATGTGAGAAAAAACACATCCCAAACCCTAAATCATAACCATCCATCGTTGTACATTTCATACCGGTTGTGACAAGGAAGCAGAGGGAAAACGCAGCGTAGAGAACAGCCTCCATCCTTCGCCAGCTTGTCAGCGACATCTTTCTCCTTGGTGCAGCAGAGATCAGCTGACCTGATGTCACAATACCACAAAGCACGATGGGAGAATATTTGTCACAACACAGTACTACAGGTTCACAGATAAGCGCTTTGGTAGGCTACTGATTCTTTGTAAAATATTTAGTCTTTGGCAGTACTAATACTATACAACTTGTTTCCTCCAATCCTCTGACTGAATATGATTTTATTTCAAATGTCTTTTATTGTCATACACAAGATTAAAAGCAACTCATTTTCCAGTGTCAACATGTAGGCCTACGTAAGAGAAATGTTAACAACATGGTATAAAATAAGTAATGCAGAAGAAAGGTGGGGTAATATATATATATATATATATATATATATGTGTGTGTCCTTAGAATTCTCACTTTATGTTCATCATATATTTTTGTATACATTATTTTTGATCTATGTGTGCTAATGTTGTTTACCAGTATCTTTGTAGCCTATATTGCATTTTGTCAATAAAATAAAAATGGATAGTACTACACATCCAGGGTATTATCATTTTTTTTATTTTTCTCTGTAACTTAGTAGTGAAGTGCATTCACATTCTTTCAAATATTTTTAATTTACCATCCTTATCAGACAAAATAAGCTTATTTTTATGGCAAAAATACAACATCCAAAACAAAAAGAAATGTATGAGAGAGGAAAGAACTGTGACTTAACAATAGACATACAAATTAACTATAACCATAGGAGAAGATAAGTAATGTAAGACCACCACCCTTGCATGTATCACATTTTTACAGACTAATATATATTATAATACGTATGTATTGACTACAAATCTTTAAATCTCATACATCAGTTAATTCACCAAAGTTTTGTCTGGAGCAAGTTCATAATGCAGAGAAATCTACATGAACCATACACTAACTACCACATGAAGCTGCACACAAACAAGTTTTAGGTCTACTTGCTCCCATTCTGGTGCATTTTACTATTTGACTATTATAGGAGAAAAGAACATTTCACAATAGAGGGTGGGTGATGATGACCATGAATGACCGATGTAATCCTCATCAATGTAATCCTCACCATACCTCACCTATATGATATCCATTTAGAAAGCCATCAACCATGAACATCTCAGCACTCGTGAGGTTAAGTGTGGCCCTCCTGCACCTTCTGCCTCAGTATGTTGTTTTTGTGTTTGGACTGAGAAACTAATGTCTGCCAGGCTGAACTATTTTCAGCATCTCAATTAGCTGTGTGACAGCTTCATGTCACTCCATAACCTTTACCTGGATATGTGAAATGGGCCAACTCAGCTTCGACTTCACTCCCTAAACCTCTCTGAACTTTGCTGCTAAATAAAACAAAAATTCTTGGGGCGCCCTGATAGCTCACCTGGTTGAGTGTGTGCCCCACGTACAAAGGCTCAGTCCTTATTGCAGCTGCCCAGGGTTCAATTCTGCCCTGTTGCCCTTTGCTGCATGTCATTCCCAGTCACTCCACCCTTAAATAGCTTCAGCTGAAAAAAAATCTTTAAAACAAGCATTTTCAACATTAAAAAAAATCTTAAGATTATCCCAGAGCCTAACGATGATTTGAGTCTGCTTTACCTCTGAGGATTTCTCCAGGGGTTTATTTATGGCCCGAGGGGCTGGATTGCCCATGTCCCTTTCTAAAGCTCCATTGTCAGTTTGTGGATTAGCTTCACCCCCCCTCTCACACACACACACACACACACACACACACACACATTTTGGCCTGGCTCTTGGCAGCCTGCCAGGGATCTCTTTGCATCCACTCTGCAGAGATAGAACAGTTGAGGATTAGTTATATTATACTTATGCATATCTGCCTTGTGTGGCTCTCCTTTACTTCAGTTTTGTTGAAGCTCGGCCATATCGTCATGGTGACAATTAGCTACTCATTTAATGCATTCTGCAGAGTCTTCCAGACTTACGTTCCTCCCACTCTCTGTACTTTGTGAATGTCACACTCTTTATATGAACCAGTACTCCTATAACTACTACCTGGCCCCAGGTTTTTCCTGTCTTAAATTAGTTTGTGGTTTTGAATAAACCTGTTGATAGTCTATATTTTTCATCCCATGAAATAACAAAACCAAAAATACATTCCTGATTCCCTACCCTGTATGTGGCTCTCAGAACCAAAACCTTTGTTCCTACACAGACACTTTTTTAAAAGAAATGTTACTTAAACTAGAGTAAAAAGTGATTTTGTCAGTGCAATGTCACATTCATTTATTCATAATGGAGGTCAATAGCACAGGGAAATGAAATATAATCAGACTTTGGTTACCCAGACAGAACTTGTTAGTTGGATCAATTCTGGGTTTTGGTCTTTCATTTGACATGATTTTCAAACTATATTTTGACACAGGGCCAACAGATCCAGTAATAATCCCCAACTTAAAAGGGTTAAATGTGATTGGTTTGGGAAATTGCAACACTTAATTTGTACTTTTACCAAAATACTGAAACAAAATGAACATGATGCCCACTTTGCCCTGCTGCTCATCCCACCTTGAGAAAACATTCTTTTGGTCAGTCATATTAAATGATAATGTAGGTATTTTAACATTTTAGTGATCGTGCCAAATATTTAGTACTAAATAGGTAACATTTAAAAATAAAATCAAGCCCTACATAAATGATTGAGCAATGAAGACTCATTAGGTTCACCATCCAGTTACAGCTTGGGCACACTAGAGGGCACTGCAAGCCACAAGCTTTTCAGCATAGAGGGGCAGCAAATGGGATTTGGGGATTTGTTCACTCATGGCTGTAGCAATACATTGCATGACACCAACAATACAACAATATTCCAAGAGATGGCAATGTAGGATTGTGTTGTTCACACCTCGGCAACATACAGGAGTTACATACAATAATTAGGCTAGAAGATTCAATTTGACAGAGCAGCTGGCAAAAGTTTAGTTCTCACTGCCCAATTCAATTCAGCACTGACAAAAGAGGCGTAGAATACATGTTTCATCTTGCAGTTTGTATATTTATTTTAAAGCAACTTCTTTTGTAAAATATAAATACAAATGAGATATTTTAATTACAAAGTTAAAACAAAAAAGAACACACCAAAATGACTTTACTGCAGTAGCCTCCCTGTTATATACAAGCTCTGTGCCGAAGGGTAAATATCAACATTATCTTAAAACTTTATTATACAAACTGTTTTGTAGTTTTGCATGTTAAATTACAGACTAAACAGGAAGCAAAATTTGAACATTAAAAAAAAAAAAAAGATACAACAAAATAGCCTGAGGCTCAAGCGAGCGCTAAAGTCTGAGGAAAAAAAAAAAAAAAAAAAAAAAAAAAGACTAAAACAGGACATCATGTGCTTCCTATAAACAAATACCACATTCAATAGCACAGTCTCAGTACTATCCTGTACAGCTACACACATGCACAACGTGCTGCGCGCTCACACACTCCATCCAATCGCTGACAACACGACTACACTCTGTTGCCATACAAAATCTTTCAGAGGAGTCGTGAGCAACATCCAAAAGAAAAAAGAAATCTCTTGATATTTTATATATATATATATATATATTCATATATATATAATATATTTATTTATTTATTTATACATATATTAATTTATAAAAATAAGACCATTATTAAGTCTATTGAGTCACAAATGTGTTGATTCTCAGTTAACGGAGGGAAACGTTTCAGCAGCCCGATCAGCCAGCAGGTCAATCCATCTGTACAGTGCTGGTCCAGAGCAGGGTCAAAGCGTGCGAACTAAAGAGTTAGGCTAAGGCATATCATCATAATCCTGGTTGGTTCTTAAGCAAACTGCAGTCGTAAAGGACCAAGGTCCGGGTTTAGTGGCTCCAAGGGTCAGGATGAGCCCAACTTTCCAATAGCCTTGATTTTGTCCTTCAGTTTGTCCCCTGGGTGGTCCCAGCGGTCGTCAAGACACTCCAGTGTGGAGCCCAGAAGAGCAGCCAGCTCAGCGCTGTCTTCCACCAGGTCCAACAGGTCCTTACTGTCTGCATGGAAGCCTTCCAGCTCCTCTGGGCAGGAGAAGAGCTGCGACAGAGAGGCCTGCCGGTAAAACTCTGCCTCTGCCACTGTCACCACCTCCATGTGGGGGAAAGCCTGTCGGAACCCGCGACCAGACATCCGCAGCCGACGAAGCACGTCGGACAGTAGCAGCCAGTTTCTTGGCCTGAAAGAGGAAATCAAGCAATGTTTAGGTATGATGGCGGACAGAGAGGCACATTTCTTTTAAATGGGAGTATGCTCTTGAGATAACAGCTCACCCCTGGGAGAGGGACACCTGGATGTTGTAGCAAGGCAGCAGAGGGCGGTCAGAGAACTCAAACTCAAACACCTCCCTTTTATCATCCTCATCCTCATCCTCTGGGCCCGGAGGGTCGGCCAGGATGTCATAGACACCGCCCTCCTCGCTCAACTCTGACACACAAAAAACAAGAATAAATATTAGTGAGCATCTCGATTATCATAAAAGACGTGTATCACTCAAAGCTAGATGGCATTGAAGATGTGTAAAAAGACTTTGTAAGCACTAAAACAAACACACAGAGTACTCACCGCACACAGCACTGCCATAGAATTCCCAATAAAGCCCCGGGTCGTCATCTGAGCGGCCCTGAAGGTCAGCAAAATAATCTATGGAGAGAAGAAAGAAGCGAAGCCTGTTATTCAAGAGCTGGAGCCTCCGGGACAGGCAACGAGGCAAATACAATTGCCCTTTAAAACTACAGCAGAAAAATGGATAAAGAGCACAGAAAAAATAATAGAGGAGGAGGAGGGGCGGTGTCAAGAGAGAAAAGAGAAACAAACAGAGCAAATGTTTGGTGGAAGGAGGGGTGGGGGTGCTGATGGTCAGGGGCCAGCGGCTGTACCACGGGGGAGGAGAGTGACTGTCTCCGCTGGGTTGAGCTGGCTCAGTTCAGACCAGGGCTGCCAGGAATCAAACAAGAACCACACACAGTTGCTGTGTACACACACACACAGAGAGAGAGAGAGACACAGAGAGAGAGAGAGAGAGAGAGAGAGAGAGAGAGAAACAAACAAGCAGAGGGAGCTGGATAAGCACGCACATATACACACAGAGACAGAGAGACAGAGACAGAGAGAGAGAGAGAGAGAGAGAGAGAGAGAGAGAGAGAGAGAGAGAGAGAGAGCTGGGCTTTGTGCCAGTGCTGAGGCGTGGGGCGTCTGGCGTGTGTTTGGAGGGATTAACGGCCTCCAGATGAGTGGGACCAGGTGGAGGGAGGGCAGCAATCGCTCGCTCGCACTCATTTTCTACGGTGCTCGATCTCCCTCGCTCCCTGTTCTGTCAATCTAGCAGCTATCGATCTATCAATCCACGATCTTTTCAAAATTCAACACCATCTTTCCAGCCGTCTACATACTGTATAAATCTCCCTTTGCACCAAACCTGTTCACCCTTCTGTCGACCGTGAACTTACACCTGTTCATTTTCACCCTGATCTACCATCTTTTCTCCTGTGTCTTGTCTCTTTTAGCCTCTGGTGCGTCTCAGATAAATCGGTTTTAACTAGCTAGATGTTCATATTATATAATATTAAGCAGCTGGCTACAGAGGAAGCATGTGCCTGTGTATGCTTTCATTTCCTCCTCCTGTACACAAACCTGTGTTGTCTCGACTTAACTGCAAACATTCGGACGAGCCCTCTCAACATTTACGGCCCAAATACAGACGACGTCAGACCGTAGCGTGGCAGCCTTGTGAAAAGACACACTCAAGCGCTCACACGCACGAATACAAAAGCAGAGTCTCCAGCCAGAGTGAAGCCCATTTCCGCACGTACACTGAGCAAACACAGTTGGCGTTGCTAAGTAACCAGATAGAGGAGCTCAGAGGCAGCCGCACGCACCCCGGCGGGCTGAGACTCCCTGTCTAACAGGTGGTCGAGGGAGGAGAGGAGCAGGGGGGAGGGTGCCGGAGGGGAAATGGGATGACAGAGACAGACATGTCTCGCAGCGACGGTTAGGAGGTGGAGGATGAGGATTTACAGAGAGGGACTCATACCAACAGGTTGCACAGAGGTCAGACTATTGAAAGAACAGCAAACGGTGAAAAAGTCAAGATTTGGGCATTTTGGAACTCAGTTGTGGACCGATCTTTTCAACAATTTAATCTTGGCCCACCTTGATATCCACTCTTTGGTGTACCTGTTATCTCTTTTTAAATTCACTTTTTCTAGCATTTGTGATTTTATACACATTAATATTTACATTTCCTGGCTTTTGTCTGTAGGACTGTAGGCCTGTTGTTTGTAAGACTTTTTTCCAAACTCAACAAAACCAGCCTTATCCATAAAAGATGCATGTGCGTGATGTGCAATTGTGGCTTCTGAGTACTGAGGATGTTTTTATGCTAATTTGTTAATAATTAATGACAAACATTATTTCTGACTTAAAAATAAGTCCTTAAATCCCCCAGTCCTCACTTTTTTTGTACCAGGAAATTACATTTCATTCATCTGATCAAATCAGTCTCATATTCTGAATGAGCCTGATGACTGAAGTTGAGGAAAACGGTCCTCAGTAGTTATGTGTGCTCTCAAATTGTACAGATTTATTCTCTAGAAAAAAAAATGTCCATTGGGGGGCAGGGTGAGCACACGGACTGTGACTAGTGACGTCAGTATTTTTAAATTCCTGACTAAACAGTGTCTGACTAGACTGAAATGCCAGCAGGGATCTTACCAGTGAGGAAGCGCTCCATGCTGTCGCTGTGGGTCATCTTGAGCAGGCCACGGCCAGAATATGTGGCCAGGGTGGGGTCCGCACCATAAGACAGCAGGACTCGCACAACGTCCAGGTGGTCATTCTCCACAGCATCGTGAATCGGTCTAGACACACAAATGTACATTCATTTTAACATTCATTTTAACAATAACAGCACTGACATTTGTATGGGTAAAAAGTTGTCTTTTTGTATAGATGGAGTTTAAAGATGGTGAATAGCATTAAAACTATTTTTTCCATAAACCACCTTGTCTCCTGTAGCGAGTACATGTAATGGTTTAATAAAAGCTGCCTCACAATGCACCATTAAAGCACGGTCCCGGAAGGCTTGTATCAATTGGACACGCCGACAGTTTTGTCGTCATTACTTAGAATTCCTCATGGGGGTGGCAGAAATTACGCACTACAGCTTTAAGACCCATGCACAGTTTCCTAAAACAGACCCCCTACTGTACATTTTAATAACACAGCGATGAAAGCCCTAGCCTTCCCTATTTAAAACTGCAGCTAATATCTCAAATCATTGCTCTTGCCAAGAAAATATAAAATCAATGCCAGAAATTTTGCTATGTGCAAACTCAAGTGACTTAACTGATGACTAAGCCCTGGCTTTCCCTATCAGAACATGCCGAAAAAGCCACAATCAGTGTTTGCATTGTGGACGAGACGTGTTCATGCAAGCAGAAGTTTGTGTGATTTTGTGTGCATATGATTGAATGCGTTTGTTTACCTGGTGCCGTCCTGTGCACTGCAGTTGATGTCGGCCCCGTAATCCAGCAGGTGTTGGACTATGCTGAGCCAGCCACGTGCGCACGCCTCGTGGAGAGCACAGTAACCGGCATAGTCTCTGTGATTCACCTCGCATACTCTGTTCTCCAGACAGTACAGTACCACCTCCTAAAGAGAGCCAACACAGAGACAGAGAGAGAGAGACAGAGAGAGAGAGAGACAGAGAGAGAGAGAGAGAGAGAGAGAGAGAGAGAGAGAGAGAGAGAGAGAGAGAGAGAGAGGGTTTAGTGTGTGAGATTGTGTGTGTATGAATTTATGTTTGGCGACAACCCAAGCAATACAGGACCAAACACACGAGTGAGACGAAGCAGACACATACGCAAACAGTCCTTCCCTTTACAGTTCCTGTGGGAGAGAAATTAGGGAAAGGAGGAACTGAGTGTGTTCCTGTGCCGGACAAAGACACACTCACACACAAATGCTCGATAATACTAGAGCTGGCGCCAAAACACATTGAGGAAACTAAGTGTGACTCAACTGTATTTAGCCTGCCAGATTGTGCTCGTGCATGTATGAGTGTGTGTGTGTGTAAATGTGTGTCTGTATGCCATGGTTGGGCTGGGACGCCACTGTGGCAGCCAGTTACGATGGTTGGGCTCTGAAAACAGCATAATGGAAGCGGAACAAAGAGATTTGATAGAGGCGCTCAAGAGCTGGAAGCGTTTCCTCTGGTCTCGGGCTGTGACAGTTGGGCATCCAGCACTAAGTAGTTAGACTGGTTTTTATTGGACAGGAGCAGTGTCTGCTGCAACCAAACAGAGAGGAGATAGAGAGATAGGGAGCAGTCCAGCAGTGTGTTGATATGGGGCTTGTCCGAGTCAAACAAGTCTGTCTTTCAACACTGTGGATATGCGTTTGTATATGTGTGGATATGCAACTTAGTGTGGGACTGGGTAAAAGCATTTGCAGACCCTTGGAAAAATAAACAGAAACTATTTTAATATCATATATATATATATATATATATATATATATATATATATATATATATATATATATATATATATATATATATATATGAATGCAAGACTTATACACCCAGACACATTCATACTCCAACCTGCTAACAGTCCTGTGCCAAGGGGAGGAAAGCTGCTCATCTGAACCTGGGGAATGACTCCAAACTTCCATTTCTATGCTAATTCTAGTCTCTCTCTCTCTTTCTCTCTCTCTCTCTCTCTCTCAGAGAGGAAGAGGGAAGGAAAAGGCAGGCAACAGAGAGAAAACAGGCTGACAGAGGGATAAGAAGAGGGCTAGAGAGGGCGGAAGAACGGGAGAAGAGAGAGGCAACACCCTAACAGATGACAGATTAATTTATCCGTGGATGAAATCTGCCAGAGCTGTCCTCTGGGCTGCAGCTGATAATAACAAGAGATGAAAGGGTGGGGTGTAGACGGTGGTAGTGCGAAGTGTGTGTAGGAGAGACAATGAGGAAAAGGGGGGAGAAGTGAAAAGCGGGATCGAGAGAAAAGAAGAGAGCAAGTGTGAGCAAGAAAAAGTGCGAGAGAGAAAGAGAAACGTGGGGGAGCGGGACAGCGCTCCAACTGGTTTTCGCTCGCTGCCAACACTCTGTTTGCCTGCTGGAGAGAGATTCAGGAGCGCTGTGCCGAAGCTCCCCTCTGGGGGATTCCACTCGCTCTGTGTGTGTGTTTGTGTCTTCATGAGTGTGTCTGTCTGTGTGAGTGAATGAGAGCAAGTGTTGGAGAGACTGACGGGTAGAGAGAGTTGATATGCGGCTTGCCTACGTGTGTGTGTGTGTGTGTGTGTGTGTGTGTGTGTGTGTGTGTGTGTGTGTGTGTGTTTGCACGTGTATTTTTGTACCCCTGACGAGTACGTGCATGTGTGGCTGTGGAGGAGGCGTAGCGCTAAACCTCCGAAGCCATGTTTAATATCGCTGGGAGAGAGCGAGGAGCTTAGCACGAGAGCCCCGGCTTTTTTCTCTCTCTCTCTCTCTCTCTCGCACACACACACACACACACACACACACACACACACACACACACAAATTAGACACCGCTCCCCCCCTCCTCTCTCTCGCTCTTTCCCTGCGTCCTCTAATCTCCCCCTCTAGAATGCTTCCCTGCGCTCGCCTGCAATCAATGCATCACTCAGACATTTAACCCCTTGCAGCGCTGCCTTGTATGTTCCTAAAATACAACAGATGTGTGTGTGTGTGTGTGTGTGTGTGTGTGTGTGTGTGTGTGTGTGTGTGTGTATATATAAATGCATATAACATGGGCAGGCGATGCATGAGTGGCTTTTCCTGTGCGATAAAGAGCCAAAAGTTTAAGCAGTAAAGTCGATGCGTGCCTAGACAAGTGAAGCGTGTGGATGTTTGTGTGGATGTGAGAGTGTGTGTGTATAAGAGGCAGCCTGCTGTTGAATGTGGTAACAGAGCCTAGCCCGAGAATGTAGCCTCCAATGATCTCAGAGTAAATTAATCTCACACTGCCAACAAAGAGAATAATCACCAGTTTTTATATATAATATTCGGTCACTATAAATGCCTCAGTCTCAATCAACAATGCTCTGCATATTAATGCTCATCAGTTACATACAAACCAAATGATCTAACCAGCATCATTTCATTTGGGTGGGTACAACAGTTACGGACTGTTTAAGTGGGTTGTCATACCAGAACGTATTGCAAAATGAATTCAAATGTATTAGCGAATACAAGTTGCTGAAAGCTTGGGGACGTACTCATGGGGCTGTGGTTGGTGAGCTAACCGCTAACATGGTACACACTACAGTAGCATGCCTACTACTAATGTGACAGCACCAGCTAGCCAAAATAGCTCGCCAAGCTAGCTGGCTTGAAACCACGGCAACAACGAGTTAGAAAGCTAGAGCTCAGTCGCTAACTGTTAAAATGTTTAAAGGTGCTGTAGGTAGGATTGTGAAGATACAGGACTTAGCCAAAGAATTTGAACATCGACAACTTCTCAGTCCCTCCCCAAACGGTCTCCTAAGCCCCTCCCCCCACAAGAGAGAATGAATGCGTGTGCATGAGCAGTGATTGACACGCAGTTAGACACCCACCCTGGCCCTGATTGGTGCATCTGAACAGGGAGCTGTGGCAAATTGCACTACAGGCTGTAGGTGGTGCCAAAGGGGCCAGATTTTGTTTTTGCTTCATGTAGTTCTACTTGAACATAGGGTCAGTTTCAGCAAATATGACAGAAGATTAGTTTTATAAGTCTTACCTACTGCATCTTTAATTCAAGTGAATGTTTTTGTTTCCTCCACTGTTCTCGACCGGCTGCAGACCACGACGCATTTCTATTGTGTGGAGTCGTTAAAACTCTGGTAGAGCAGAGTTACGTGAAAAAATTGAATGGGTTAATACAGCTAATATAATAGCTTACTTCCTATATTTTTTATTCCCTCAAAGTTCGGTACTGTCAAAACTGCTTGCTACTGGTCAAAGGCGCAGATTTGCGAGTCAAAGTTCACCAAAGTTGAGCTTGAAAAGTCAGTGCGGATTTACTTTACATGCAAATCCACTAACTGCTTTATTTTGGGTCCAGAATTTTGCCATCATGTCTGGTCTGACTGGGCACTTTAAATGCAATCTAGTTTTTCTCTTTGCTTGGATCATACATGGATTTGAGAAGGAAAATCAGAAGCGATTCATCTGAGCAGAATTAATGACAGATTGCACCTTTATCTGAGCTTTCAATGGGCAGAGCTGAGGGGCCCCGGCACGAGGGGAAGAGGGATGAAGACATCCGCAGAATCTCTCCTCATTACCATTTCAAATGCTCAGAGTGAGGCAGAGGAGGAAGAGAGAGAATAAAAGGGGAGTGAGGGAGGGGAGGAAGAAAGAGAGAGTGGGCTTTCATGTGCAGAGGCACGGATCGCAAAACTAAACGAACATGAAATATGCACAGTGTCGGCCGGGCATCGGGAACAGAATAGAGCGTGCGTGTGTGTGTGTGTGTGTGCGTTAAATTACATGCATGTGGGCATGAGGTGATTCTGCATGTGCAGGTCTGTACACGGAAAAGAATGCCAGTGTATGTGCTTACAGAGTAACAACCGCTGTTTCTCTGTATAAGAGTGTGTGTGTGTGTGTGTGTGTGCGCGCATGAGGTGATTCTGAATTTGCATGTGCCGGCCTGTGTGTGTGGGCGACAGCAGCGAGTGTGGAGAGTCGTCAGTGTGTGCAGCATATGTTGGAAGAACACGTCAGGATGCCTGTGCATGTGCTTATTGGGTCATAACGGGTGTTTCTCTGTGCGTGTGTGCGTGTGCTGGTGATCAGGATGTGAGTTGTGTGTGTGCGTGCCTCCGTCTCTCACCCCTCATATCTCTCTGCCTGTGTGCGATAAGCCCAGAGCTTGCGGCACTAAAACACCAGTGTGAGACAAGCGCTCTGCGCATCTACAGGCTTGTATGCAAGTGTGTGTGGGGAGGTATGCATAAATTGATGTCTCTCTGCGCACGTCCTTGTGTGTGTGTGTGTGTGAGAGAGAGCCCCAGGGGTCTGCCCCAGGCTTATCACACACAGGCAGTGAGAGACGAGCTTCCTGAGAGAGAGAGAGAGAGAGAGAGAGAGAGAGAGAGAGAGAGAGAGAGAGAGAGAGAGAGAGAGAGAGAGAGAGAGAGAGAGAGAGAGAGAGAGAGAGAGAGAGAGAGAGAGAGAGAGAAGGTGGGAGGGAGGGAGGGGGGGTGTAGG
This sequence comes from Gymnocephalus cernua, assembly GCA_023631565.1. NCBI lineage: Eukaryota > Metazoa > Chordata > Actinopteri > Perciformes > Percidae > Gymnocephalus > Gymnocephalus cernua. The sequence continues at coordinate 21,039,990 of CM042434.1, forward strand.
GGGGGAAGGCGGGGGTGTTGTTTGCGCAGCGGTCAGTGCCTTGTTTGTGTAGTCTCAGGTTTTCTCCTCCCTCCTCCCCTCTCCACACGCGGAGCGCAGGAAGGGAAAAATGCGAAGGGGCTACGAAAAAAAGGAGAGGGAGGGAAAAAAACGTTCGAGAGAGATGCATAAATCAGAGAGACGAGCCAGCTTCTCTCCAGCACGGCTGACTGAACCCTGCTGCTGCTGCGCTGCACCCTGTGCATGTACGTGTGTGTGTGTGTGTGTGTGTGTGTGTGTGTGTGTGTGTGTGTGTGTGTGTGTGTGTGTGTGTGTGTGTGTGTGTGTGAGGGAGAAAAACAGCCGCCGCCACTGCTAACCAGTCACCACGGCACATTAGAGGGCCATTAGAACGCGATTATACTCCCAGTGCTTACCTCTCATTCACACTCTTGCTCTCTCTCACTCACACATATTTAAGGACACACACACCTCATCATCATAAATGTGTACAACAAACACACACACACAACCATAAAGCAACCGGTTAATGAGCAACAAAAGATACCCACACCTATTTACAGTTCTGTGAAGATACCTCTGCTGGTGATAAACACACACACACACACACAGCACAATATTCAGCTCAAGTGGCATAAAAACCACTTTGATCAATAAATCAATTTGTAAAATCTGTCAACAGGGGGGGGGGGGGGTAACATTTAGGCTCCCAAACAGAAACACAAGGGATGAGGGAGAGCTAGACAGCGGGCCATCCAACTTTAATTAAAAGCTTTCAGAGCAATAGGAGTTGAGAGATTCAGTAAAATATATACCAGTCTCATTCTTTCTTGTATGTGCAGAGAATGAGAGGATCTGCTTCAGGAGCGAACGATCGGCAGCTACACACAAAGAAAGAAAAAAAACCTCCCGATGCTAGAGAGAGGCAGCAAGCATCAGTCTCCGTATAATGATCCCACCGATCCCTCATGCTGTCTGCGCACGCACGTACTTGTGTGTGTGTGTGTGTGTGTGTGTGTGTGTGTGTGTGTGTGTGTGTGCCTGAGTGTGTCACACTTCGCCCCACAGAAAATTAATGAGATGTGAGAGCGAAGCGAGGCAAGAGGAGGGGAGGCAAGGGGAGTGTGCGTGCGAGTGTGCACGCTCGCGGGGAGGAGGAGGAGGGGTGCCAACGACAATCTGAGTCACAAAGAGAGGAAGAGAAAGAGTGCTGAGAGGAAAGAGGGGGGAGGGAGAGAACGGAAACCTGAGAGAGAAAGAGAGAGTAGCGGGCAAGAGGAGCAAAATATATGGAGTATGGCGAGAACAAAGCGTGAGTAAGGGTGAAATGGAAGGAAATGATGCAAAAAGCAAAAGAGTAAGCTAGAAAGAGAAAGAATAGGACAGATGCAGGAGAAGAATCAGATGGAGAAAGACAATTCTGAAGAAAAAAAAAAGCTGTCAGACAGGAACAAAGTAGGGGGAGAAAATGGGCTCAATTTAAGAAGAGAGTGAGCGAAGATTTGGAAGTGACGATGAAGTGTATAATGTGAAGAGAGAAAGAGATAAGGAGGGAGGATGGCTTTGAGCGAAGGCTATTACCTCGTAGCCCAGCCGTGCAGCTCTCTGGAGCAGAGTCTCTCCGGCGTTCTTGTTCACGATCAGCCGACGAGCCTCTGGCGGGATCGGACGAACAGCGGGGGGCTCAGCAGGGGGGGTCCTGTGCAACCCCGCCACCTCTGGTGGCACACCGCCAGCTCTGCTGTTAGCCTGGGGCTGCAGGGAGGGCGGACAGAGTGTTGTGGGGGAGCAGGGCTTGACTGGAGAGTAGGGATAATGATTAGGAGAGGCAGCTCCCTTCCTCGGAGCGCCACGCTGCTCACTCAGCTGAAGAGAGAGGGAAAGAGAGGGAGAAAGTGTTACAGCCACTGTCACATAGCAGACGGGACACACGTTCACAGGCACACATGGACACTCAAGGGCACAAGGATAAGATTACGCATGCGCGCGCACACACACACACACACACACACACACACACACACACACACACACACACACACACACACACACACACACACACACACACACACACAGTTGTGTGTATTTGCATGCACTCTCACACAAACACAAATCAGTGGTCACTACAGAGCAAAATCCATCATACATCATACTTTTCTCAAAAAGCTATTTCATATTTTTTAACACCAACTCTTTACATTCTACCCACATACACCTTAAAATATAGATGGATATTTCATTTACAATATTTATGTTTATGTACAATTACTGGGTATGGAAGACACAATATGCATCACAGAAAAACACACACGCATACAGCTTTCACACCAACTGTTCACGCCCCACACTGCAGGTTGGCACGCCACGTTTTTTTTTTTTTTTTAACCGCTAACCAACAGAGCCATCGGAGGGCAACACACAAGAGAGGGAGTTGCCTGCCTGCCTCTCTGTGTGTGTGTGTGTGTGTGTGTGTGTGTGTGTGTGTGTGTGTGTGTGTGTGTGTGTGTGTGTGTGTGTGTGTGTGTGTGTGTGTGTGTGTGTGTGTGTGTGTGTGTGTGTGTGTGTGTGTGTGTGTGAAGTGCGCCCTCTCAGTGGAATTCCATGTCGAAGCAGCTGTCAGGCTGAGGAGGAGCAGGGGAGGAGAGCAGCGCGGGTGGAAAACAACTAGCCTTTTTTTCCCCCCTGTTCATTTTTTTTCCCCCCCTCTTTTGAACTTAGGCGCTTCATACGCTCGACCATGGCTGCCACATTCCTCGCCGTGTGTGAGTAAGTGAGGGAGTGTGTGTATACGTAGCCTTGTGTTCGGCACCGAGTGCGATGTATAATTGCTCCAGGGTTTTGTTGTTATGTCAGGAATGCTCACAAACACACAGAGACTCACATCCTTGGTACGCACTTGCACACAAAAGAGCGTCGATGACACACGTTCGACAATTAAGGCCAGAGACAAACACACGTGCATGCAGGTGCTCCGCAGGGAGTCGATAAGGGCACGAGGAGGTCAAAGCTCGAGCAGCCCTCTAAACATTTTATACATAGTTTCTTCCTCTCTCCTTCCCTCCCTCTCCCAGCTGCATAATCAGAGGCGCCGACAGGCATACTGAAATAGACGCCGCCTGCTGCAAACATCCAGACTCCCGTATCACGGCCAGACACGCTATATGCACTCACCTTGTCATCGTCAGCTGCTCCCTGATCAGCCACACAGCGCTGGCCTGGGCTGTTAGCTGTGGCCTCTTTCCTTTTCTCCCGCTCTCGCTCCCTCTGACTGGTGTGTTTGGTCTTGCACGGCCGCTTGCCCTTGGGTTTGTCTGTGTCACTATGGCGACGGGGCTTGATGGGAGGGGGGGCTCCCATGGACGGCTCTGGGGCCAGAGATGGGGGGGCCCTTCTGGGCTCCTTGAGGCCACGGTCACCTGAGAAGGGGCTCGGCGGTAGCACTCTGTCCTTCAGTTGGCCGGGGGGAAGGGGAGAAGTAGCTACTCCTGGAAAAGGAGGAGAGAGAAAAGGGAGGCAGAGTGAGCGGCTGATAGTGTGAGAGCTCAGATGAAGGGGAGGAAGGGAAGGTATTGCAAGGCCATCTCTCACCCTCTGTTGGTTTATTAATGAGCGCACAGAGCTGTCTGGGAGCGCAGCATGCCTGCTCGCTCAGGATATTTCTTTTATTATTTTTTTTTAAATAAAAACACACACACACACACACACACACAATCCTTTAACAAATGTGGCACTGTCTGGTTTCAGCCTCTTATGGTACATATATACACAAAAAATAAAAACATGCCCATAAAACCAAAATATCAAAAGCTGTTTAATAGCTAAATGGAAATACATGTCCTCCTAAGGATCATTGCAAAGCATTTCTAACTACTTAGGAATTATATATTTTGCTGATGCTTAAATATATACAGCCACTGTCAATGCAACCCCTGTTGCAGAGGAAACCTTTCAGAATACGAGACTAACGAAGATGAATGCCTTTCATCCAATTAGTGGAGTCCTGAAAAAAGGAAGAAAAAAAGAAAGACCACAGCCCTGACAGACACACAGTGAATATCATTCATTGTAAAAGCACAACTGTTGCCAGGGTGATGTTATCTAAAAAGGTGAAAGCAAAAAAAAAAAAAAAAAAAAAATTCAGTGGCCAATCAAGGCCTGTGGTTTCTGCAGAAAACATGAAACCAAAATCTCTCTTGCTTTATTCACTTCCTTTAATCTCTCTCCTGCTCTTTTATTCTCTCTTCAGCTGGAACTCCCTCTCTCTCAGTTTGGGCACTTGAATAAGGGAAAGCCCTGGTACGCACATGCACACGCACACTCCGCCCTCCCTTTTCCTGTGACTGGTCTTTAGGGGAAAAAAGAAAGAAAAATCATTGATCACACATTAGTCACACTACACCTGCCCACGCATATCTCCACCAGCCACTTCCCTCATTCACACTTTCATCGTTCTTACACAGCCTGCTGTTGACCAGCTCAACAAAAAGCCCAAAATCACAGGGGGAGGAGTATTTTAGCTTTTAGTCCCCATGTCCCATTTCTGATTCCCTTGCCTTTCCTCTGGCAGAAGGAAGTATTCTCTACCTCATTTCCTCTGCCCCCTCCCAAAAGGATCACGGGAAATCCCCCAAAAGTCAGACCGCTCAACAAGAAAGTGAAACGTGAGCCAAAGATAGATTTCCGTTACCCTAGCTGAACTCTGAGTTACAGCAGCGGTTTGCACGGCTGGCGGTTCATTCTTACCATTAAGAAGCTTCTCACAGCCCCATTTCCTGTTGATCTCGGCTCTATGCGCTGCGGCTCGGTCCTCTGGCTCACCAGGCCTAATCTTGCGTTCCCGTAGGCTCTGGACCGGGGCTACTAATCGGGGCTGGGGCCACGCTCTCTCCTGTTTGATTAGGGACCCGTCAGGGGAAGCTGCGCCGGCAGCGGGCTTGCTGAGTCGCAGTCCCTTCAGCTCGATGCAGACCTTGAGCTTCCGAACCTCGTCGTCGTCGTCTTCATCAGGACTGGCCTGTTCACGCTCATCTGCAGATAACAAACACAGGCTTTGCATTGTTTGCCATTTCTAATATACAACTACAGTATATTGCCTAGAAAGGCATTGTCCTGTGAAAACCTTGAAATGTTTTCAAGTTTTAATTAAGATTAGATAAAAGAAAATGATCCCTCACTTACAAAGTTTATGAAAACCCCAATAGATAAACTCGGCAGTGCATTGTGGGCAAGCTTAAAGAACTACCGTTTTTCTTCAAAGTGTCTATGAGTTGACATTTTGGACATAAAAAAAGGTTTTGACTCTTTCAAAAAACACTACTCTCATCTTCTGCAGCACAAAACACTATTGTATGTACATACCTACCGACCTGCAGACAACTGAGCACAAAGAACTAAGGCTATTAATCACTACATTCTTATGGCTTGTAAAACTCTCCCTAAGCCTTACATTTAACACAAATGCAGAGAGGCAGGGAGCTGGATGTGAAACAGACAGATTGAGGAGTAAAAGGGAAAGAGGAGTCAAGAATCGGGCGGAGAGACAAAGCAATAAAGACTAGAGAAGCTGAGGGAGAGTTCCCCCCCTTGAAATCCACTGGGGACGGATATTTGACTCGTCTTCCAGCGCCGGGGAGAGCAAGCGCGATCCCGCATGCCAGAAAAAAAAAGGAAACCCAAACAGATGAGGGAAAAAAAGAAAGGAGATGAAAAGAGAAGAAAAGAGCAGCTTTGAAGAGGGTGGGTAAGCGCAGTGGAGGAACGTCAGAGCTGAAAGAAGAGAGAGAGAATGGCTGTCCCTCTTCCTCGCTTCTCTCTCGCACTCCGCTCAAAGGCAGGATTAAACACTTCTCTGAGCTGGCTGCCACACAGAGCGAAAGATGGGACAGAGAGTGGTAAGGGGGAAAGAGCGGGGGTTGTGATGGAGCGGGTTTAAGGTGGAATTGATTGGGAAGGAGGAAGCGACAAAAGCAATAGAAAGACTTATTTTTAAAGAACAAGGGATGAGACAGTGCTCAGCATAACACAAGATGAAGGGGAAAGAATGGGCAGAATTAAAGAGATGCACGAAAAGCAGATGAAGGTGGGAGAGGATTTGAACAATATGGAAGTGGCTGTGGGTGACAATGCACGTTTAAGAAATTCTTACCCGTAGAAATCTTTGCTCTTTTCTCCGGGTGGGACAGCCTCTCTCCTTCCTCCCACTCCGTGTCCTGCTTTTCAGCCTTGAGGCCGAGCTGGCGTTTCCTGGTGGGTCCAAAGCCAGAGCTTGCCTTCTCCTCAAGGTATCCTTTTGCCGCTGTCAAAGTGGGGGGTAAACAATGACCTCCTTCTGACTCCCTCTTCACCTTCCTGGCTCCGTCATTTAACCCTCCTTGGCTGGCACCTATGGCCCCCTCTCGAGCCCCATGCCCTGGGGACAAAGGCTCATTCAGGCCCCCACACCTCTGGAGGACTGGAACTCTGTTATTTGTGTACACTGGCCGGACACCTGAACAAAGCAAAGACAGACAGATGGAAACATGGGTAGGGAGAGGGAGAGGGAGAGGAGGGGGGGGGGGGGCAGACACACAGAGAGAGAAGGCAGACAGACCGCAAACCAGACAGACAAACAGAAAGAGCAAGAAAACAAGGGGCAGGGGTAAGACAGGGTGGGGGATTGACAGAGGGAGAATGCCAGTTAAACACCAGCCAGCTTTTATTCTGCTTTAAAGACAGGCAGTAAAACTTTGATGGGGTAAAGACTTTTTAATCTGATGTGAGCCGAGCCAAGGGGCTGACGGTTCAGTGCAGCCGCTCGCACTTCCAGCAAGGAGAGGCAAGAAAACATCCTGCGCACTCGCTGCACACGGAGACACCCCCCCCCCTCCCCCCTCCCCTTCTCTGTCCTCCCCCACGGCATGACCGCACCACGCCCTTCTCACACTGAGCGTGACTCTTCCCCCCTCTCCTCGACTCCCTCGCCCTCTCTGTCTCTCTCCATGCCATAATTAGGCTCACACGTCAGCCGCGGCCTCGCTCCAACACACAGCTGGGCTCCCAGCCAACGTAACTACCCCCCCCCCCCCCCCCCCCCTCTTTCCGTTGCGCTCTCCCATCCGCTTTCACCCTCCAACTCCCCCCGCTTTCACTCTCACTCAGGCAATCTCTGCCCCTCCTTCTCTTGCCCTCCCTCTCGATCGTCTCTCTGCGCAGATAAGCACAAAAGACTTTTTGAAAATAAAAATCCCCCTCTCCCGTCTCTCCTGCTGGCTCGTTCACTTGCACTGCCTAGCTTGTGTAAAAGTGTGCGCGCGCGCGTGTGTGTTTGTGTGGAAGAGCGTGTCTTTTTTTAGAGTGACCCGGTCTTGCCTCAGCATTTGCTGCAAGTGCATGTGAGTGTGCAAGCGCACCTATTGTTTGTGTGTTCCTTTCTGAGTGTTCATTTGCAGAGTGGATGCGTGCCTGCGTGTGCGTGCGTGCGTGTGCGTGTGCGTGTGCGTGTGTGTGTGTGTGTGTGTGTGCGTGTGTGTGTGTGTGTGGTGCTGGGTTACTCACCCTCCCTCTCTCCCTGCCTGGTGGTGTGTTGGCAGTGTTCCAGCACTCGCTCTCTGCGCTGGCCGTCTGCCAGCTCCCGTCCTGCTGCCGCTGCCGAGGCAGACACACACACACCGCCGCCCTCCTTCTCCTTCAGCTCCAGCTCCGAGAACCGCATCATTGCCCGCTGTGCGCACACACAGACACACACAAATGCAGAGAAAACCCATGAAACCCACTCATCGTCTGCCCACGTCGCACACACACCTCTCTAAGCCTCAATCTGGCCTTAACAGCTACAGAAGCAAAAATTGCGTCAGAAATCACATTGTCTTAAAATCAAAGAAAATGCCAAAGAAATTAAACCCACACAAAAACGCACACAGGACAAAAGGGTAGACAGATAAATCACAAGCATGGCATCAAGACACAGATTAGACTACTGCAGCCACTGTGAGTCCATGCGCTCTGGGGCTTAAATCCCTTCCTGAAACATAAACATGGCTAGGAAACATATACATCTAAGCCCTGAGGCAGAGAGAGGAGATGAAAAAGAGGAAAGAAGGGAGTGGGGAGAAAAAGAGTACAGCGATACAGAGTACAAAGAAGACAGAGCCCATCAGAGGCAGATGTGATAAGAAATGTAAAGAACTGACCTCCCAGTTAGCTGCAGGTTGACTTATATTACTCCCCTCTCGTGATATGACTTCCATCTAAGCAATTAGAATGGGGGGGCTCAATATATCTGTCCATCATTTCATCTTTTTTTAAATGAATTTATGTTATGTTTCTCCAAGTTTGTTTACACACAATAGGCAGCCACAATCCCACAAAATAACACAATCAAATTAAAGTGACTCAACAGGTCAATTAACACTGCATCAAAACTATCAAATACTTTCTGAACTGCATGAATGACAAATTTGAAAAAGAGAATCAAAACAGTATGTTCATTTTAAGCATGATTGATAAAGCTAATTCAGTTTTAGCGGTCTCGTGTTTTCTTTTCAAACAGACATCTAATTTTTTTTACATGTCCAGAAACAGAGCGTTTGATAGCTTTGTGTTGCAGCTGTGCATTGACAAGCATGACACAGACAAAACCAGTTTTGTAGGGTGTGTTCACAACATACACAGACAAGGTATAAAGATATCTGCCTCTGAGCCAGTGGATAATATAGCGTAGGGTTTGTTCGTGTTTCTATGCTTAACATTGAGCACATAAAGGAACCAGAGGTAAACGTCTAAAATGAATAGCTCAATGCGTGTATTTGAGTGACAGGGGATAATGGCCAAGTGTAAGGCACGCTGCTGTAATTGTGCATTCATAGAATGTGATGTGGGTTAGGAGAAAGGGACTTTTAGCCAATGGGGTGAGGAGAATTATGACCTTGGACAGTAAGCAGGCAGGGCAGCATAGGCCATCAGGTGGAGGAGGGTTAGGGGAGGATAGCGACTGGCAAGTGGGGGCATGCAAAAAGCCTAAGAGGAACCCCAAAAAGGGCAGCTGCTGGTTTTTAACCACACTGCAAGCCCTTTACTGCCCCTAACCTTCAGGTTAAGCATAGCCAAAGGCAGTGTGAACTGTGAGGCTGCCACAGTCATGCTCTGAAACTACAGTATACGGCTCTATAGCACAGTCAGCACTAACACATGCTTTAGCCCCAAGGCAGTCACACAAGGACAAGCACGTACGGACACACAAACACGCACATACAGAAATAACCTTTACAATGACTGCTCACTAATCAACATACAGAGATGGCAGCCCTGGTTAACCTTTGAACTGCCCTCCCTGATAGAGGGCCTCAACTGGCCTTGCACCAGCTCACTAAGGGGAAGGTCAAGCCTATGGCCATGACAGTAGCATGACAGTATTTATATTATTCTGTACTGTGTTGTAAGTGCGGAGTATGCCAATTTCATGCAGGGTTTGTTCTACAGGCAGGTCTTAATATTGCAGCAAGGGAATAAGTTGCCCCTGGGGGTTTATTTCTGCGTGGATGTTAGAACTGAAAGTATGTTTAAAATGTCTGCACGTAAGAAACATTGGTCATAATGACCCTTTCTTCAGCCCATCACCAATATATCCTGTACTGTATATACACACACACACACACACACACACACACTAGGGGTAATGGCCTTACCTGCAGGGCTCTCTGTTCACGGCTCAGCTTGCTGGAGTCAGCATACAGCTCAGTGGTGACACATTTAAAGCGGTCGCCAACGTAGCCTGAGGAGTTAGCAATCCTTTTGGCCAGACTGGATCTACGACAGCCTTTAGATGAAGTCAGGCCATCCTCTTCATCATCCTCATCCCCTTCTCCTTGAGACTCCCCTAGGTCAACAATACTGTCTTCCTTTTCAGTCTCTCCCTCACACACTCTCTCTTCCTTCATCACATCAGTGCAGTGCTGAGAGAAGCGAAGAGCTCGGCAGTCTCTGTCCCCTTTGTCCTTACCAGAGCTGCGTTCCCCAGATGTGCGGGCACAGCGCAAGGTGCTCTGGTCTTGATCTTCAAGGTCTGGGCTGGGGCTATGTTCCTCCAGGCTCTCCTCTGCTTGGGCAAACTTCCCTAGAGACGTTGGGGATGTGCTAGATGTCACCCCAGGACAGCCCTTGTCCTGGAGAACCTTTGGTTTCCCAAAGGGAGCTTCTGGCTTTCTATCAGTGTGATTGGGCTTCAGGGCGGGGCTGTGTCCGGAGTGGATCGGATAAGGATGGGATAGGTGGTGTTGGTGTTTTGGCTCGTAGTCAGTCTTTGTCAGATTTTGGTTACTATGGCAACATTCATTTTGGTTAACCTTGCTGCTGGACTCAGCGGAGGGTTTGTGGACTGTTGGGGTAGACTCAATATCTGTGTCTGAGTGTACAAGGTCAATGCAGACAATCTTTTCTCTGGACGTTACAGAGGAGGAAGGAGTTTTGCTTTGACTGCCACTGTGTCCTTGTGCTCCTGCTTCCCTATCAGACTTAATTTGGCTTCCCTCGCCTATCTCTTTCCCAATGTTGTGATCTCTGTGGCCACCGCATTCTTCAACAGTTCCCCGGGATTTCTCCTGTCCCCGGGGCTTCAAAGTTGCATCTCCTCTTTCTGCCAGCTTGTCTGAGTGAGTCTGCATCAGGGGATGGGCCATCTCCTGTGAGTTATAAGTGAGGTATTCCCCTCCCGGACCAGCTGGCAAGTTATGGTAGGGTAAAGGGTGTTTTGCTGCCAAGTGGGTTGGGTAAAGGCTGTTGCTGCCCAGTAATACTGGGTGAGGGTAGACTGGGCCTTTCCCTGCAATTGGCAGGGAGTGTAGTGCCATGCCATCAGGGATAGGGTAGTGCAGGTATCTATTGGCATAGGCCAAACTGTGGTTCAGGTAAGCGTCACTTTGAGGAAGGTAAAGGTGGCCAGGAGGGTGACCATTCTCTAAACATGGCCTCTTGTACGAGGACACCTCTGGAGTCGTTTCACCTCTCTTAGTGGTCTGGGAGGATTTCTCTGTTCCCTCTCTGTGGTGGCCTGGATGTTCTGAATGGCTGGGGCTGTGTTTGACCCACTCCCCATTGGGTTTGGGAGAAAGAGCCCTGGAGCTGACCAGAGAGGGGTGCTGAGTTGAGGAAACATTATGGTTGGGCTCCCCTATCCTTGGACACGATGAGCTACGTTGCTGAGGGAGTACTCTCTCCAGACCCTTATGTTTGATGACAGAGGGTGAGGAGCCTTTGGCTTGTGAAAGGCCCAGGTCTGTGTTAGGCCTTGGGGAGGGGGGCAAGCCTGGTGTGTGCTGTGTACGGGAAGGAGACGGGCTAGGTACAACCCAGGAGGAGTGTAAAGTGCTGATCATTTCCGGCCTCTCTGGGACCTTTGAAGAAGTGCTGCTGGCCACAGAGTGCAGGTGGGAGGATGGAGAGTGGGACAGGTTTTCCTTTAGTAGCTCTCGGCTAGAGGGCAGTCCATAACGTGGGCCTGATGCCATAGTGTCCATCTTAACTGGGAATCCATTAGGGGGCAACCCAAATTCCAGCATTCTTCCAGACAAATCCAAGGGCTTCTCTGCTGAGTCTTTGGTTGCTTGGGGTTGGTGAGCTGGTCTTTCAAAATTGGGTTTGGAGGGTGACCTGCTAGGTCTCCTTTCAACCCCTACACTTCTGTGCTCAGGTGCCCCATCTCTTGGCCTAGATTTGTGGGGGCTGGGTCGGGCTGGAGAGGGCTGCTCTGATGCCATGCTGCTCACAGAGAATGGATGAGAAATGGACTGCGTGGATGAGGATGAGGAAGATATTGAAGAAGTGGAGGACGTGGGTGGGTGTCCTATCCTAGCAACTGGCCTTTGTAAATCAAGTAAATTTTCAATGTTAGTAGGAGGAGGGGGAGGTTGGGGGAGGCGAGAAGATGCATGAGGTGAAGAATCAATAGGCAGATTATTATTATTATTCCCAGTACTGGTGCCACTAGTGCTATTGCTACTGGTATTATTGTTGTTGCTGCTGTTAGAGGCCTTCCTAGAGGGAGGTCTGCTTGGTCTGCTGCTCCTGCTCGGGGACCGGTCCCTGTCTATAGCAGCCTGATGGTGCTGAGAATGAGGGGAAGGTTGGTGAAGCTGCTGTGCAAACTGAGGCGCAACACCAAGCCCCTTGTCCTGGCAGTGTACCAGTGCTGTGGGGGCCACTGTGACTGCAGGAATCCTCATAGGGGGCGCAACCAGGGGAGAAGAGATGGGAGGAGGAGGAGGATAGGGGGGCATATAGTAGAGCCTCTCAGCAGCAGAGGCAGCAGCAGGGTTAACATTGCCCCCCTGGGCTGCACACAGAGAAGGATAGGCCAGGTGCTGGGGAAGATAGGGGTTGGGTTGGCTGAGCAAGGAGGCTTTGTACATGTTTAGAGCCGCATACTTGGATGTGTCCATGAAGGAATACATGCTCGCTTCAGGGTAGGGGCTGAGCCACGGCAGGCGGAGGTAGCTGCCACCAGCACCTGCCAAGCCCAGTTCAGATGCCTTTTCTCCAGGCCCGACTCTGCGTTCCAAGCCTAGACCTTCAGCTCCAGGAACCAGCACAGGCTTGTGGAGACCTGGAGGGGTGCTCTTGTAGAGGCCCAGGTATCCATTCGTAGGCTTACGGCTGTCCAGAGGGCCATCAGGCTTGTAGATGAGCTCTGGGAGACCATCCCTGTTATAAGTGAGGGAGGGCATCTCTCGGCTCTTATCCACTGGTAGTGCCCTGATGCCTGGGTATACAACCCCACCATGGAGACGAAGACCATCGTGCATCAGAGTGCCTCGGTCCAGCCCCATCGCTGCCAGGGGCGTCAACCTTGCATCCACCTGATGCAAAAAAAAAAAGGGATACCAGAGAATTAAATGTGACTATCACAGCAAGCAGATCCCTCAAAAAAACATGAAATTGAAAGCATGAACTAAAAACAACAATTACTACCAAACAAAGCACAAAAAGATTTCTTAATGTTCTTGGTTAGTCTCATGCATGCATGCACTTAGTGAAACAGACCAAATGTTTTGTTTCCAGGTAATAGTGATTAAACGTAAAGAATGAATGTGAACAGTTCTTAGGAAGAGAACAGGGACTTGCCATGTTGTGTGTGATGTGGTTCCCTTGTCTCAGTTCCAGGTTGGTTTGTGTCTCAGCATCGACATCACGAACAGATGTTGCCCTGTGGAGATGAGCAAACAGTTAGCAGTCAGTGTCTACACACACACACCTCCATTAGAGTTTTGTGTTACAAAACACAGTTTCTGGGTCATGTAAATACTCTCACACACACACACACACACACACACACACACACACACACACACACACACACACTTTGTGTTACAACACAATTTCTGGGTCCTGTAAATTAAATGTATGTATCAATATAAATGGAGTAGGGCATAGGTACAAAGAAAAGAAAGATAACAGCATTGTAATCTATAGTCAGCCTTCCTTTCACTCTCATACATGCACCCACATCTCCACTGAGTGGAGATGAAAGTGCCGTGTGGGCTCCCCTCCTCCCATCCGTCAACACCCCTCTGAAACCCCCCATTCTCCAATCTCCCTCCCCTGACCCCCACCCTGTGGGCTAGACTTGCATTGTAGGGCTGTGTCTATTCAGTCACGCCCCCCCCCCCCCCTCCCACACACACACACACACACACACACACTGGTTTTTCTGTGCCCTCTTTGACCTGCTCTCTCGGCTGCCTCAACCAGCGGAGCGAGGGAAGATTATACATCAGAGGCCACTTCGGTGGGAGAACATTTACCGCCCGCCAACACAGAGCCGCAGATCAACAAACACTCACACGCCATCGAACACAGGCAATAGTATAGTATGGAAGAGAGAAAGAGCCTATGTACTATGTAAAATTTACAATAAACCGTAGATTCAGTTTGAGAAGGAATAACATAAGAGGACAGGTATAAAGATAAAGAACATCACCACCACTGAAGTGAAAATGGTTTTCTTTGGGGTACGTTTCTTTTTTATTTTTTTTTAAAATCACAAAATAAATTACAATAAGCAAAAAACATCAAGATCCCTCTGTGTCTAAAAATGTTCTTTAATTTGCAAATGTTTTGTATACATTTCAATTTAAGAATTTCTTTAAAGCACTGGAGCATAACGGAGTTGTTATTTTATGTTAAGGATATATAGAATAAGTAAAGATAAGAAGATGGTTATCATTTATTCATTAGTGCAAAGTTTTAGGAGATGGCAAATGTAATAATAAGCAGCTAATTTAAAGCAATTCATTCCGATCTGTGTTTATGTTGTGGTGTCACTTTAGTGGAATCGACTTTTTAAGAAGTGTGACAATACTTTTCTTCTATGCAACTGAGTGAAGGATATCACAATCACGAGAAAAAGTTCCTTTTTCGCACAAATTTGGTATTTATAAAATCATTTTGTACAAATGGCAAAATTGAGATATCACTGAACACTTATGAGCCTAGGTGTGTCAAGTGGCATCTTAATACTAACAGGGGGGTCTGAAATTTCAAGAGGCTGTTTCAAAATCCTCAAACAGGTGGAACAAAAATGGGAAAAAACTATTGCTTCCACTTTGCAGATTTTATTTAAAAAGGAAATACTTAAGTTTGAATACATTTGACTTGTGTACTCTCAACAACATTTCTGCAAGCTAGTGCAGAAATGAGGTGGAGAAAAGTGCCTTTAAATAGTAAAAGTAAAGCCTTGCCGTCCTCGGCAGAAACTCAGCTCCTCGATCATCGCAGAGAAATGCCTCGGAGCCTCACCGCTGGCTTGCCACTTTTATTGCCGTGACCTGGGGCCCATTAATCAGCCTGTTGCGGGCCCCTCGGCACGGCTCCTCCCTGCCCCAGTGCTCCCATCCCCCAACAGCTCCCCTTTCCCCGGCTCCGCGAGGCCAGTCCTGCCTCGACAACATCCGCATCTGACAGAACTGAAATCATGTGAGTGCGTGGGTAAAACTGAATGCGTTTCTGCAAATTACACACACCATTGAGAAATCACATCAGTCCCATTTCCTGTATGTCCTTGAGCGACACACGTACCTCTCTGTCAGTCTCTCTCTCACTCGCACACGCACTCTGAAAAGTCTGCACTCCATGAGACCGAATAGGATAATGAAAAAAATAAGCCTCTAATACAAACGCAGATATTCTATGACACACTGCCTTTCTGGACATTTTCATTTAACCTAAACGCAACCTTCATTGCCAATATAATGGATTATCTGTCCTTGGCATAAACGGCGGCCTCTAGCTCACCCAGTAAGAGCGTTCACCCCATGTTGGCCGAGTCCGACCTGCTGCCCTTTGCTGCGTGTCATTCCCCCCATCTCTCTCCCCCTTTCATGTATATCTACTGTCACTACTTGATGAAGGGAAAAGCCCCCAAAAAAAATTATCTTAAAAAAATAAAATAGCCCACATAGATGTTCCTTTTATGGGGAAACAAATAAAGCTGGGAGAAAACAGAGAGAGGAAATGATTTGTTTTTGTACAGGTCAGTACAACAAAAAGACAGTCTGGCGTTATTTCTTCACAAGGTGCACACACTGTGCTGATGACCGAGTAGTGTGCACAACCACGGTATCTCTCATTTCCATGAAATTAACGGTAGTCCAGAAAAGATGAGAGGCTGCACCGGGCCTCAAGGTCAGGATGAAGCACTTGACGGCACCCTGCATGCACCGCCGGGCATACAACTCAGCCTTCGGATGCATATACATACACTCAAAAAGGCGTTAAAATTGTGTCTAAACACAATGGCTGAAAGTGCTCCATCGGTTACTGTACTATCACCAGCCTGGAAATACTTTTTGTTAAATTCTCTGCGTACTTTAAGGAGGGAAATAGGTGCTCAATACTGTTGTTACAGTCCCGAGTAAACATCTTGGAGAGGCTTCCGATTTCCCTGGACATGTTTTATTTGTATTTTTTTTAGATTTTATTTTATACATTTCATTTAGTATTGTTGTATAGAAGTGATGAAGAAAGTCATTTTGTGAGAGGTTGTTGCAAGATGCAAAATTCCCAATGTTCTTTCGATGTCCGCGATTTTGTTAATTCATGCACTTGTAATTTAGCAAATAAAACCACATTATTACAGTTAGACTTAGTTACACTTGTGTGCAAGACTTGACAGCACAGAGTCACTTTTGTTGGTTAAAAGCTGCATTTGAACTATATTTGTCCTTTCCAAATCTTCCTGCCATAACCGATCAATTTACAACATCAAAACACTGCAGGAGACTAAATATTATAGGAAACGATTCTGGAAAGAGGTTGCTCGCAATAATTAAAACAAAAGCTAACGGGGACTGGAAGAGGTGGGGAGTAACGTGACAGGAAAAAAACAATATGCAATATATCACACACACTAGTGGTGGGGGGTTAATGGGGTGGGGGGTTGCTGCAGCACCTTGTCTGTGTGTAATCTCCTCATGACCAGTTGTTTCTGAAAGTGCATGGCGCATCAATCAACAGCGTTCATCGACAAATTTCCACAATACTCAATGATTTTTCACATTGCAGGGGGCATCATTTGTTAATGAGTCTCATTTGTTTATTTTTTTTTACCTGAAAATTAATTCTGGGAGGTTGAGCGGTAGTCCCCACCTGGCGACAAGCCTTATTGTTAAATAAAGTGGGCTTGAATAGACACATTTTAAATGCTGGAAATGGTGTTCATGTAACATTCACATAAACAACACACCCTGAAGTCTATGAAAGAGGACATTGCGCCTATATTTTAAATATCATGTTTATAATTTCAGTGAGGTCTGACCATAGGAAGAGCTTGTTGCCTGTGTGCTGTCTGATATTAGTAGCCTAGAAACCGGATGCTTTGAGAATATTCTGGGACGAAATCCTTCCAAAATGTCACATGAGTGGAAGGATGGGGAAGGAGAGAGATAGGAAAGGAGGAACAGGCAGTGTGTTGACGCTCATCCCCGCTGCTAAGAATAGTTTGCGCAACAAACAACTCCCGACGGCCGTCCAATCCATCATAGTGGTCGGCAGCAAGCAAGCAGGCAGGCAGGCAGGCAGGCAGGGGGAAGGGGGAGCGCAGCGGTCGGAGCTGCGTTTATAAACCAGACTGCTGGAGCGGAGCCCCGACTCGCACCATTAAACGGAAAACCATCGGGTGTTTTTAGCGGAACCTTATATAGCTCTGTATTTCAGCTTTTTTTTTTTTTTGGAAAGAAGAGCAAACAAGGACAGGAGAGAAAACAAACGCGCTTCTCCCTCTTATCCCTTGTTTCCGGTTTCTGACAGTTATTTGAACTTCCTGCGACCCACGGTATACGGCGCCGGCACTGCTCATCATTTCCTCCAGGGCTGAGGCCTCTCTATTCTATTCCCCGTGCAGCGTAGTGGTTGCACGCACACCGTTGAGTGAGTGTGAGTGTGTGTGTGTGTGTGTGTGTGTGTGTGTGTGTGTGTGTGTGTGTGTGTGTGTGTGTGTGTGTGTGTGTGTGTGTGTGTGTGTGTGTGTGTGTGTGAGGACGATAGAGTTTGGAATGTGGTTGAATTACCACTTAGCAGCTTCCTCTCTTTTTACAAGTTGATAAATGCCCAACTAGAAACGCAGATCCACATTTAAAAAGAACCGAGGGCCATCAATCATTCATAAACACCCCCTGTGTTTGGTAGTGTTAACGAGAAACCGGGAATGTGGGTCTTGCTGTACAACGCGAGTGCAGGCACCCTCTCGCTCTTTGTCCCTGGAGCTTTGCCAGGCTCTCTGAAGCGCAGAGCTCCGTTCAGCTCTGAAAAAATGCAGTGTGACGCAGGATAATCTCCGCAGCGACGGGGGTGGGGTGGGCATAAACAGGGATTAAATGCGGCCGCGCGCGCGCACACACACACGGAGTCGCGATGTGTGTGTGCGTGTGTCCAAAACGAAAGGAATTCTGTGCACTGCCGGTGAACAAAATAGAAATCAGCGGGAACAAATCTGAAAAAAAAAAAAAAACACAAGACCAAAACTACAGCCTGACTACTAAGTGCACAGCCTCAGGGCCTCACCAGCATCAAGAGAGAGCGTGCGGAAGACAACGCGTGCCAAAATTTAATTGTTATTGATAATCAGGCTGACGTGTGCCAAATGGTGCCAAATTGATCATCTCAATGTAGACTCATAGTCCATATATGGAAGGCAGGCATAGCCTACTGCTTCTCAGTGGAGTTTCTGGTGTAACAGAAGTGTGTAGCTTGAACAGAGACAGAGGAGATAAATGCTGTAGCAAGAGGCGCGGAGAGCGCGCTGCTGGTGGAGCGCAGAGCTGGAGGAAGCCAGCGGCGTCTCCTCAGCTGTCACATTATTAGCGACAGACCTGTAAACAAGGGGCCCCTGCGTCCTCCCGGGCCGCTGCACAGCCGCATGCAAGTCGGTTCACGGTTCACCCCCCTCCCCCTCCCCCTCCCCCTCCCGACAGCACGGGCGTCAACAACTGCGACATTGTGAGACCCCCCCCCCCCCATGCTGTCACTAGGGCCCAGGCGGCGGCTGCTGAACTCTCTATTCATCCCGGGCCAAATGGGGACTAAATGGCCCTTTATGCCACCAAAGGACCCGATTGTAATAGGGATGCGCATGCATGTGTCGACCCGCGTTTACTGGAGGTTTCTTGACTTTCCTTTGAAATGCTGCCGTTGCTTTCATGTGTTCCTAATGAAAGCACATGACGCTGAAGGACTGACCCCCCCCCCCCCCTACATATGACCCCCACCTATAAATAGGATGAATAGTCTGTTCAAAGAGGAGGCTTAATTATTGGTGGTGTGTAAATACATAAATTAGGCTAAATGAGTGTCAGATTAAACAGGTTCCCAGTCAGCGTCAGGTAAACCAAACTTCCACACCTCTGACACGGCCTATACTTCTGGCTTTCAAAAGGAAACACGTTAAGGTGACATGAGAAAATGATACGGAAAGGCCTAGATCCCATAACTCAAAAATACACAATTTATTCTCTACTTAAAATAACTGTAGGTGTTTATTTGGTGGTTGGAGCCTGGTGATGATCCTGGAGGTCAAGGCCTTCATAACCAACATGAACTCAGTGATGTGTCATGCAGACAGCAGATAGGCCCATAGGCTACTACATTCCTGCTTTGCTCGCTGTTAAACTATCGCCATCACCCTGCTGCATTGCCAAGCGTCTGTGGGATTTCGTCAGGCGTTTTTCCACTGCTAGTACCAGCTCTACTCGACTCGGCCGTGTTGCCCCGTCCTCCCTTTTTCCATTGCAGATTAGTAGGCTGCCGCCTCATGCGTGAGGTGAGCGTGGCTGGTCGTCATAGCGCCGCCGCAGGAAACTGCGTGACCTAACGCGACACACACAGAGAACGTCGAAGGTGTGTTGTTGTTGCCACAGCCAGAAGACACATTTTGTGTCAAATGAAGGTGGAGGCAGCTAGCGAAACTATTTAAAAATGTCGGGTTTGTTCCGGACACCCCCTGTCACGTCACCTTTTGGTATCGGCTCAGCTCGCTTGGAACCTCGACGGAGGTGGTAGCCTAGGCTACTAAAAAAAGTAGCCTACGTGTTAGCAGGTAGGCCTACCAGGTAGGCTACTTTTTTTCTGTAGCCTAATGGAAAACCAAAAAAGGCGAGTAGAGTCGAGGCGAGTCGAGCAGATACCATGTAATGGAAAAACGCCATATCATAGCCTATGCCTGAGGCACCGACATCTGAAAACAGACGAGGAGGCCTGATCAAGACTGAGCCTGCAGAGACTCAGAGGAGGGAGGCGAGGTGTGGCATCATTAAATCAATCTTCCGATAGGCCAGAGCGAGGTCAGTTAGGCCCAAACTAGAATACAATCAGTGAGTTTTCGATTTTAATAACAGTCCCTGTGTCCATATCAGATGAAGTCACTGCATCTCACATACATCAGCAAAACCATTCAAGTCTAAATGTTAGGCTACTTTTGGAGACGTGGTTGACAAACATTACATAGGAGAGAGGAACTCAAAAACTGGGCTTAAACTAACATCTGTGCCTAATCGGCTGCAGAAATATCACTTTTAATATGCAAGACGGTTGTTAGAGTAGGCCTAGAGAATAATGTGAGATGTGGTTCTCCGTAAAGACCGCCCCTGTGCCGGCGAAACAGTACTGGGGGCCGACACATCTCTGCGGGGAAGTGATCCGTGCGCTCCAGACCTAGTCGAAACAAAAAGCTTCGTGGAGCGCTGAGAGAGAGAGAGGAAGGAAGGGAGGGAGGGAGGGAGGGGGGAGACAGCTCTCCCGTTTCATCGCGAGGTCCCGGGAGGCCAGCACGGAGCATAGCTTCAATCAAACCGTGACGTCTCCTCCGGGAGCTGCGCAGCGCCTGGAAAACTGATCTCTCCTCGGCTCTCTGCCGTGCCTCCGCTTTTGTTCACACGCACCTCGCCTCAGCAGCGAGTGCAGCGCCGGCAGCGACGAGACTGTTGTTTTATATCCAGGCGTGAGAGAGAGTTAGAGAGAGAAAAAAAACTGCGCGACAATAAGACGGAGCTCGTGTTTCCGACTGGATATAAAACAGAACACGGGCATTTCTCTTGCTGCTTTTACACATTTACCCCCCCCCCCCTGCCTGTTGTCCAACACGTTAGAAGAGGTTTAATATGCAAACGTGGTCCTCCTGTGATTTTATTGACGTGCTCTCTGTGCGTAATATTCCCCGCGTGCTCCTTATTGATTCCAGATAAGAAAGGCGGACAAACGGCAAGTTAATGGGTTTAAAATGGAGGTGGTGTGGTTGTCCCTATACACAGCAGCAGCAGCAGGACCCCCCCCCCCCCCCCCCCACCGAGAAACCACGCTGACACATCCACTGTCACACATCACTCACTCAGCATGGCAATATGGCCCAGCAGGCACGAGGCTTCAGGTGCGCCTTCCCCCTCAACATGTAGATCCTTTTAAACTCTTAAAAACTCTGGATTTCGCCACAAAATGCCGTAAAATTGGGCTCCTCTGATGTTTTAATGTTACAAACACCTATTCATATATGGATTGTGTTACTTAAGTGGAGAGACGAGGCTGACAGAGGTGAAAAGGGAAACAAGCCGAGCGCCAAATGAAAACCCTATTTTGTTTGGGTGGCTACCCTGGACCCCCACTTTGACAGCTAACGGGCCTGAGCAATAACACACTGTTTTTAGAAGAAGTGTGAAATCCTCTCGCATGAAAAGAAAGAGAGAGAGAGAGAAAATCATTATATCATCTCTGGTAAGCAGCCCTCCCCCTCTGTGTTTCAACACCTGGAAAACAGATCAGCCCCACACTGACTTTAGCGCACAGTGGAAAAATGATGCGCAAAACAGTCGACAGGGTAACACTATAAATAAACTCGGCCCACACAAAATGTGAAGTATTTGTTTTACGTTTCCACAACGCACTTCTTGGGGAATATGCTTTATTACCAAAAGATCAGTTAAAAAAGACAGGCTGTCTTTGCTTTAAAGTGTATGGGTTATTGAGAAAGAGGCTGAAGACAGGTGGGGAGGTATCTGTAAGCAAGAACACATAATTCTTATGGTAGGCTATAGCTGCATAATTCTATTTTTTTGTGAGAAAGTCCCAAGACCAATCAAGATGAAAACCCACTATTGTGGCACAAAAAGGCCCATCCAAACCTGAAGCCATGCCTTAATACACATGAGAACACAGTCAAGAAGTCCATATGTGTCCCTATTATTTCCACCAAAACAAACTAAGCTCAAGGTAACAAGTGGAGCAATGCAGCATAACATGTTATTTTGACAATGTATTAAATAATTAGCCATATAGTTGTATGACTCAATGTTCATAATCCTCAATCCTTTAAAAACAAGATCCAATGTAACTTAAAGTAGTGACAAGAGTCATACCTCAAAGTACCTATGGGGGCTGAGGTTGCATTTAAATATAATTAACCTTTTATTCTGCATGAAATCCCCTCCGCTCTGATCCCTCGAAAAGGTCCCAACACGAGGTCCTGCTCGAGCGTCAGCCGCCTGCGCTATGAGCGACTTTCTACTTATATATATATATCATATATATATATATATATATCAGTGCGCGGATTGGCTGCCGGCGCTGAAGTGGTCTTTTAGTAGCTGCTTCCCTCACTAAGCTCGTCAATGAGCTGGAGCCAGCCAATGTGAGGCTCATCGATCCTGCTAAGAGAGCGTCCCCTAATTAGTGCCCGTGTGGCTCCAGGACAGGCAGCAGGCGTAGCGGAACGAGGAAAACTCCCGCGACATGAGCCGTTCTCCTGCGATGGACTGTGGCACACTGACAAAGTCATTTTTAAGACAAATGCGACATTGCTGGTCATGAAATCCGGCTACGCCAGCCCGCCGAGGAGCTTTAAAGAATTGTTAGGAAAGACGGTTTAGTTTGGAACAAATCCAACACGCCCTGCAGCACTAATTTCAATTCAACAGCAACTTTGTATGATGTTGTTCATACTGATCGCTGCGATCCACAAACTGGTGCAGGGGAAAGATGACGGTGGAAGAAGTAGCCAGTAGTATAGAAATTAGTGGAGTGGATTAAAATGCGTATTACAATGACGAAATTATAGTGAGAGAAATAAGTGCCATGCACTTTTTTTAAACTATTTGAATAGCCCATTTAGAGTCTGGAGTGACACTTTCTCCCTACAAGAGGAGCGCGTATCGTAGCTGCAGGGGAAGATAGGGTCCTAACTATCGCTACATGGATCCTCCGTAAAGGATATTCCCCCGGCAATGCAAGACTGCGTGCAAGAGTGGAAGACAACGTACTCTAGCGCAAAGTCATATCGGAGAACACCTGCAAGACATGAAAAGAGAGAGCGAGAGAGAGAGCGAGAGAGAGAGAGAGAGCGAGAGAGAGAGAGATTGAGAGAGAGAGAGAGATGGCAGGATGCCAGAGCGGTTTCCATCAACTAGACAGAAAGGTGAGCGGTGCAGCCCCTTCTCCCCCCCTCCCCACCCCCCAACACTGGGGCTGATAAGCAACTGATCAACGTCCACTCTGTCCAAACAAAGCCCCCCACACCTCCCCCACGAACACACACACACACACACTCAGCTGCCACACCAAAACACACACACACACACACACACACACACACACACACACACCGCGGGGATGCCCTCCAACTGAACTGAACCGTGTATAAACGGAGCAGCACCGCTCGCTTTCCTTTGGCAGGGCGAGGCAGGATTCCGTAACCTTGTTTAGCGCAGAAGGTCCGTGTGCGCGCACGCACACGCGTACATACACACGCTCCCACCCTCGCCCCAGAGGCTCTCACACACTTCGTCACTAAACAGAGTGCGAAAAGCCTGAATATTCACCTTCAAGGACGGCGGCACTTTCAAGTCCGCTAATCTCTGGGACGTCCTTCTCACCTCCCTCCGGTTGACAGGGCAGTTGTAAAAAGGCCAAGCTCAGGGTCAGATCATTGTGTGTGTGTGAGTGTGTGTGTGTGTGTGTGTGTGTGTGTGTGTGTGTGTGTGTGTGTGTGTTTTATTTATCAACCACATGCCACTGCCCCGCCGAAACGCACAAAGACCACCCTATGCGCTATTCTTAGAAGTGGCCGATCCTCTCCCAGTCTCTGCGCACAACACCGGGCTAACGCGTTTACATTCAACCCTACATGAAGACTGTCTTTGATTTTTTTTATAAACACATTATATGAATACACTGGATCTTTTAAAAGCATAGAAAGCAGCACACTACAATTTAGAAGAAAACAAAAACAAAGCACTGTGCGTTTTGTGTCCTTATGCAGGAAATTTCACATCGCCAGACTCATGTGGAATAAAATACATGTCGATTTGTCATTGATTGTCTCACCTGGTTAATTTGTGCTACTTCCAGCCGTCGTCCGTGCGCCCCAACTCACGCCTTTTTCCTGTTTTTCCAAGTTAACTAGAGGGACAGCGATCCGTGCGTACGTAGACCAGCCCGGTTACGATCCTGTCTGATGGAGACACAATCCCGGCCAAAGAAAAAAAAAACAACTGAAAGTGTCAAACAGCTTATCCACTTGTCAAGAAACAAAACAAGTCTTAGCCTACATATAAAGCTCTCGGGTCCTTATTCTATTGTCTACAGGCAACTCTCATCCATTACCCTAGATTTCAAGATGACTTTTTTTTGCTGCTGCAAATGTCACTTGTGTTGCCAGAAAGCACCGAAAAGATCCTGCGCGGAGGAAAAACAAACGTCAGGATGTAGAGAAATCCACAAAAGAAAATCCGTTATGGTCCTTTCATTCGGAGAGCCAACGCGCCGTGCGGCCCGGGCCCCCACAGGATACAGGTGGCGAGGTCGGCGGACTCGCGGAGAAATTAATTCAGCTCTGCCGTACCTCGCAGCAGCGCCATGTTGGGTTTCAGCGGAGCACGCCGTCCTCGGAAAAAGCCCCTTTCTCCCGCTCTCCGTCACTCCATGTCCTCTCCGATAGCGGATTCTGTGTCTCGTAAGGTTTGCTGAAGGTTATTCCGTGTGGCTTTCCGTCCCGCGTCTTGTTCGAGAAGCGTAGAGAACACCGAGGACGCACGGAGCTGTACGGGGAGTGCCGCACAGAATGGATGAAGGCTGCCGAGACCGAGAGACTCGCTCCACTCCCACTCGCGCAGACTCTACCCAGAAGGCCAGTCGGGAGACCGCAATTACCATAAGCCTCCAGCGCACGGCACTGGCTGCGCGCGCACGCACACACAGAAAAACACGCGCGCACACACACACACACACACACACACAAGCTCCGCTGAAACTCCAAAACAGGAATAAGCGATGTTTTAACAACAGAAAGAAGGCAGTAAATAAAGTACAATTCATATGATGATGATAATATTTCAAACGTTTTTCAAAATAAGGAAACAATTAGCCTATATTTGAAGGAAAAGTGCACAAATCTAAAAGGTATGTTGACAGAGAGACACACATATATATATTACCATATAAGACATGCAGTTTGCTATACATTGAGTGTAGGTGATGGTGGACGACAGAATGTACACTGTAACCAACCGGGTGTTGGTCTTGTTTATGATGGTACAATCACTGGTTTTGGTTTTGTACCTTAGCTTCCCCATTTTTAGTATTTTTTGTTGTTAATGTTTTTGTATAAAAAAAATAGACTGTGAGTACAGATAGAAATTAAATGTCACTTCTCTTTTTTCCAAACCAACAAGGTAAATCTGTGAAGCACGAGGCAGCTAGAGAGGGGGAGAGAGGGGGGGGGGGAGAGGGAGAGACAGCTCAAGGCTGGGGCACATCTGTTAAGGCTCCCATGTCAAGTGAAGGAGGAGGAGGGAGGCTATGAATATCAAGCCTGAGGTGTGTGTGCATCGTGTGTGTATGTGTGTGTGTGTGTGTGTGTGTGTGTGGGGAGGGAGGGGGGGGGGAGAGAGAGAGAGAGAAAAGCCAGCAGACAGACAGACAGAAGCAGAGTAGGAGTAGGAAAAGAGAGGGGGACTTGGAAATGGAAGATCTGGCTGCGTTCGCCACAGCTGTTGAAAGTAGGAGTTAGACCAGACTGTCATACACAAACAAACACAAAGCTCACAAAACACTCACATATGGACACATTAAAAAGCAAATCTCATCTTAAAGGGCAAATCATCCAAAAGTTTGGAGACAGGAACAATAAAAGTGAGAAGAAGAAGAGGGTCTGTGAGATGAGAAGAAAGGGAAGAAGGGTGGGTGTATTTATGCACAGCACAGAGCGAAAACGCCACTTGCCATCTCTGGACAAAACTGAATCATGCATATGGCTTTCTGTGACAAACGCATTCTAAAGCTTTTCTTCAAACTTTAATAGAATCAGGGTGAATTGCTGGGCATGTTTGCTCTAATCAGCCCCATCCTCTATCTCTCATAACTGGGAGAGCCCACTATGACCACAGCCACTAAACCACGAGGCAACCAGGGCTACAAAATTGTGAGCAAGAGTAGTGGGACAGCAGGCTGGTTACTCTGCTGAGTCTCAGCTGGTTACAGCTCTGTTCAGTTCTCCTGCCTGCTCTTTATGATCACATAAACTGCATTCTAAACTCGCCATTTAGTTATTCATATAATCTTTCTGTTTTCAGACAACTGACAGAGCATAAAAAACTGAGTTGCTTGCATCTTTTAGACTTGTTACAGTAAGGCCATGTTTAGACATGTATGGACTTTAGCCTGAAAAATTGTTCATTTCAGTGAGGCCAGTCTGTCGGTCATCTGGCAGAAAAGTTGAACCCGGCTTAAATTTTGCTGGACTGCAAAGTGAAATCACCTGACAAGGCACAGCGGTGGCCAGTCAAACAAGTGCCAGTGTTAACTCCTGTGCTGCTGCACCAAGACATCAATCAAATCATTATTTTATTTATGACTGCACTGCCTGACCAAATAACCGTGAATGCAGGTTGATGTCAACAGCTGTACTATGTTATTGGCTGGGTTTATATTTTAAATTAGGGATCTTAATTGTACTGCCACACAACCCTGGACCAGCCTCAGGTCATTGTTCTCCAAAAGCTCTGTTTTCCCTGTTCACAATAAAACACAAGGCCAGCAATTTCAGATTTATCCGCTCTTGAGACATTTTCAAAAAGCTCAATTTAAAAAAGAAAGCAGCTTAGTGAGGATGGAGGGCCAACACAGAGAGAAAAAAAAGATGCATTTTCAAATGTATCCAGGTAGAGTGGACATAGTCTGTGATTCAAGTACCTTGTCGGGGGCTGACAGTATGTATAGGCACAGTGTAACAGGATTCAGGCTACAGAACAGGTTCCAGATCATAACATGTTCCAGGATGGTGACAGTGCTTTGGACGTGGATGAAATTAATAAAACAGTGATAACATTCAGAGCAGCATCAAGTGGTCTAGAACATACAGTATCAAGATTTAGAGGCGTTTGGTCCAACATACTCACACAAAGACTGCTGAGGCTCCAAATATGCAGTCTTAAGAAGCGGACCACAAGATGAGAAGTAAACAACGGGCATGAACAGAGAGAATGCAACCAATTTTCTTTTTCAATGTGGTCACACAGTGACAGCTGGCATGCGAAGAGCTGCACTCCTTCAACCAGCATACCTGCTCTCTCTGCAGTCAAAATAGCACTGTTTGGTTCTGCTATCATGTCCTTTTGTCTATTATAGAAATATGTCAACATGTATTTCCCCAATAAGGATACCACCATCTTTAGCCTTGGCAATGTGACGTGTCATGCTCTACACACTGCACCATATGTCCCAATCACTTCCCCTGCCCAAATTTTTCGCAGGTAGGATCCAACCTGGCAACCCTACCCACTACCTACTGTTTGTATTGTTAGTATAAATAATGGGTCATAAAGACATTTGATGTGCCCCTTTCAGAACTGTCAGCAGGGAGGTT
Organism: Gymnocephalus cernua; assembly: GCA_023631565.1. NCBI lineage: Eukaryota > Metazoa > Chordata > Actinopteri > Perciformes > Percidae > Gymnocephalus > Gymnocephalus cernua. The sequence continues at coordinate 21,067,357 of CM042434.1, forward strand.
TTCAGATGCAACCTGATTGTCTCCAAGCAGTCTGAGAAGCTGCTCTGTTGTAAGCCACAATTTAATTACACTGGCAAACTACCAAGTCACCAAGAAGTCAGTCAGGAAGATTCTTTCTAACTGCGGAAAACTCCTATAATGCTCAGATCCTCTTACTGACGTCACGCACAACTAATGATCACGTTGAAAGGTCAAATAGGTGTTGGAAAGAAATCACAGCATAAGACACCGGGTCTTCCTCTCCCTCCTGCTCTGACTCAGAGGCAAACGGCTCTCTCCATCACTCACTGGAAAACTGGATTAGGATGAATATTGCTCTGAGGAACCGCAGGGCGAACCAAGTTTCTGACACTCAAACACAAAAACACACAGTTGTAGGTACAGAAAAAAAACACCTATGCTGAGAGACACACAAAAAAAAAACAGGTCTGGAGAGCGAGCACAGGCCTTTTTATGGTTGCACTTTTACGACTGCGTGTGAACTTTGTGGTTTGAGAAGCCAGCCCGTGAACAGCATGTGCCTTTGAAAACACTCATGTAGGATATGGTGACGAAAAACGTGCTTAAAATCTGCGATCCCGTCCTCTAACTGTCATTCTATGTCATGCACAGGTGTGAGTGTATTGTATAAACCAAAACAGCGCAAATACACACGTGCGTGCACCCAGGTGTAGAGGGAGCCACACTCTGGGAGGTCACGGTGATCCAACCATCTGCTGCTGCAATCAGACACTGAAGGGGTAGCCTGACTAACACACACACACACACACACACACACACAAAGTATTCATGACAAGTTCACATAAACACACAAACATACACACCTTCCACACACATTAACCAAATATACACGTGATGTCCTCAAAACAGACACACATTTTGAAGGGGCAGACTGCCAACACATGAGCAAGCAAGCAAGCAAGCACGCAAGCACGCACGCACGCACACACAAACACACACACACACACACACACACACACAGTCGGCAGGCTCAGATTTCAGGAAGCTCTTTGCACGCAGCTCAGTCCACAGCAGCCGGTACTAATCAGCACAATCCACCTGCAGATCGTTATGGATCGCTTACTGCAACTCACACAGTCAAACACACACACAAACGCACGCGCGCGCGCGCACACGCACGCACGCAAACTTTCCTGAACAATCACTAGCATGCACAGGCTCAGACACGTGCGCACGTACAATCATGAACACACACTTTTAAAAACACTCATGATGCTGATTAGCCCACGCATTGTTCATGGTAGTCTGAAAATCACCCAATGTTCAAATAAAATGTTTATGGGAACTCATTGTGTAGGGTATTTATGATAGTCAACGGTGACTTTATAGTGAGCGTATTCCTTGTTTAAAATCAATTCTCTAATCTAAAATGCATCTCCAAAGCTCTAAAAGGTTGAAAATGCCTTGATACGGCTACTGAAATTTCAGCACAGCACCATTTTCTCCCTCTGTGTCACACAAACTCTCTCTCTCACACACACACACACACGCACGCACGCACGCACGCACGGCGAGGGGGATGGGAGGGGGGGTCACGCGCATTCATGCACCCCCACCGGTGTTGTGGCTAACCGGTTCCCCACAGGCGCGCCACGCTGCGCAGCGCGGCCTCACCGGGGATAATTACAGCCTGGCGCGGCAGGGCGAGCGTGGCTTCGAGCCAAACACTGCTGCTCACGAGAGAGAGAGAGAGAGAGAGAGAGAGAGAGAGAGAGAGAGAGAGAGAGAGAGAGAGAGAGAGAGAGAGAGAGAGAGAGAGAGAGAGAGAGAGAGAGAGAGGAAGAGAGAAAGATTATTGGAGCAGTGAGAGACATGGACATATAGATTAAACCCTAATCAATAGGCTGCTAAATTCATCGATGCAATTAATCAGTGGGCCCGTGACATAAAATAACCAACACGATCAATCACACTTCATTCCGACCTTGGGGATCACAAGCGCCCCCCCCCCCCCCCACAAAACGCGCGGACAAAAACATTGAACACTCGCGTTTTTTTTTCTCTTCTCTCTATTTTTTTTTTTTTTTTTTTTTTTTAGAGAATAACGATTAAAACCTTCAAACGAACCTTATCTGAGAGGAAGGAGAAGCGGTGGCGGCTCTCAGCGCAGCACAAGAAAGATCCCCCTCCCTCATCCTCCTCCAACCCCCCCCCCCCCCCCCCCTCCTCTCTCCCTCGTCTGTCGGCCTCTGTCGAGTTCCGCTCATAACCTCTCCACCCACCCTCCCAGTTACCCGCCTCTCCCTGCTTTCCGCTGCTGGCGGGGAGCGCACACACATACACGTTTACACACAGAGCGAGGGAGACAGACACACACACACACACCTCTTTATAGCTCTCTCGCTCTGACACGCACCCACAAGCACGCACAGCCTTGGGCACACGCACACACACACACACACACACACACACACACACACACACACACACACACACACACACACACACACACACACACACAGAGGCAGGCAGCGTCAATAAAAAGCCCAGCGCTGTGAGAGGCCGCCGGCACTCAACTCCCCCCTCCTGCCACTGCGATTAGCGGAGGCTGGCTGGCTGGGGAGAGGCGCCCCTCTGTTATCTGGGGCGGTGGCAGCCTGTGTGTGTTGAGAGAGAGAGAGAGAGAGAGAGAGAGAGAGAGAGATTAATTTAACTCTTTCGGGGCCGGATCGCAGCGCTTGAAGCTCCGCTCGCTGCTGCACACCGCTCAGGCAGCACAGCAGCAGCAGCACAGCCGAGCTGTTATTACGCAGGAGAAAGAGGGACATTAAACAGACGATTATCAAGAAATACAAATGTAATGTTAATTTAATAAAAATAAAAAGAATTGTTAATTACCATGAGGGGCCATCTAGGACATTATTCACAATTACCTCACACACATACAAGTGAAATGCTCTCACACACACTACTGAAATGCTTTAATATACACACTAGTGAAAAATGATAGGCTCACATGCTATACTGAATCCTCACACTCATACAAGTGAAATGCTCTTATATGCAGAAACGTGTTGTACATTCATGTTTGGGATAAGCAGAATATGGAACTTGTGTTTTTATTTAATACTCTTGCACTGAGTTTATTTGGTGATGAGTTAAAAAAATCTCTTCAGTGGGTGGGTGGGGGTGGGGGGGCAGGGGGTTCTGCCGGGGTAATTTGGACTCATGAGTTCAATATTTCTAAAATTTTGCCTACAACCCTGAATGTAGGGCGATGGCTGCATCTACCTTATACAATGGCAAATATCTGTCCAGGAGCCAATATTTAGTGAAAAGGAGCCTCAGTGACATTTTGATCTAAACATTTATTAATATTATTTTAGATTTTGTCAAGCTGGGATATATACTCAAGTATAACATTGCCACTTTTAGACATATTAGAAACTCACAGTTGAAGCATCTAAGATATATCCAAAAGAAATTTCTCATTTAATCTACTGAATATCTAAGCTATAGCCCTGGAACCATTGCAATTCATTCACATCACAAGCCGTATAAGGTCTTTGGAAACCACATTACCTTCTTGTACAATGTTGAGCTTTGAAAACGTTTTCACAAAATTCTGATTCAAGTTCAGTGTCAAGAGGTGAGTGAGAAATCCTAAGAAGCACTGTCTTATAACATGTCTTTTCATTTACAGCCACTGTGCAACAGAAGAAACTACCTGATCATTTGAAAGGCTGTGTTTGTACATTCCAGTTAGTTTATGTTTTGTAGTGTTTGTTTAGTCCTTTGGAAAATAGTAGCTAAATCTGTTTTTTTGTGTGTGCACAGAGCATGGCAAATGCATTCAATAGAATCACAAATATGGCTGTAAACGGCTGCATCTCTGATTATTACTAATATGCTGTTTTTCTTATTGTCAACTAACCTATGTTGTTGTTGTTGTTTAAAAACACATCAATGGGCCACACAAGATGACGTTTTATCATTACAATGACACAACATGACCACTGTAGTTTATTTTGAGGCAATCGGTGCCTGCCTGCTACCATAAATACTCAGTAGGGCACCAAATGTGTATTAATCCCCAACTGAAAATAGTCCCCAACTAATGCTGTATAACTCCTGTTTGAGTATGTTTGCTATACAGTGCCGTTTTTTTTTTAGAAAATTAATGAACTTTGACAAAATAAAAGAAAACTAGGCCCTACATATACTGTATTTGGGAGCCGTTATTAAACATTATTTTCTTCAGTAGGAACAAATGGGCTGAGTGCCACAGACAGAGAAGGGAAGTTGGAAGATGGTTTCAGTCTTCCCCAGGATTTGTTGACAAAAATAGTATAGAATAACACTTTTAAGGCTGAAGCACACGGGCTAAATCTTAGATCTCTGTAAAATATTAAGGTTTACATTTTGAACATAAAATTAACTTTAGTATTTCAAGTTTTGCATCTGCTCAAATGCCACTCTTTTATGTCTGCATATCGGCAAAAAAAGGGGTAATTTGACACATTCTTGCAGGCCTGTAAAGCTCCAGTTCAATACAAACAGCCTAGAGCTGTCTAATTAAAACATTTGATGTAAAGGGCTACACAAGAACTTCCAGTCAATTGCTTACACTTTTAAGACATCAGTCATGCAGGCTGTAATCTCCCCATTAACCTTCTCCAGCCTTATATTTACTGTAAGCGGCGGGTGAGCAGAGTTTAGGAGGGGTTATACCCTCCACCACATCCCTGCCTGTAAATACTGCTGGGGCTCTAATAAACAGCAGACGAGGCTCCCGGTGGAAGCCGCGCAGAGGAGCAAACACCCATCGGGCCTGCCTAGCTGTTGCTCCGAGGTGACAGAGCTCCAGCTTGTTTTTCAGCGTCTGGGCTGCTGCTGTCGCCTCCCTCCCTCCCTCCCTCTTCCTCTCTCTGTGCGTCACAGCTAGGTCATGGCCGGACTCCAACAATGGCTCCGGTTTCTCGAGCCACATGCACAAGCGCCACACACGCACAAGCGCCCCACACAGACGCACAAGCCACACGCACACGCACACACACACACAAATGATAGGGTGGCGAGGCGGGCTAATAGTATGCAGTGCGCCTGCCGACATGCCCGTGGGCCGCGGGTGTTAAATTGTATCCAATTACGGCGCATGCAACGATATGAGGGGGGAATAATAATTCTTCTTGCGTGACAGGGAGATTCGCTTATTTTCTGGGCTCTTTATATGGAGGGGGGTGCGGGGCTCGATACGTTCAAGGGTCTGCATGAGAGCTGTGTAGGTGCGTGTAGGAAAAGTCTGGTTTTCTGGAGGATATGGCGCACATATTTCATTAATCAAAATCCAGTTAACCAGATTTGGAGACAAGGCATGGGCCAGCAGCGTCCGACCAATAATTAATATCCATTATGTAAGCAGTCCAGGGCTTAACGCGCGCGCGCGCACACACACACGCGCACACACACACACACACACACACACACACACACACACACACACACACACACACACACACATCAAGGGACACTTCACAGGATGCAGGGAAGTGACACCAGGGAATGAGGGATTGCATCAATGTGAAAATGAAATAAACACGCCCAGTCTCAGCTTTGTTATGAAATGTCTCTCCTGCTCATTTATTTGATGGAGTGCACAGTCAAGTAAAAACCAGTAACAGTGCCAAAAGAGGGGTAGAGGGGCACAATGGAAGTGTGTGTAATCCAGTGGTGGGGCTATGTGAACTGCAAACTAAAGTTGCACTCTAGTGTTATTGACGCCCAGCAGAAAGGTTCAACAACTCAAGGGTAAAAAGGGTCACGTGTCAGTTCATTAGTTCAACTTGTCAAAGAGGCAGCTGACGAAACCACCTTGATGTGTGGAAAAACCAAATGGGCTGAGGTTGGATATAAAGTGACTCTATTATCCAGCCAATCACACCTTAGCTTTGTCCCCTCACAGCACCACTGACAAGGGCCATGAGGTGATGAACCCTCGAAGGCTGTTGCTATGCCATGTGCGTGTCCTCGTTTTCAACCCGTTTTGACAGGCACCTTAGAGAAAGCACGTGTTGACTGATTACATGTTTTTTTAGCTGTTCATACGGCTATTTGTATTGAACCTGCTCGGCTGTCACGTGAGAGCAGCAGGTTTGGACCGAACTGCACATTCTAGTCTGAGGCACGTACAAAAATAGAGTATACACTTGAATATATACAGTACATTGATAAATACAGTATAACAAACACATGTGGTATTTCATAAAAATACAATAACAACCTTTCAAAGTAATACTTGTCCGACAGTTGCAACAACAGTAATGCCATATGCAAAAAAGGGAAAACAGAAAACAAATACTGTCTGAGGAAGGAGAAACTCCTTTGGGACTTATTTGCCCTACCAAGTCATCGTCACTGTTTTAATAAAAAAAAAAAAAAAACTGCTATAGTTCCACTCTACCTCACCTCCCCTCACCCCTATAGTGAAGAAAATTGTTCAGAACTGAGATCAATCTCATCGTGGATGCTTTCACGTCTTGACACACAGGGTGCTTTTTAAAAAGACCTGCTTTTCACCTCCTCCCCTGTAGAGAAGTGAAAAGGTAATTGCTCTGAATGCTAAACTAACACCTTGTTATGATTGCCTTTCAGCCGTTCTTTATGGGTATTTTTCCCCCTTTCATTTTGGTGGTATGCCAACGTGCTGCAGAATGCAGGAGTCAAGCAGGCAGCGCAGAGAAGGGAAATCGTTTGAAGACCTTTGGGATGCAGCAGATGCCTTTAACATTAGGAGGATCTTTTGAGCCGCTCCTTTCTTCCTCCACTCTCGTGGTAGTATTGCAGGGAGCTGCAGCTCTGCCTAGTGTGTGTGTGTGTGTGTGTGTGTGTGTGTGTGTGTGTGTGTGTGTGTGTGTCCGTGTGTGTCCGTGCGTGCGTATCTGTGTCTTTAGGATATTAAATAGTAAAGGATGGGGATTAATAATGGAACCTGACAGCTCATCTCCGCCTTCTATCTGCCTGACTGTCCCCCCCAATCTTCCCTTCCATTCCCTCCCTACCTCTTGTTCCTCCCTCTCAGTTTCTAATCCGCTGCGTCTCTTTCTGGCTGTGACCTCCAGCTCTTCTCCCTCTCTCTCTCTCTCTCTCTCCCTCTCTCCAGCTCTCTCTCAGGGCCCTCGGTCTTTCAGGGTCATGTCAGGAGAGTAGAAGAGCACGTTGGTGTCATCGTCGTCGTCATCGCTGAGGTCGACCAGGTCAGCCTGTGTGTAGCGCACCGCCCCAGGGTGGTACTCTCCGATCCTTGTCCTGTCACACAGCCGTGACTGCAGAGCCAGCTAGAACACAGACACACGCACAGTTTGAAATTACCACACACGTGTGTACTGGTGTAAAGAGTTATGTCCACACTAAACCGTTTTGATGAATAAAATAAAAATGTTAGAAGATGCACCTTTTTTTTTCTTCTCATTGTTCTGGCCATCCATTCACACTATGATTGCTGTTTTTACACACACACACACACAAAAAACGCTGACCGTTCAAACAGACTGGCATAAACGCTAGAGGCAAGACAGGCTGAACTGATTGTGAACTAAACCTCCAAATGGCAACCTGGTGCTGCCATTTAAGTCGCAAAAATGCCAACCTGGAGAAGCTAAGGAATGTCCAACTTCATGCTAAAATACTCTAACACGCGGGAGCGACAATGCTTGTCTTGATTCCCTCTGGAAACTGAAGCACAGTTGCTTTCATTTTTTACTCCACTCAACTACATAAAAGTACCATCATTAAATAAAATGGAGGAATGGCACTCAGTATCATAACTTTATGGAACTATCAGCATTTTTTTTAAGAAAAACTTGAACTTGAACATGAACTGCTTTGTCGTGCACCAGTACAGTAGACAAAGGAGAAAATAACTGTCCAGAGCTACTTTAAGCGTAATTTACATGCTTAATGCTTAAAATGCTTGCAAGCCTCAGGGTGGTGAGATTCAAGAGAGAGCCTGCTACGTTCAGTCCGTTAAGGGACCCCACACCTTTCGGACGTTAAATTAGGGGCCGTTGTGTCCGACCATTTCTGCCACTTTCTGAAACCGACAGTCACACCCACTTCCCGACATGATATGCCAGCTGAGGTGAGAAAGGAGCCAGGGTTTGAACTTCAACCTCTAGCTCTTTACACATCTATTTCTGTCACTTTCCATGCAAACAACCTAGTGCAACACCATGAATGTAATATGAATATGAACTTTTGTCTTCTGGCCACTAGTTTTGTGTAGCATAACTCAACACTTGAGTTGAGGCATGTAAGAGACACCCCGTTCCGACCTGGTTTTAACATCCGTCCTGAGTGATCCGATCACAAGTAGAAAGCTCTACGTACATGTGAAAACGCTCTCAGGGACGCATTGAGATTGGATCTCAAAAACCACATTTGGAGGTGGTTTGAGACGCACGTGTCCACATTCTAATAGCAGTGAAAACGGGAATGTGTCCGGTGTCCACATTAAAGACCGCCTACTCAGCTGTGAGCGGAACTACGTAGCCTACGCATTCAAAGTATTTCTCATGTCACAGAAACCACTGAGTGAATCGTGCTGCTGGCTGTCTGCAGCGCTGTTGCTTTGAAAAGGTATACAATAACGTTATTTTTAGTTTCATAAAATGTCCCTGAATTCACAAATAAGTGGATATTACTACAAAAGGTCCTGCTCCTATGACGTCTCCTTCCGTTATTCATTACTGTCTAGCATTGCCAGAGGTACACTGGTCAATGCAGCGACCGTGAAACGGTTTAATTTCCTAAAAGTTATTCACAATAAAAGTCCCCCGTTATTTTGGTATTTGAGTGCTCATTATGACGCGGCAAAATCAGGAAATGTTGGGTCTTCATCAGCAGTAACGTAACACGTGTGCTGCTGTGCTCCTGAGCGAACATGAAAACGGAAAATAAAGCAGTTATAATATAAACTAAACTTCAAACCACAGAGATACAGTGAGAAGCTACAAAAGTACTGAGCTGAACACAGAGACTTTTAAAAATATCTTATTTGCATATAGAGCGTGGAAGTGAGATCAGATCACAAGTGGTCACTCAGGACGCATTTGGAGATACATTCTACTGACAGGTAAAAACACTCGTACCTAGAGTTGTCCACTTGTGATCGGATCACTCAGGACGGATGTTAAAACCAGGTCAGAGCGGGGCCAGAGAGTCTGCTACTTTGAGCTTGTGTATGTGTAAACAGGGCACCTTTAGTGTGAAACAAAGATCTAAGCCTGATCATGAACTGTACAGCAGCTGCGTTAGGAAGACAACTCTTTGTCACCTCTAAGTTTTTCTGGTTACTTATTTCAAATGTCAAACTAGTTGAGCGTGCAATAAAAAGGTGTGATCAACCTGTATTAATGCTGATTTTGTCAGAAGACTTTGGAACTGCCGTCCAACTGGTTAACAGGTGACATTTATGACCTGCAATCAAATCCCTATTTCATGCTCATTCAGTTGTCTGACAACAGAAACAGAAAATATCTAAACGAGAAGAACAAAATAGTGAATTTCAGCCATTTTAAAACACAGTATAGGTGATCACAGAGAGCGCAGGATGTTTAACGTAAAGCTGAGACTCAGCAGAGTAACCAAAAATAGGCGGACAAAGAAGAGATCTTTATAAAAACGTAGACACAAATTAGTGTGGACGTACTTTAAGATTGCAGCGATACCGAGACATATGGTTTTTCCTGCATGCACACTGCATACACACAGAAAAAGTAAGAGGTGAGCTCATTGCAGAGCCACAGGCAGTTCAGCTGTGTGGCTAGAATGCAGATCAATATCAGGGAAGGAAAGAGTGGAAGAGGGGGGGAGAGAGGGAGCGAGAGGGAGAGTACACAGGTGGGAGGGAGATGCAACACAAAGGAGAGCGGCAGAAATAATGTAAGAGATAAATGCCAGAGATGCTGTAACAGGGAACAGGGAACAGAAGAGGTATGGGAACACACATCCAGAGAGACAGAGATAGAGATAGGAAGGAAGACGGAGGAGGAGAAGAGTCAAAGACCGCAAGGAAAAGAGGAAAAAAAACAACAGAGGAATGGATCAAGCAAGAGATACGAGGCAGAGAGACAGTTTACATGCACACAAGAAAGCATGAAACATAACTGGCAGTTAGCGTGGCTGGTCGTCATAGCGACGCCGCAGGAAACTGCCGTGACTTAACGCGACACACACACACACACACACACACACACACACAGAACTTTGAAGGTGTGTTGTTTTTTATTCTCGGCATGTGGCTGTTGCCACAGCCAGAAGACAAATTTTGTTTCAAAAGAAGTTGGAGGCAGCAAAAACAACACCGCTGGCTAAACTATTTAAAAATGGCGGGTTTTACAGGACACCCCCCGTCTGTCGCTAGCAATGATGACGCAGTGATTAGTGACGATTCTCTCTGACCAATCAGTAGTCTGCAGGTTTTCACGTCACCTTTTGGTATCGCCTCAGCTCGCTTGGAACCTCGATGGAGGTGATACTAAAGGTACCAGGGCCTTTTTTTTTTCATAATGGAAAACCAAGAAAGGCGAGTAGAGTCGAGGCGAGTCAAACAGGTACCATGTAATGGAAAAACGCCATAAAAGGTGGAGTTAAAACACTGCAGAGCACTGGTTGGTCAGAAAGAATTGTTACTTTCGTTAACACGGGACATCCTGCACAAACCGGCTGTTTTAAATAGCCAAGCTATCGGTCAATACCGACCGCAAATTTTTTTTCTTTCACTCGACTCAGATTAAAAAACATGGCAGCACAAAAAAACCATGCCATGGTCTATTGACGAAGTACAGACGATCCTCTGTTTGGCTGCAGATGAAAGCATTCAGCGAGAGAAAACACTGCATTTGTGTTTGTGTCGCGTTGAAGATAATGTCACGGCAGTTTTTAGGCGGCATCTCTATGACAATAAGCTGAGAGTCTCGCCTAAATTGAGGGGATACTATCTGTACTGGAAAACTAAATCAAGACAAGTTCTTGGTACCAAAAGCGACTCAAGTTGCGTCGAGCCGAACCGTACCCTGTAACGGATATTTGGCATAACTTTAGTTTCTGTGATGATGGTGTACCTTCATCTTGCAAAATTTGTTATTTAGGTATTAAAGGTGCTCTAAGCGATGTTGGGTGACGTTAAATCTTGTTGACGTTCAAAGTATTGTCAAACAAAACGAGGCTAGCTCGCCCCTCCCTCCTCTTCATCACATCACCTCCCCCTCCCTTCCGTGCTTCCGCGCACTAACCCCCCAACCCCCACCCCCAAATCCTTCTTGTCGGTTAATGGCTGGAACACTGTTTATGTTCTGTGGTGCAGGTTGGCGCAGTTTGTTTTTGTTGCCGTTTGTGAAGCCTGGGCTGTCTACAGAGACCGCGTTATTTTTACAGTGTGTTCAGTGGACAGGCAGCTAGCGGATAGTGAGTATATGACAAAAAATGCTGTAGCCTAAAAAACCGCGTCACATCGCTTAGAGCACCTTTAAAGTGCTTGCCTGGATTCAAGATGCCTTAAATTTACAGTTTCACCTTTTTCATTATGCCAATATAGTGGGAAGAAACACGTTATTAACAATGTGTAAAAGTAAGAATCGGAATGTGAATCGTAGATGATAAGGTTCCTGATTCATATGTTAACTAGTGCTGTCAGTTTAACGCGTTATTAACGGCATTAACGCAAACCCATTTTAACGGCGACAATATTTTTATTGCACGATTAACGTTCTTTCAGATCTAGCTAGACCGGAAACAAAACAGACACGGCCGGCAAAATTACGAATCCCACTATGGCCACGCCATGTCCTGCGCTACGTAGCAGCTCGATTGGTTGGGGTTAGGCATTTTACCTCGAGTGGTTAAGGTTAGGATAGCGGATTGGTCAGGGGATAGGACCTGAACAAATGGGGTTACGTTACCTTGGACGCCTGGCCAATAGTAGCGATTGAAGGGCGGGTCTTGGCGTGGCCAGCCGCACACACTTGTTTGGGCTTGCGAGCCGCGTAGCTACTGTAGGCTCGTCACGGCGATTCGAGCTTCGGAGCGAGTAGCGACTCTAGAGTCAGTGAGAGAAACAAAGTGTCTCCCCTGTTCTTTCTGACCACGGTGGGAAACCTGTAGCAGGAAAAGTTAACCCTCTCCTTGATTTTACATTGTTTATGGAGAAGGAGAACCAAGAAATAGTCGGGGGAAACCTATGACGACGAGCCACGCTCGCCTCAGGCATGAGGCAGTACTATCTGCAATGGAAAATCGAGGTAACAGTGTTACATTGTGTGACAGATTATTAGCTCCAAGTGAGAATGTTAGTGTGAAATTGAACACTACGTATATGCCAATGTTGTTTTCAATAAAAAAAAAAAAAAACATTAAAATGAGAAAACATAATGGGACAAAAAGAAATCAAGGGACATTTAGAATAGATAAAAATGTGCGATTAATTGCGATTAATCGTGAGTTACTCTGTCATTAATGCGATTAATCGCGATTAAATATTTTAATCGTTTGACAGCACTAATGTTAACTCATTTTTCTTACGCTCAAAGAAACAAGGACTGTGGATTTTGTCTCCTATTTGTTACACTGTTGTCACATCAGGAGTGGGATCCTTTAATGGAGAGTACGGTGAGAAGGGATCGAAAACACTTTTAATATACATATGGCATATAAGAAGTGTTTTAAGACAGACTTGAAAACATCAGAGCCAATCCCTTTAAATGCATGTAAATGCACCACAGGCAAACAGCGAGAGGAACAGAAAGAGAGCGCCAGCGCCAGTGAGTAAGGTAGAAGAGGCAGGGTTAGGAGGGGTGGGGGTGTCGGGTACGAAAGCGCAGATTTGTTGCGTTGAGGGAAGAATGCTTTGACGCTGTTACAAGCGTCCCCCCCCCCCCCAACTCCTTCTCTCCCTTACCCCTCCTCTCCCGCGCCAATCTCACACCTGATGTGTGGGGGCTGCTGGGAGTTGCATGCCAAGATGAATAACAACCGGCTGTTAGTCACGATAGAGCACGAACACACACGCCGCCTCTCTCCCCCCCCCCCCCCCTCTCTCTCTCTCACCTTCTCTCTGTCACACACAAACAGCATTTTCTCTGTGATTTACGAACACATTGAGATTCCATTTCACTCCTCTGTCTCTCTCTCTCTCTCTCTCTCTCTGTCTCTCTCTCCCGACTCACCACAGTGCTACATTGACATTTGGGTTGAAGGTCATACCACACATTCCAGTCTTCCACATTGTGCTCATGACCCGTTATCAGCGTGGTTGGTGACACTGAGTAGGTGACAATATGTGTGTGTGTGCTTGTGTGTGTGTGCGTGTCACCTAAGACCACAGAGACATTTTTCTTTGTGGTTCAATATCAGCTCTGGCTTATACCCGCAGACACTGTCAAAATGTTTGTAGATTGAGACAAATGTGTGGAAAACTGTATTGATTGTGGTGTTTATTGAAATGCAACCAATGAGTTTTGCGGTTCAAATGTAAAAACGTCATCAACATCAATTTTGTCTTCATTACATTTCCCTAAAAGCTCGATTTGTGAAAGAGATTTAAAAAAAAAAATATGATGAATATGTTGATTTGTAATTTCACTCTTTAATAAGGGGATTTTGGCATCGGAGCCAACACATATTTCCTGTGTAGGTGCTTCATGAACACCTGTGACAGATGGAACCAGTCAATTTGGAAAGTTAAGTAGTCTAATTACAAATTCTGAAGCGAGGTACTCGGAAGAAGGCTAAAAACATGAAGAAAAAAAATGTATAAGAAGTATTAGGGTTGCTTAACCTTTTTTTTCTTACATAGTGATTAAATAATACAGATGCATTAGAAATATTTTTAGGGCTTTTTATTATCCATTAAAATGATTCTCCATTAATCGCTTATTCTATAAACTGTCAGAAAATAGTGAATCAGATCATATAAAACTAGACAATTAGCAATATTCACACGGGTGGATTTTTGGCATTTTTACTTCACAAATTACTACTTATCAAGTTTGGTGTCAATTCATTTTCTGTCAATCGTGGCTGTAGACTCTAATTATCTGATGTCTTTTTGATAATCTAGCTACACGTTTTTCTTGCGGTGGCCTTTCTACAATAAGCGGTGCTAAAAGTTACTATAATCCGTTCAAGGAGTTGATGAACAGACAGATTAGCTAGCTAGTTGATAAGTTCTCTACTTCCACTTTATAAACAGCACTGCTCCCTGCTAGAGCCGTCAGCTAGGTTGAAGGCAGTCAGCTGTGAGGCTGAGGTGTGTGGCGATGACATCATCGATACGCACGTATGCGGTTTCGCCGTCCATACGAAGCCCAACGTGAGACGTTTTTTTTTTTTTCACCCTGGGACCAGGTTTCAAAAAAGTGCGTTTACAGGATTCGTGTGGACAATTGGCCCAAATGATGCAAAAAAAGTGCGTTTGCATCCAAACGCGTCTTCATGTGGATGGCCTCTCATAGTGCCTTCACACCGAGGTGTTTTCAGCGGCGCGATTACATACAAAATCAATGCAAAGATGCAAAAAGAGAGGCGGCGTGAATGACGCGACGCAAATGACCCAATGCGGATGACGCAACGCAAATATTCTTGGTGTGAATTTGCTATTAGTGTTGTTGTCAAACAAATATCTTCATAATGTAAATGGAAGTGTTACGGAAATGTCACCAGGTCTGACTTAGTCAGATTGGCAAAGCAACTTTTACGTAAAAATGACTTGGGGACATGATGAAGTTATTGTCCAAATACATTTACATACTGATTTGCATGTCTGAACGGGGCTATAGATGTGTGTGTGCAGCTGCTGTACCTGCATGCCAGTAGGGCTCAGTAGGCTCCACCAATCCCTATCCAGACCAAAAACAAAGGCATTGGCCAAGCCGTGGAGTGGTGCTGACAGGACGTGCAACAGAGTGAGCGAGAAGGATGGATCCTGTGGGTAGAAGGCATTATGGAGCCTGTTGGAGGAGAGGGGGGGAAAAAGGAGAGAGAAACAGAAGTATTGAGTTCATCCATAAAAAAAGTAAATATAGAGACAACCTCCAATAGAGCTTCAGGGGTGAGGATGGAGTGACTGAAGGAGAAGTCAGAAGGAGTACAGAGGCAGCAACAGGGGGAAAAAAAGGGGAAAGACAGAGAGTGAGATGGTTGATAGACAGAGCACCAGAAAGAGGGAGAAAGAGGGAGAGGACAAGTGAGTGACAGACTGAGGGACAGGGTGAGAACAAGAGGTAATGAGAGCGAGCAGCAGAGGCAGAAAAAGAAAGGGGGAGAGAGAGGAAAAGGGGAGGGCGAAAGAGCGAGTGAGCTTTATATCAGCGTTTAAGAGCCCATTAGGCAGCGTGAGACGGCTGGGCTGACACATTCTTGGCTGCCGCCTCGACAGCACGCAGCACTTTACAAGGACAGGGAGAAGTGTAGCGCTCAACTCCCTTCCTCTGCGTCTCTCCCCTTTCTCTCATCTCAGTTTCCTGCTTCTCCTAACCACAATTTCACCGTCCAATCTTCTCCTTCTTTTTCATTCCAAGCACGTTTCCTACACATTGCCTCCCCCCTTACGATATCTCTCCCATTTCTTTGCATTCGGTTTCATCTGTCTGGGTTACTCAATTTCATCTCATGAGGGTGATCCTCGATTCTTTTCAATTCCCCTCCCTGTGCCTATCTCTCTGGGAGCCTGGGGCATGACTGGAAGGAGAACCTGATATTGTGTGGTGCGGCTGCAAACTAATGGGTGCCTCCGAGAACAATGCCGCTCAGCCATTAACCCTGGATTAACCCTGTATTAGCGCTGCTCGTCGGGTTAGCCTGCCGCTAATGTCTTTTATTGATCTATTAGCGAGAGAATCAAACCACACACAGCTCACAGCGTTTTCCCTGTGTGCGGTGGTCCTGGGTTGGGTGTGCCGAGTGGACTAAGTGGCGGTGGTGGTTGACCTCAGGGTCGGAAAATTCATCCCCAAGCTACTTGTGCCCCGCAGGGAAGGAAGATACAAAACCAACCATTTGAGGAAAAGAAAAAAACACGGTTGTATTGTGGTTACAAGGAGTTACATAAGACACCACAGTCACTCATCTCTTCATGACTGACAGTCAGAGGATGAGAGTCTACTAAGCGCCGCACAGAGCCACGGTGCCGCCGCAAAATAGCCTCGGGAAGGAAGTTGTTTTGGTAGATCATGTGTACGTTCAAAAGTTGTTTAAGTCGTGCAACAGAAAACTCTGATTCAACAGATAGTCTAGCTAGCTGTCTGGATTTACCCTGCAGAGATCTGAGGAGCAGTTAACCACAGTCCTCATAAATCCACAGTCCTCATAAATCCACCGGAGTTTAAAATTCCAACACAAAGAAAGCGACAGGTAACGGACATCCGGCCGAAAAGAGTCCCAATCCTGGAAGTGGAACGTCGTGGATATAGACTAGTGTCTAGTGTCAGAGTAACTTAAGCTAATAGCATTAGCTTACCATCGCTCTGTCTGCAGCTCTTCACTCTTGGAACAACATTTTTTTTTTTTTTTTTTTAGGATTTCTTCTTCTCTTTGGCTGGCAGTAACGTTAGTCATACAGGTCAAAATGGTGCTTATCTATTCCGTTTAGGACTGACCCATCTCCCAGAACAAATAATCTTGGGCTGAGTGGAACCTGGGTCCCTGCAATCTGACATAGGTTATCATGTATCCCGGACCAAAATTCCTGGACCTTATCACAGGACCATAGGACATTAAGTAATTGGCCGTCCTTTGTCTTACATTTCTCACATTTTGGTGTGTCTTTCAGACCAATTCTAAACAACCTGAAGGGAGTCCAATAGAAGTGATGCATAATCTTGAACTGAACGAGGCGCATGCCATAGTTGAATGAATTGACCAAACATACCGAGATGACTGCACCTTGAAATTACAGGTTAGAGGCACTTTTTCTTTGTCAAACTAAGCAAGCACATCATTATGATCATTTCTCTTCCATTTAAAACCCAGTGAGAACTGCAGGTGAACAGCACAGAAGATGATTATGGAGATTCGTCCACAAATCTGGTTATAATCCTCTCTGATCCTCTTTTGCAGCACGAGGTTGCAAGGTTTATTTGCTACTAATCTGTCTCCATTTACCTTCCAACCACCCTTTAAAAAGTTGTGACAGGGAAGAAACCACAAGTTGGGTGGGTGAAGGTTGCGGACCAATGAGAACTGCTGTAAGTCTTTTTGGGTAATGGTGTCAACTAAATGCCTAAATGCAGCCTAAAATAAAACCAACAGTGCAGCTAGTGGAGTGTAGAGTGGCGTGTCCTGGCACTTGTCGGAGTAAGGACCATTTCAGAGCGACGCTGCCTATTTTCTGGGTTAGCCTACTGCTGTATCTCCGAGGACCAGACCAGCTGCTGCTCACATTCATTTCACTTCCCATTAAAGGTGAAATAAATCAGGAGTCCCCATACAACCTCCTTAGAGACGCAGGAAACACACACACACACACACACACACACACACACACACACACACACACACACACACACACACACACACATACATGCACACGAGAAAGTCGGACATAAGTGGACATGCATAAACACACAACACTGCCTGTGCATGTGCGTAGAGGTGTGTACATACAATATAACTTAGGTCATATGAATTGAGGATGTCAGGTGGAGAGGAAATGCAATCGATGTGTGTTTGTGTGAGCGTCTGCCTGTGTGTGTGTGTGTGTGTGTGTGTGTTTCTCTGACAGCGCAGCGGTGAGAGTGAGTGGGTCTGCGTGAAGGGGGGCTATTCCTGGCGTCTCATTTTTTTTTTTTTTCCTGCTGCCGCAAAGAAATGCGATCGGCGTCCGGGAAACGAGAGCTGGCAGCAAGCAATCATCTGCCTGCCACACACACACACACACACACACACACACACACACACACACACACACACACACACACACACACACACACACACACACACACACACACACACACACACACACACACACACACACACACACACAGCACCTCGCAGTGCCGAGCAACACGCGCCATGGCAACGGAACAGCCGCAATTAGAGGCAAGAGCCTTTCCCCTCCATCGAGGGAGAGACGGAGAGCGAAATGAAAGGACGAAAGAAAGAGCAGGCAAGAGAGAGAGAGACAGGAAGAGGGGAGGGGGCGAGACGAGTGTCAGAGAAACAGCACCACACAGGAAGGAGAGAGGGAGAGTGGAAGAGGAAAGGAGAACATGATAAAGAGGTG